>VWZX01010409.1:0-168305 GCA_013399015.1 Galbula dea
GGTGCAGCATTAGGGGCTGGGCCCAGAGGGTCCTCTTTTCCCCGGGGGTCGGCAGCACCTTCCCCAGACTTTCCTCCTTGCTGGTTGCCCTTGGTGAGCTGCCCAGCACTATGGCTGCGTGCTTGAGGCCTCGCTGGCCCCACAGGCTGGCAATTTCACATCTACTCCCAGGTCCGGGGCTCTCTATCTATACCTCAAGAGTGTGACCGTGCCCGACCCGGGCTGAGCACCCGATATATTTGGTTTGGGGGTGCTGCCACGTCTAGGTGCCACAGAGAGCCGCGCTTTTGCTGACTGAAGACAGAGCAGCTCTCCCAGCGGTACGAGGCCCTGTTTAGCTGTCTTACGCTCGTCTCCCGGCAACGCAGGCCGCGCCCGCCCGGCATGGCCCTCGCGGCTAACCGTAGCACGGCGGCAGTGGCGGCGCGGCAGGGTCGGTGGTGAGTGTGGCGGTCGCCGGGCCTGGGTTCTCTCGGTCTACCCCGTATGCAGCCTCGGCACTACTGAGTTCCCGCCGGCCCCGGCCTGGGGACACACCTTGCCGCCGCGGGGTCTGAAGGCCGGGTAGAGGAGTGGTTCGGTGCTGCGGCCCGTATCGAGCGGTGTCGTCCGGTTCTGTGGGGGCGAGTCGCCTGTTTTGGAGGTGCTTCCGCGGGTGAGAGGGCTTTCTGGGCTTTGGCGTTGTGGGCAGGTGTTGGGGTGCCTCCGGCTTTGGGGAAGGTTTTGGACATAGAGGGTGCCGCCGACTTGAGGAGGCTGCAGGGAGTGGTGCCCGGTTTAGGGGTGTCTCTGGGCTTGGGGGTGTCTCTGGGCTTGGGGCATGCCTCCAGCTTCGGGGGTCTTGCCGGCTGTGGGTTGTGCCAAGTTTTAGCATCGCTTTCCTGCGTTTGGGCAGTGTTGCCCGATATGTCTGGTTTGGGGGTGCTGCCACGTCGGGGTGCCACAGAGAGCCACGTTTGTGCTGAAGGCAGAGCAGCTCTCCCAGCGGTGCTGGGGCCTGTGCCTCTTGGCTTCATCCCTGCCGCCCCGGCGAGAGCGGGAGGGCTTGCTCGGCAGCTGCCGGACAAAGCTGTGTTTGCTGGCCCGGCTTCTCGACCTCCTTGCCTGCTTCCAGACAGCTCAGTTTAAGATCTGGCTTCCCCCGTTATGTTTATTCAGCCTTTCTGCTGGCAACTGCTTGCTCTTGCCCAGAGAAGGGAGTTTAACCCGTGGCCAGGCTCAGAACTGGATCTTGGCCAGAGCTGCTGGGGCTACTCTTGTGAACGGCACATGGAAGAAGTGAAGGAGCAGATGTGTGTCCCCCTGCTCTGCCCTTTCTCTGACCTATCGAAAGCGGCATCTGCTCCAACCAAAAAAAACCCCAACCGAACCCTGGGACTGTAGCAGTGCCAGCAATGCATCTAGTATGGTGCTGGTGCACCATGCTGCACTCCTTTGCCTGGGCATTCAGGCTGTTTCGGCAGCCCTGATACCAGGCTGGCAGCCCTGGGAAAGAGCTAGGGGCACTCCCCACCAGCCTCGAGTGTTTTAACTTGTCCTGAGAAAAGTGAAATCATGTCTGTCACCTGTAGAGTACTTTTAGGATAGTACACATTGTGTTGTCTGCTCTGCTTTGGTAGTAAGTGATGTGTTTCTGTTTATAGTTTAATTGTTTTGTTTCTTGTTTTGAGTCTTCAGTGTAGATTGTGCAGGGCCATTGATCCAGGCTGTTTTTGCTTTGTTCCTGTGGTTTTGCTCAGCAGTCCTGCAGGAAGGATGCCAGGCAGTGCTGCTCCCCTGCTGGATGCTGGGGTGGCCCTGAGGAAGGGGGCTTTAGGAAATCCTTTCCTGAGTCTAGCTGAAGCTCAACTGATCTTCTGCCAGTGGAGTTGCTGTGGCACTGATGTCACTTAGCAAGTTCATTAGCTTTTCTTGGGTTTACCTGAGTTTCTACTCTGTATGAGATTGCTGGCAAGCATTTGATTCCCACAGCCTTTGCTCTCCTGTTGCATCTTCCTGTTGCACTGTGTGTCACAAAGCAGTTTGCAGGTGGCTGCAAGAGAGACTTCCAGTGGTGGTCAGCTGTCAGGCAGTCAGAAACAGGAGAGGGGTGTAAGCTAATATTTTGAAGCTGGATGGAACTAGCAACTTGAATTTATTCTTTTTGTCCTAGCACATGTCAGATCAGCTCTGATAGCATTGTTTGTGTTCTAGTGATGCCAGGAAGGGTCACGTATCCTCAGTCTCGTGATAGGTCTTCACTTGTAAACAGTTCTGCATGCTCCTACCTGCATCTACTTTTGTCCCTGTAAAATTGACAGTTGTGTCTTTTGCTGTGTAGTCAGTTATATTCTGTTGTAGTCCAGTTCATCTGTATTTGCTTCATTCCTTCTCCATCTGTCTCTGATTTGGATAGCAGAATAATCTAATGAACTGACAAAAGATTAACCAGGTGCATATTCCTCTTTTAAAGAGTACATTATGGGAGAGAAAGGCAGAAGTGTCTCATCAAGATGTGGATAGAAATGCAAAGCAGTTGCCAGTTTTGGTGATGTTCAGCAGTTGTTGTAGCTGTAACCTTGTGCTGGCTCAGTGCTTCTGGCTCAGACTCGGTGTCAAGGTTGCCTGTGTTTCTGGCTTGGCGCTGCCTGTGCCTTTGGTTGGAGTGGGGTCTGTGTAGCTGTCTGGAGTGTGGCTTAATGCCTTGACTACTTCAGGAAGATTTTGAGCTGTTGGAGAGGTGCAACTGAGAGGAAGGTTGGCAGTTAACTGGCTTTGAGCTCTGGTGTGATGCTATTAGTGAAAGGATTCTGGCTACTTTTTTGTGATTTTTGTTTTCTTTTGTCTTATCCCTGTTGTTCAGTGCAGGTACATCAACCTCCAGGAAAGGGAGAAGTCCAAAGGCAGCATCCTTCCCAGCAAGTTTTATTCTAGGTGTCTGTCTTATGTCCACACTGGGAGTGGTGCCTGTGAAGAATGACGTCGAGAGGTGCTGGCACTACTTTCTCCAGGAAGAACTACAGGCTGAGCACTGAGCCAGAGAAGTCCAAGGTCACAGGTATGGGCCCCTTGCCTCACTTGAGATCAGCTGCCTTCCAGTTGCACTTACCTTGCTGATGTGAGATGTGGTGGGGCTGAAACTAAGTAAATCCCTGAACTGAGGTGAAATTTTGGGAGAGACCTTCCTGTAGCAGTAAGGATACCAGAAGCTCATGCCCTTTCTTCAGTGCATCGGCCTGCCTTGTAAGGCTGGAGAGTGTTGTGTTGCCTGCCTTTGTCCCATCTAATTCAGGGAGTTCCCCTCCCAGGATAAACAACCTGTCAAGATCTCAGATGAATCCTTTTCTGGGAAATTTTGGTACCTGCTAGGCAGTCTATGAGACCACAGATCTGGCATGTGAGGGCACTGTTGTACTCAGAAATAAAGCCTGCTGCATCAGTGTGATACTGGGGATTGTTTTGCAGAATGAAAGCTAACGTGGGGCATACATCATTAAAGAGGGCTGTGGGTTAGACAAGATGATCTGCATCTGCAAGCCTTTCTGTCTCAACATCTCCTAGTGCAGTTGAGAGGTGTAGGTACTTAAAAGGTTTCAGGTATGAACAGGACATCAGGAATTGCAGTAGTGATGTGATTTTTGGTGGGGTTCTTTGGAAATGAAATTGAATTCCCACCTCCAGCTTTTGAAGTTACTTTATCTGGAGGTAGTACAGCAGGATTCCTGAGGATGTAGTTCCCCCTGTGGGGACCCATTTACAGCCTTCTGTTTGCTGTTGGAGAGCAGCTCAAACTGGAAAGAAGAGCCCTTGTTGTGGAGATGCTAATGAAGACACTGAAACAACGAATGACTTCTTGAAGCTGCATTTTCCACTGCAAACGTGAACATCATTTTCTCATGGTTACCAGTTTGTTGCTTGTACATGAAATTAATGTTTTGAGTTTACCTCCTGGCTCCCTAAGCTTATTTTCCCTTCTGTTTTTCACAAGGGATTGTGAACAGCAGGCTGCTGAATGATTATCTGCATCGTGTCTTTACCAACGCTGATGGGAACCAGCCTGCAGCTGCTTACAGGTATCAGACTTCTCATTCACTAAATGGCAAGTGATCCAGCACTGCACTGAAAGGAAAGATCTTTTAGTGCCACACAGTGATCTTGGTTAAAAGCACAGCAGCACCATGTTATAAAAGTGACTCTTAGGTGTTGTCCTGTAGAGGCTTTTTCAAACTGCAGGGCTTGCTAGGAAAGAGTTTTCAGAACTTTTTGCATGAAAAACCTCATACACATCATATACTCATCTCATTTCTGAAATAAATAGGCAAGGAGGCATTCACCTTATTGTTCCTGTTCCCTCTGTACTTGTAAGGAAGTGCAAAATGAACAGGTTTTAGGGACAGGAGTGTAAAATAGGTTGTAAGTGTCCTGTAAACTAAAGGCAGGTCTGTTACTGCTCTACAGGATACCATGCATTTCTCAGGCTGTGGAACTGTTGGCTCTTTCATTACTAGGCAACACCAAAGGAAAAGAAAGACAAAATTCCTGTTTAAAGCCTGATTTCTTGTTGTTTTCAGTCCACCTTCACCTTGTAGCCCAGAAACTTGTAGCTTTGGATGAGACAAACTTCCCTTGCATTTAGCTTTTTTGCCAGAGGCAAGTCAGACAGGTTCAGGGCAGGTATGAGTGTGGTAGAGCAAGGCAGGAGTGTAGCTTCTGCTGGTTGGTGGTGCTGCAGAGTGGCTGGGGTCACATTCCACATGCTATACTTAGTACTGCCAGCTCAAATGTGAGCTCAGAGCTCACAGTGCTAAAAATAGCTCTGGGCCCTTTCTGCTCTTGGTGAGCTAGGGTTATGGTGGGGGGGGAGGCAAAGTGGGTCATGTTACTTTGCCACAAGCTCTCCTGCCAGCATGCCTTGGAATATTCCATCTGCCCAAGTATTTTGGTTTTCAGTTTTTCTAATTTCTGTGCCTGGTGATTAAGGACTTGAAAGCACAGAACTGATAGTTTGTTGGACTGATCTCTCTCTCTTTTTTCCTGCCTTTCACCCTTTTCCCTGGACTTGGCTGTTGGGGAAAGCCCAGTAGCAGTCAAATAGGTCTTGAAAATAACATTTGCCATATAAGAGCAACTTTTATGGTATGATATCTTGTCTTTGGAGGCCTAAATTCCTGATAGAGAAGCTCATTGCAGACATTTCTCTGGCTATCTTGTGCTCTTTTAACTTCCTTCTAGAACTCCTCCTCCATGCTAGCTGCTGCTGAAGCTGCTTTGCTGAAACCACCCTCTCATGCCAACCCAAAACTGATTCTTTGCTTCTACTTCTGTGCATTTTACCTCTCACCACAGTTTTAGGGAAACCCTTAGTCCTGGAGAAGTTATTTCACAGATGACTTTGGAAATGAGAAGCAGGGATGAGGACAGCTAGTGACTTAAAGTAAAATGAGGTCCTGCTGGGGTTCCTTAAAGACCTACAACAGGACTGGGAGACTGGAAAGGGAGAAAGCATGAGGTGGGAAGGTTTGCTGCTGTTACAAAGCTATTTAGAGCAATGTAAGGGTAAGGTGGCTGTGCTGGTGACTGGATAGTGAAATGGTCTATGAAACTCATTGTAGGGAAATGCAAAGTTGAAAGTGGAACAGCTTCAACATTGTACCTAAAATGATGGGTCCTGGGCAGATTTTTACTGTGTAGGAATGAGACTGGGTTGGGAATACTAAGTCAGGAAAAGAAAGTAGGAAGTTAGGAATTGTTAGGAAAAAGATATAGGATAAAGGAAGTCATTATGTCACTGAATAAATGTGTGTTTTACCCTCATCTCAAGTGTCATGGTTCTGGTCTCATCAACTCCAAAAGGGTATTTTAGAGCTGTGGAGGTTTTGAGGAAGGGTAAGAGCAAGTCAGATGTCTGGAATGGCTCTTGTACAAGGGACAGCTAAGTAAACTAGCCTTTTAAAGAGAGAACTAGGGGAGGGCAGTATGAGAAAGTTCCATAAAGTAGTGGCCCACAGGGAGATTCATGAGAATCTTCTCAGTATGAAAACAAAGTGGTTTTGGCTGTTGTCAGAGAGGGATGCTGGGCTAGCCTGGCCTTTGTCTGGTCTGATACTGCTGCTGGTGTGGTCTTCTCTCTGCTTTTGTATTGTAAAATACTTGGGTTGGGGAAAAGAATCCTGACTTATGCCACATTTGTATGGTGCTGACTGCAGCAAAGTCATGGTCCACAGTTAATGGTACTACAGCTGATTTCTTACTGCCACTGTCCTGCAGTACAGTTTTCTTACTGCCACAAAATACTTCTGAGGAGACTGAAGACTTTAGGATCATTTGTTAATGACTTTGTTTGTTCATGCTCTATTTAGTCCTTGATTCATTCATTGCACCAACATGCTGGGCAGCAAACTCCTCAGATTCAGGACAAGAAACACAGGTTGACAGAACTTCCCAGTTCATGTCTCATGGCACAGGACTGTGCAGACACATGTATCTTGGCTGCAAGTCTTTCAAACTTGGAGCCAGGGTTTTCTGAAGACCTCCTGTGCATGTTTATTCCCTAGAAAACACCTGACCTTTCAGAACCTACAGGAGCACCTTGACCGGTTGCTAGCAGAGGAGAATGGCTCTGAAGACAGCCGAGGTAGGAGACACTGAGCACCTGTCCAATTTGTGCTTCTGCTTGTGTTACTTAACTGGGGGGACAAGTTGTATCATGAAAGGCAGTTCCCTGAGTGAGCATTGTTCTGCCCTCCCTGTGCTCTTAATTTCTTAAACCTTTAAACCCTCTCAGGGAAGGGTTCATCAGCCAGCCCTGGAGCAGGTCTGCTTGCAGATGAAAGAGACATATTTTCAGGTGAAAATGCCTGAAAAAGCAGGTTTGGGGCAAATGGTGATGGTATTTCCCTGATGATGATGATGATATACAGAGCTATTGCTGTGACCAGCAGTGTGCAGTGCTGTCCTCAGTGGGAAATGCAAAGTCTTGTTCATGATTTTTACATATTGGTCTCTGCTGCAGGTATTCAGTTTGGGCCTCAGGCTGCTGCCTGTATTCTCCCTAGCATCTGTTTCCCTGAGGGAGTCAGGATGTGGCAGGATACAACCTGGATCCTCCCCTAAAAAGAAAAAAAGATTCTTGCTGCCTGCAGTTGAAGTGTGATATGTAGGCCAAATATTTGGCTCAGAGTTTAATTCAGTCTTTGAATGTTGCCAAAATAAAATGATCAGGAGATGTGGAAAACATAACATATGACTTGAATGCTGCATGGCTGAGGCCTTGTGTGTTGCTGTGGAACCTTCCTTTTAAATCTCAGTGGTGTCTCCTTTCCTGAGGTTCTCGTGCTCTAACGTGGGTAACTGTTTTAGTCTTCCTCCACTGTAGCAGAATCCAGGTGCTGTTGTCTAGCTGGAGACACTGCTCAGGTGTCCCATGAAATCCTGCACAACTTTCCCTAACAGGTTTTCTGCAACTCTTGTTTCAGATCAGGTAGCAGAGGGTCGCCTTGGTCCCTCCACTGTGGTGCTGGACCACACCAGTGGTTTTGAGGGGCTCCTGCTGGTTGATGATGACTTACTTGGGGTGAGTGTGCTGTTGGGTGCAGTAAAAAATGATCTTGTGGGACTAGAGGCATTTTGGGCTTCTTGGTTTATTCTTCATAACAGATCCCTGACACCAGCTTTGTAGCATGTTGTAAACAGAGTCTACTCAGGACATTGCAGGATCCTGAAGGGAGTGAGCTCTGCTGGGAACAGATCTAGCAGCACCCCTAGGTCTCAGGAAGGGCTGAGTGGAGCTGTGAGGAAGTGAAAGGATTAGCCTGGTCCAGGGACTCACTGAAGAGCTTGGCTAAGCAGAGGAAAGGCCAGCAGCCAGCTTTCCTGTCCCTCCCTCCAGCAGACTGCCTTTTCCTTCCTTCCTTCTGGTTTTCTCTAGTGGTGGCGGGAGGCTGAAGCTGAGGCTTTCCTTTCTCCTTTGTTTCTGCTAGCTCCCTGCTTGCTCCTTAGCTGATGTTCCTCATGCAGAAAATCAGCTGAAAGAATCCACTGGGATTTAATCCTTTCCTACTTCAGTAATTTCTGCACTCCTTTCACCTCTTCACTGAGCACACATATCCCATGCTCCTGTGCTTGTTCCCTCCTTAATCAATGTATCCTTTTCTACCTCTAGTGGAGGAGGTATGTCTCCCCTTTCTCATTAACCACCTCCTGTAGCTTACCTTGGCTGTACTTAGAATTTACCCCTCATACTGGGTCGGACTGGCTTGCCTGTGAATTCCTTGTTGGTACCTCCAACTCTTCTTCATGGTCTGACCAGAGATTGAGAGAGTCAGAAGATAATAGGGTTCAGTTTCTGGGCAACATGTTACCTGCCAGCCCTGGACATCAATCTGTGCATCCTACATTATGGTTTTGTTCTAACTTGTCCAGGATTCAGATGTCTTTCCTATATTGTAGTCACTTTTTTGTATTCTTGTCACAATCCACTGGGAACCTGGCTGTCACCACATTACCCCTGTATTGCTGCTGTGCTGCATGCTTTACTGGCCTTTAACAAGTACAGATGAGCTGTGGGAAGGACCTGGATAGTTTCCCAGGGCCTATTGGCTCTGAATCCAGCTGCTGGGATGGGAGCATGTCCCATCTCTTCCCTATGCTGTGCTTGTGAATAGTTTTCCATCTTGCTTTGAGGGCTAGGAGGTAGGGAATGGATAGGTCTGAGCAAATCTACCTTTTTGCCTGACTTTAACAAAATCTTTTGTTTGTTGGTCCAGGTGATTGGCCACAGTAACTTTGGGTCCATCAGGGCTACAACATGTGTGTATAAAGGTAAGGAGATATCCAGTGCTGCTTTGAGAAAAGGAATGTATGGAGAGTTACACAAGTGGTGAGCTCAGGAAATCTTGAGTATGTTCCAGACCCTGAGCCCCCTCTTCCCCAGTTCAACCACTGGCTTTCCCAGGAGGTCAGAAGGGTGGAGGATTGTGTGATGCCAGGGTTGAAGAGATGGGAGGGGAATGCTGGGACTCTCCTGAACCTCCTTTGTGTGCCACATTCTTTTTTGTGGGAGGAGTGTAAGGTTCTGCTTCTCTAACAGGGATTCACTGTGTAGCATCTCTTTCTCTTTCAGGGAAATGGATTTATGAGGTGCTCATCTCCTCCCAGGGACTAATGCAGATTGGCTGGTGTACTCTCAACTGCAGGTTTAATCAGGAGGTAGTGTAACTGCTGCACGTGGCACAGGGCTGCTTTATGTTCCACTGCTTTTCAGGTCAATGTGAAGCATTGTGTTGGTGCTGTGCTCCTGCCCTGCTGGCTCTTTGTGCCCAGGTCTGCTGTTTTAAACATCTTTACTAGACTGTCTGGTCTGTGTTCACAAAACTGTGCACAGTGCAAAGGCCTTGCATGCTGGGTGCACTGCTGGGGTCTTGCTGCATGTAGCCATTGCTTGGTGTTAGCTTTCAGCTGGTGTCTTCTCTGGAGAGTGTGTGGGTCTGCAGTGCTGGCAGCCTGCCTCTGGAGATGGCACCCAGCAGCTGGTGCCCAGGAAAGACAGACCCAGGCCAGCCCTTCTCAGGCACTGGATGGGATGTTTGATGCTGGGAGGGCATCTTAGCTGTGTTTTCATTGACTTACCACTCTGTGACATGTGAGGAGGGAAGTGATGGGCATCCTGGGAGGCTGTTTTGACAGAAGTTGGAAACTTAGGGTGCCAGTTCTCTTATTCTGACCCCAAAAATAATAAGGGAGTGATGTGTTTCCCTGCAACAAAGATCACAGGCTGCTGGATTCGCTCCTAGAGTGAGGACTTCTCCCAGGCAGAGCATTTGGCCTGTCAGCTGCTCTCCCTGTCTGCTGTCTCCCTTAAAGCCACTCTTGCCATGAGGGAGATCCTCTATGCTTGATTTGGTCTGAGTCTTTGCTCTCATCCTTTGGTGCAGGAGGGAGTTGGAGATACTCCAGATTCCTATGCCTATGATGGCAACAGGGTGCGCAAGTGGAATGTGACCACTACCAATTATGGCAAAGTGAGTAGCTGTCCTCCTAGGAATGGGGTGTAGAGGAAGGAGAAGAAAGCAGGAGGCTCCTTCTGTTAGCTGGATTCTGCTAGGCTTTGTGAAATGCCATCAACTTCTTTTCCCTGCCTCAGTCTGCTTTTGGGGATGCTGTGTGCCAGCAATTTGGTACTTTAGGAGTGCTGGGCAGGCTATGTGGGTGCTTTGTTTATCAGCCCCAGCAGACTGATTCCCAGCATAGTGCTGGTGTCTGGAAGGCACTGGTTCTCTGTAGCATGTGAGATGATGATGCAGTGTTGGGATAAATATACATTTGATCCTGTACATGTTCCTAATTGGAAGCTGGGAAAGAAGATCCCAGTTGCTTGATTATATGCAGCTTCCAGAAGTGTCCAAAAATGCTCTATGAGCTGCTGTGAGAAAGAACATTCTTTTCTTCAACCCTGAATCACAAGGGATTGGTTGGGTTGCAGTCTTTCTTCTGATGTGGGAACACCCTGGATATATGTTTAACCTTTTTCTCTCCCTTTACTGCAGTCTTGGGCAGCAGGAGACATTGTCAGTTGTCTGATAGACCTTGATGAGGGCACCATTGCTTTCTGCTTGTAAGTATCTTTGACTACTTCCCTGCTTTGTAGGTGCCTGGGTGTAACACAAAGATTTCTTTGCTGCTCAGCAGGATGCTGAGCCCTGTTTCTGCTCTCTCCCCTTTAAGCTCCCTGGTAGTCCCAGCCTTCACTTTTCTGCTTTTATGTTCAGAAACCATCTAAATGGGCTGTTCAGTCTCCTAAGGTGAGAGCATTTGGCAGAAAGACATTCAAGCTACAAAGTCTGTGTAAAGTTTGGTAGGGTTTTGGAGGGGAGGGGATCTCCTGTGATGCTTAATACCGCAGTTGGCTGAGCCACACTGATTGCTTTTGTGGTCAGTGTTAGACCTTGCCTGTCCTAGATTCACAAGAGTCTGTGGAAAGGTTGATAAATCTCCAGCCTTCAGCTCTCATGCACAATGAACAGAGGTCAGCCTGAATAAGTATTGTTCCCTGGCCCTGCACTACAGCTGGTGACAAGTCAGGTGGAATTAAAAACTGTTAGATGCTTCATGCCACCTTTTCACAAAGAGTAGTTTGAGAGCTTTGTCCTTCTGTTTCCACCAACATCAAATGAATGTGGCCAAAAGTGTCACCTGCCTTTAATATGTCCTGCTGGTTAGTTATCTCATCAGGATTTAGATTGCCCTTGAAGCTGAGTGGATTCTGCATGTTGTGCAGACTGCTGTAGTGCCTTCCTGTGCTGTCATAGGAGAATTGGGAGTGCTGCTATGCTTCCCATGGCTGTTACTCAGCAAAGCTGTGATGTTTGCATGTGTGTTAGGTTAAGAGTGACAGGAGACATAGTTGACCAATGTGTCCGTGTTGGCCAGTTCCTGGGAGGGGAACAGAGATGCCTGGATTGCTCGGTTGACCTCAAACTCCTCCTACTGTGACTGAAATCTTGTGGGTTTTCCTTCTTTCAGGAATGGCATATCTCTGGGAACTGCTTTTGATAACATCACAAGGGGTGCTGGAATGGCTTACTTCCCTGCCATCAGCCTCTCCTTCAAAGAGTCTGTTGCTTTTAACTTCGGAAGCCGACCGCTTCGATATCCTTTAGGTGTGGGGAGAGGAGGTGTGAAGGGAGAAGAGCCTGTCCTGGGACTGTCTTTGGAGGCTGTAGGATATACCTGACTCCAGTTCACTCTTTTCTGCTGGCAGTCTTGTGCAGAGCAGGGTCAAGGAGAAAAGAACCAGATGTCCTCTCAGCTGGAGCAGAACTGCAGGCTAGACAAACATCAGTGCTGGTCCCTGACACTTTCTGAAGTGAGATTTGCTTTTGGCTCTCAATCAGCAGCTACTGCTGCAGCTGAGGGCTGCCTGTTCCCAGGCACTTACATCCTACAAAGATCTCACTCTCCAGCTTTGGAAATCCTAGTGCTGCTGAGCTTCTTGGCCACTGGTCTTTTCAACCTGCCAGCTGTATGGGGCCTCTGTCATGGTATTAACGTTGCCTGCTGCCTTCCTGTGTGAACACTGAAACCTACAGCCCATGTCAGAGCAGTCCTGGGTGTGCTTTTTGACAGCTGTAGTGGAAGCTCCTGTTGGTTTTTCTGAGGAGAGCAGAAGTATGGTGTGAAATAACTTGCTGTTTGCAGTAGTGAGGAAGTGGGGATAAGAGCTTGTGGCTTTTCATCTATTTAGAAGGCACTGTGGTTTGAACTGTGACTGAGGCATACATAGGTATAAAGAAAAACAGAGACACAGTCTTTTCCTTGCACACAGAAACAAAAGAAGTCCTGAAAGGCTCAGATTGCATTTCACCTTAACCTTTGCCTACTTATCCAGTGGAAGGTTACCGTCCCTTGCAGGATCCTCCTGTTGCAGACCTGCTGAAGGCTCGCAAGCTGTTAGGCTACTTGAAGAACGTGATCCACATCGGGATAGATGTGACGGTAAGCTCAGGTCACTGGGTGGCTCTGTGGGACACCACTCGGAGAAATGGGGCTCTGCCCTTCTCAGCACATCCTGGCAGCAAAGATGTTTCCATACACCTGAGACTCTAAATGCTTGCATGCATTTGCATGGGGCGTGCATGTCCCTGGAGCTCTTGCAAAATGAGATTCCTGAGAGTTCCAGGACTTCATTTAAATCATTCTGGGCTTTGGTCTTCTTAGTCACATGAAGTTTCATTCCCACTATGGAAGAGGTGGGGTTTGTCAGGGTCAGAACTACTGGATTTTATTTTGCAGCTGTGGAAGAAGCTTGTTCATATCCTAAATGTTTGAACTGATGCAGTGATGTGGTGGAATTCTGGCAGGTCTGCCTGGAGGGCTGTTTTAGCTGAGGCACTGTTCTCTAAAAACCATTGGGGTTTTTTTCTGCTAGGGTAAGAGATGATCTGTTTATACCCAAACCATAGGGAACACCATCTGCTGTGGGCTTGGCTTGAATGGAGGCCTGCTTTACTAGCTGACCTCTTCTGTAGGGATTCCAGTTTACACATTTTCATGTAGGCTTGAACCCTTTAGGAAAAACATTGTCAAGGTCCATGCATGTGGCTGATAGTAGCTGACATCTGGACTGCATTACAGCTCTCCAGAAGCATGGGCCTGGCTACTTTGCCATCCTAAATTCCCATGTTGAAGGTTTTTGCTGCAGTCAGACATGGGACAGCAAACAATGGCTGCTCCAGGCCTCTGGGTCAGTCACTGGTGTATGGGTGGATTGTGCTGGATCCAAGCTGTGTGTTTTTCTGGGTTTGTCATTGCAGGAAGGGAAGCTAGTGGAGAAGGACACATCCATGTGGCAGCTGCAGGGAGAACCTACAGTGTTAATTACATTAGCCCACATCTTCAATTATTTCTCCCCTCTTATGGTGAGTTTTGCCTGCCCAGTGCAAGCTTCTGTAGATGCATGTTACTGTGCTTGCAAGGAGAGGTAAACCTCAGCTTTTGCTGGGAAGTGCCTTTAAGGGTGGTTGACCTAGCTGGCTGTTCTGCAGTGCAAGGTGTACCTGGTGGAAGATGTGCTCATGACCTTCCTGTTGAGCATCCTTGAGCGAGGAGGAGCAGTGGAGGCCCATCCCCTTATTCAGCAGCTGCTTGATCTTATGTGGCTTCTTATGGAGGTGAGTTGATAGGATGCAGGGATCACAGGGAGGCCCTGGGAGGAGGGAGGAGAGAGTCTGCTGAGGGACAGGAGCCTTCCCTAGAAAATACTGGTAGTGATCAGCTTCTTTATTTTCCTGGTGACAAGTTACCTTTTTTTTTTGTGGTAGACTACCCTCTCACCTAGCTCACCTGTCATCATGTTTTACAGAAGAGTAACTTCTTTCCTTTCTGGGTTGGTTCTGCCAAGTGTTGAGTAGGTTCAGGGGATAGAAGGATGGGTGTTTCAGCCTAAATAAATAGGACCTGGGACTTTGGCTTTTTGTAGATAACTTTTGAGTTGGTTTTATTAGTGTAGAATCTTGTTTCTCTGTAGCAGAGTGATGGCACCAGCTTCTGCTTGGACTCACTCCTGTGGAGTCAGATGGACAGACACTGTGGGTTCAAAGCCCCTTTCCAGTTCAGAAGTGAATTATTCCTTCCAAGGTCACACTCTGGGAAGTATAGCTGTTCCCTGCTCAATGCTGTTGCTCTTCAATGTGTTTCTTATTTTCTCAGGAGTATGAAGTGCATGAGTGCCTCAAGCAGCTACTGATGTCCCTGCTGCGGGCTTACAGGTTCTCCCCCATCATCCCAGACCTGGGATTGCAAGTGAGTTGCACTTCTGAATGCCCAGAAATCTGTGACTAGCCAGCTTCTGTTAGGTCCTCTTGTCAAAGGTACACAATGTCTTGGATTTTGCAACTGTTTGACCCAAAGATGGCAGTTTTGTCACATTGTGCCTACTGGAGTGTTGTATCTTCATTAGATGGAGTCACTTTTGCTTCTCCTCTTTCCCTAGATTCACTACCTCCGGCTCACCATTGCAGTCTTGAAGCATGAGAAATCCAGGAAATACCTACTCAGCAATGTTCTGTATCCTTTGTGCCTCCTCTCCTCCTCTAGTCTCAGTTCTTTCTGCCCTGAGTATTGCAGGCAAGGAGACTTCAATGGTCTGCAGGTCCTGGGAGGCAGAAGCCATTCTGTATTTGAGAAGGCATTTCTAATTTGTCAGGTCTCTTCTGTCTGCCTGACACCATTCTCGAAGTGCTGCTTTGAGGAGGGGGAGCAGTGTCATATAGTTCACATCCTACTAACACAGAGGACTTCATTTCTACCTGACTGACTTCTCCAGCATCCCTAGAGCAAAACCACTTTCAGAGCAGTCCAGTTGCCAAGCTAGCATTTGGGTAGCTGCTCTGATAACTGTGTGAGGCTTCTCCCAGGAGGAAGGGGCTCTGCATCTTGCAAAGCTTCGAGTGGTTGTTTGGAAAGTGTTCTCTCACTACAGCTCTGGAAACATACCCTTTACCCTCTCCTGACAAAGCTTCTGTGCTTGCTTTAACTTGGCTGCAGCTTTGATGTGCTCCGTTCGGTTGTGTTCTTCTACATTAAGAGCCCGCTGCGCGTGGAGGAGGCTGGTTTGCAGGAGCTCATTCCCACCACGTGGTGGCCAAACCGTTTCACGAAGGAGGTAAGGGCACATCCAGCTAAGAGACTGAAGACATTTTGTGGCCTGCTGTCCCTGTCATTTTCTGGCTGAGGAATTTGGATAGCCCATGTTTCCAGTTCTTCCTGGTGGACCTTGCAGAGCTGTGTGAGAGCTGTAGCCTTTCTTCTGTGTCATCATCTTTATTGTCCCCTAAGAGGGGACATTTGGGGTGGGTTGCTCAGGGCAAAGGAGGGAGACAGTTTTCTATGGTGTTGGGATTTAGAAGGGAACCTCACAGTGTTGAAGGAATTACAGGTTGTCTTGGGTGTCCTCAGAAGATCTCCAGCCCCTACCCATTACAAGGCCAGGGAAGGCCTGTTCAGGTGTGCTGCCAGCTGCAGTCACACACTGGCACATTGTTTCAGGGAGTTTCTGCTCTCTCTCTGGCAAGACATTTTCCCCATGCAGTGATCTCCTACTAACCAATGTCTGTCCCCCAACCAGGGCAAGGAGAGTAAGGAGGTGAAGGAAGAGACTGCTGAGGAGAGGCTGAGGCGGCGGGCGTATGAAAGAGGCTGCCAGCGGCTCAAGAAACGCATTGAAGGTCTGTGAGGAAGGAGGGAAATTGCCAAGATCCCATACATTTTCTCCAAATCCCATACCTTTTGTGCAGCCAGGGGACCAACCCTTGAGCTTTTCCCAAGTCCCCTTCATCACCTGAAGTCCAGCTGTGTTCCTGCCAGGACCAGCTGTGCTGCAGAGGCCAGGGGGGCAGCCATGCTGTTACCTGATGGAGGGTTGCGAGTGCTGGGACCCCACTGCACAGATGTGCAGCGTCCCACCATGGGGCATGAGAAGACTGAGACTCCCCTGTAGAAACATTGTTTATCAGCTGTGGATGGATTTATTGTTAGCTGCTGGAGGAGAAAGTTCTCAGTTGTAGAATTACCTCTCTACTGGCACCAGTTCTTCCTGGGCTTCCTTTGCTGAGGAGGTAGCCTTTCTCCTGGGGACAGGGTCCTGCACTTGGGATTGATAATGGGTAGTTGTTCTCCAGTACTTCTTTCCTGATGGTAGCCTTGTGTCCCCATTTTAGTGGTGGAAGGTCTCCAGGTTCAGATTTTGAAGCTGCTACTGAACAACAAGGACAGAGGAGGAGTAAGTGCTCTGTGGATCTTTTGCTACAGTATCTCCACATCTTGGGACTTGGAAGGCCTAGATTTACCACTTGCTTTTCCTCCTGCTAGGGGGAAGCCTCCAGATACATCTTCCTGAACAAATTCCGCAAGTTCCTGCAGGAGAATGCTAGTAACAGAGGGGTAAGTGAGAGGGCAGCCTTCCCACTCTCTGGCATTTTCAGGCTGGAACCTCTGCCCTTTTGCCTGGGCTGTTTCCAGCAGTTGGTGAACTGAGATTTAGGGAGTGGGGAGGAGGGAGAAGATCAGAGGCTAGAAACCAGGCCCCTTATCCAAGTCCCAAGCAGTGATTTATAGGAAAAATGGCCCTTGGGAACAGCCTTGGGTGGGAGCTGAACGTCATCCTAAAACCTTTTGGGGAGCATGGCTGTGGAGTGCTCTGCCACAGCTGGCCTGCTGGCTTTGGCATCCTTTTCACTGCCTGGGTGAGGACTGTTCTGGCCCTGGACCAGGCTTTTGGCTGGCAGCTTTGGGAGGTAGGCATCTGCTGTTGCAGGAAACCCTTTCTTGACCTGCACCTCTGTGTTCATGATCAACCTTATCTGTTGTGTTAGGGCACATGGTATCCATCCTCCTCTGTCAGTCCAGCTGCTTGTGTCTCTGCCCAAGACTTTCTAGAGGTGGAAACTGCTGCCTACTGTTAGGGTTGGGCTGGGCTGGAATCTAGAGTTGTTAGCAAGGCTGAAAAAGCAAAGTTTATGCCTGCACCATGTGACAGTAGGACAAAGATGCACTTTCACACCTGCTCTGATGTCTGAACTCTCATTCTTGCCCTAGAACTTGACTGTATTGTGCCCACCAGAGTACATGGTGTGCTTCCTGCACCGCCTTATTGCTGCTCTGCGTTTCTTCTGGGATGGTCACAAGGCAAAGACCCCTGCTGCACTCAGTAGTGAAGGTAAGGCCTCAAGGAGAAGCTTTGAAGGCATTTCTATGGTTAGAACAAGATTTACCTCTTGGCAGTGCTCTCCAAGATGCTGGAATTTTTGTTTTTCTCATGGGTGCTTGAGCCTTTTGTCACCTTGTGTCTGTAGGTCCCAGTCACCCTGGGAAATTCCAGTGTGCAGATCTATGCCAGTTGACATCCAGACCTGACACTTGCCAAGGGGCACTTGTACTGTTTGCTAGTTCCCCCTGTACACTTTGGAGTAGAGTTCAGTATTGATTGTGGGTCTGTAGAAGGGCAGCTCAGTGTTTCCATAGTCAAAGAGTAGTGGAAGGTCTTTGATCTCATGGTTCCTAGACTGTGGGATTAAAGGGAAACCAAGTCAGTGCCAGTAGCTTTCCCACCTTCCAACCCTGCCTTGCCTGTCCTGCTGTGGTCTTCTTGGCACTTACCTTTCTTACTTTAAGCTGACCCTTTCTCTGGATTCAGTAAGTGCCTTATGATCCCTGTGGGACTGTGACAGAGCTGGAGTAGCCAAGTGGAAAGTTCTCTAATGGTCCATTTCCCCATGTGACTGTGTGGTTGGGAGCTCTTCTTTCTGCATGCATCTAATGCTTGCTTCATTGTAGAAAACACCTCTGCCTGAATGGCTTGTGCTTATAAGACATCAAAAGTTGTCACTAAATATTAGTCCAGACTGTGTCCTGGAGTCTGTCCTAGGAGAGCTTTTATGTCTGGATGGATCCTGTGCATGGGACTTGTGGAAAAAACAAATCTCCTTCTTTGCTTTAGAGGCCTATGTCCCTCCTCAACTCTTCTATAATGGGAAGGTGGATTATTTTGATCTTCAGAGACTTGGAGGTCTTCTGTCTCATCTTAAGAAGACTCTGAAAGGTAAGTGCTCTCAGTTCTAATACCTGCATTTCTAATACCTGCATCCGGGTCCTGCCTGGAATTCACCCAAGCGACATCCCAGGGAGGGAAGTACTGAATTGTGGTTACATTTAAGGAGAGGAGATTTGAATTTTAATGAGATGCAAGTTACACTGAAGAAGACACCATCCCTCTGGGGTAGAGCATCCTTTAAGTTAACAGTTTCCTATTTATATCCCTGAATGGGGCCTCTGGCTGGTGGAGAGAAAGGGTAGTCTGGCAATACCCACTGGTGTGATGCTCTGGGTGCACCACAGCCAAGGGCTGGGAGCTGTCACAGCACTGACAGTCAGCCTGGCTCTGCTGGCTGTGAAGGATGTCCAGGATTTACTTGCTGTACTGCTCCAGGCAAGCCAGAGCAGCCCTGGGTATGTGCTGCAGCTCTGTGTTTCTATGCAGCACTCTACTCTGGCAACAGCCTTTCAAATCCTCCCTTTTGGAAGGGTTAGAACATCTCTTGCCATTCCATTGGACTCCATGTGTCTCTGGTTTCTGGCTAATGTGACACTGGCCTTTGGCTCAGATCTCTCTTCTCTTTTCCCAGTATGTTTACAAGATTAGGGCCATTTTCCCTATCTCAAGTTGATCCTTGGCTGTTCAAAATTAGATTACTTAACTTGAGAACCATGTAATCTCCCCTAGTGTCTTACCAAGGGCTTCTTTGACAGCTTTAAAGGCAGGGCTATGGACTAGAGAACACATTGTTCAGGCTTTGTACAGTACAGCCATCAGTGCAGCCTTCCTCTGGCCTGAGAATGGTTTTTGGTCTGAGACTCAGTCCTAGTGACTTGGAGACATGTCATGGGACAGCATTGAAGAGCTGGATGCTTAATAATGGTCTCAGGCCCTGAGTTTCCTTCCCTACACCAGTCCAGTTTGGCCCTGGTGGTTGTCTTCTGATTCCTCTGTTATTCTTTTGGTTGCTGGTAGGACCAGGAGTAGAAATGGGTCCTGTAGGTGAGCAGCACCCATTGCTCCTTGGTCTCTGCTGTGTTAGCAAGGGCAGATCTATTTCAAATAAGGAAGCTGAGGGGAAGGTGAGCTTGTTCTGATGTTCCAGCTTCACTGGGTGCTTCTCTACTGCTGAGAAGCAGGAAAGAGGATGAGCCTAGGGCTGCTGATGAGACTCCTGCATTCATAGCTGCTTTGGTGTGCCCTGTGCAGATGACCTGGCTGCAAAAGCCAATGTCCTGATCGACCCTGCAGAGCTGCAGGCAGTGACTATGGATGATCTTGATGAAGATGAGGAGTCAGCAACATCGGCAGCGCAGGTGAGCTGTGCAGGGACCCTGGTGCAGGGCAGCAAGCTCAGCCTCTGGCTAGAAAAGCTTTGCTTCAGAGGAAGACAGTGTCTGGTCCAGGCCTGTAGCCAGACCATGGGCAACCAGATGCACTTGCATGAAGGTCACTGGAGATCAACAAGGTCCTGGGTGCACTAAGTTTGAGCAGCAAAATTTTCTTTGCTCTGCTCTCTCACTACTCACTGATCTGAATATACCTCCTCCCCTCCATATGGGCAGCTCTTGGTGCTTCTGTTTGAAAGGGTGCAAGGCAACTGCAGACAGAGCAGCTTCTTCCTGCTCTGCAGATCTGCTGCTTGTACCTGGCATGTGCCCTTAAAGGAAGTAATATCTATTTGCCTACCTGGCACTGCTGGCCTAGCTGTGGTAGGAAGGGTGTCTGCTCATCTTTCAGTGGCCACTCTGCATCTATACCAACATCCTTGCAGGCACAAGGGAGGAACAGTGAGCAACCGAACAACTAGAACTGTTTCTCCCTTCATTTCTTTTCAGTCTCAGCGCCCCTCTGCTGCCCTGGCCATTGGTGGAGCTCTTGCCAGACCTGGCTGGCTCAGCTCCCCCACCCTGGGCCGTGCCAATCGCTTCCTCAGCACGGCAGCTGTCAGCCTGATGAACCCACGGAGGCCTCTTGGCACCCTGGAGAAGATCAAAGTGCGCACACTAAACGTGGAGCAGCGAACAGAGGACGACAGTGAGTACTTCTGCTGTGTGCTAGTGTGGCCCAGGTGATCCCTGGGAGAATGGGGTCTTTCAGCAAGCAATCTGGGAGCAGCATTGGTCCTTCCTATTCCTAAGGCATGCTGACACTCACAAGTCCACAGTTAACCACTTTGCCATCCTGAACGTGACCCTTGTGATGCTGTCGTTCTCTGCATGTAAGGAGATGCTGCCTTGGTTCCTGCAAGTGCAGCAAGACTTTGCAGGGAGGTAGTTCAGAGGCAGCTGTAGCCATGCTTGCTCTGAACACAGACCAGCTGGAGGATGATGTCTGCAGTAGCAGCATTGTTGCTGTTGGCTTGAGGAAGTGAGAGGTGGTATGGCCTGGGTCTGTTGAAACAGATCTGGCACATCGACCTCATGCAGACAATGAGGTGGGAATGGTGTGTTAGTGTATCTAGGGAATCACATGGGCTGGGAAAGAGAAAGCTCCTGGGAGACCTTATCAGCCTTTCAGTACTTAAAGGGCCCTATAAGAAGGGCAGGGACAGACTTTTTAGCAGGTCCTATTGTGACAGGACAAAGAGTGTTAGTTTTAAACTAAAAGGGGAGATTTAGACAAGATGTAAGGAAGAATTTTTTTACAGTGTGGTTGGTGAAACACCTGCACAAGTTGCTCAGGGAGGTGGTAGATGCCCCATCTCGGGAACCATTGCAGGTCAGGTTGTCTGAGGCTCTGAGCAACCTGATCTAGTTGAAGATGTCCCTCCTCACTGCAGGGAGGTTGGACTTGATGACCTCTAAAGGTTCCTTCCCACTCAAACCGTTCTGTGATTCTGTGAAAGAGCACAGCAGGGCTTTGGCTTCAGAGAAATGCAGGCAGCAGCTGAAGTGGCAAAATACTTTGCTGAGAACTTCTCCCCTGTCTTGGGGATGCATTGCAGTTGAAGGCATCCACGGAAACGAGGGTCTCTTAGTGGGCAGACCACCAGAGGAGCCAGACCAGCCCATCACAGAGAACTCCCTCCTGGAAATTCTGGATGGGATAGTGATGATGTACAACCTCAGTGTCCACCAGCAGCTAGGGAAGGTGAGTGGCACATGCTATGCAGGAGCTCAGCATCCATGCTTCTACACTGACTATATTCCTGTTTAGCAACTGTGCATGCCCTTTCCTTCTCCCAACCCCCATGGGGGATCTGGTTGCATGCTTATCTGCCTAGGGAGTAAAGTACCCTCCTTTATTATTGGAGTTTGTTGCTTTTCAGATGGTTGGTGTGTCAGATGATGTGAATGAGTATGCCATGGCACTGAAAGACACAGAGGAAAAAATCAGCCGCTGCCCAAAGAGGGTAAGTGTCTCTGGACTCCCAGCTTCCTTCTCTGGTAGAGCCTGGCAAAAAGGATGAAGCACAGTGAGTTATTTCTAGCCTTGGAGCAGCCAGTGTCTTGGATGAGGTAGTAACCAATGCCTGCAGCTGGCAGCTGCATTTCCTAGTGTGCCAACCCGTTGTACCATTGTCTCAAGGAACAGAGGGACTGAAGCAACTGCTTCAGCTTCTCCCAGACAAGGTGTGGCAGCTCACACATCTCCGTCTGCTGCAGACACCTCAGAGGTGGTTTCCTGGGGTGAGAACTCCCCAGTGTTGTACTGGGGACACATCTGTCCTATTCCATCTGCTGGAGACTGGTTATATCTGAGGATGCATTAAAAAATATCTTGAAGGTAGTTGTCTTTAAAGCTGCTGCCCACAGTGGACCAGCATCTGCATCAGGCCTTGTGGGCTGCAGCTGAGAGTGCTGAGTGCTCTTGATTCCCACTCCCTCCACAGAAAGGCTGCTGACCACTTTCCCTCCTGCTCCCTAGCTAGTCCCAAGGTGGTATTTGCTTTTGCACTGTTTGTCCAGCTCTGAAGAAGGATGCTACAACTGGCAGTGACATCTGCCCTCACATCTCTGCACTCTTTTCAGAGGAGAGACATCCAGGAGGAGCTGCTGAAGAGCCAAAAGGTCTTCTCTGAGAAGCTCAATCACCTGAGCCGCCGCCTTGCTTGGATAAATGTCACCATCTATTCCAAGGTGGGCAGGAGCAGAATGCTAGCAGCTCAGAGGAGGCTGAGCAAGTGTGCCTCTCTACCTGTGCTGCTTGAGCTCACATGTTACAAGTGTTGTTTTCCCTGGTGTTGGAGCAATGCTGATGATCTTTGAGGCTTGTTTTTCCCTTCTTGTGCATCAGAGACATCTTCCCAGACCTGGACCTCCTCCTGTCCCAGGCTTGGTCTCCTACTGTTAGGGTGCAGCCCAGTGTGTTCTGAGCTGTGCTTGGTCCTTTACACTTTCCCCTGGGGCATCAGGCTTCTGCACCACAGACAGAAAGGTGCAGGTCAAAGGGAAATTCAGTTCTCAGGGTATGTCTCAAGGATAGAGGCTACTGCATCACAGGGGAGTCTCACTAGTGCTTCTCTTCCAAAATCTGCAGGATCCAGCCATGGGGATTTTTGTTCAGGTGTTCTCAACTTCTTCACTTGGTTCCCATGTAGAGAGAGTGCATTCTGCATGTAGTGACACAGAGACTCTTTGCACAAGTTGTCCCTTTTCCCCTGCATTCACCATTTTCCAGGGCATACTCTTTGCTCTGCTTTCTTAGGAGCAGTTTCGCTGTTACACTCTTCTGATCTCCTCCTCCTGTGTTCCCTTGCATGTTGCCTTGTCCCATCTCTGTTTGTAGCTTTTCTGTGCTGGGGAAGAAGACACATTTCCCTGAATATACAAAGACAGCAGGGTCTCTGCATGTGTCCCAGGATGTAAACAGGGAGGGAAAGAGTCACAGTTGCATGAACGTGGTCTGGCAGAGCTGCAGTGGTTGGACCTGACTCAAGAGCCCTTTGTTCATCCCTTTCTTCACTCCCAGAGCAGGACTGCAAGGCATAGTGCTGTGTTGCAGAAGCTCTGCAGCTGCATTAGCATAGCCCATGCTTGCCAGAAAATAAACCTTTCTTCCTGGACTGCTCTTGAAAGGCTGAGAGGCAGAACCAGGGTGCATGGCAGGTATCTCTGGGATAGCCCATGCAGAAACACTATTCCTGTCTCTAGATGATGTATTGTCATATTAACCACAGGTGCCTGCCTCCCATCAGGAGCATGGTGTCACCTTTCTGGATGAATCAGCAGCTTCTGAGAGTGAAGGTCACAGCCTTCCCCACTTGTACTCCTGTGCTGGTCTGCATGGCCTGCAGGGAGAGCAGGTCACTAGCTGACTTGGGCTGTGAAATGTGCCCCAGGAACTGCATGAGCTTGCTCTGGAGAGAAATGTGGCTGCATGGAGGTGCTGGTCCATACTGCCTGTGGCTTCAGGGCTTACAGATGTCATAGGTCCCTGCTGTTTCCCAATGGAGACATCCACTCAGCAGACTCCTATGTCCCTGGGCCTTGTGTGTAATGGAAAGACACTTTTGTATGAGTGTTGCAGGCTCTGCTGATGGAAAGAGACTGTTTCTGTCTTGAAGTGAAGTCCTACTCAGTGCTGAGGTGTCAGAGCACAGGAGAGGCTGGTTCTCCCTCAGGGCAGTTAATCACTAGTTTATTCTGAGCTGAAGGATTCAGGGTTAGACAAAAGGGAGCACTACAGCTCAAAACCATTCTTAGATAATCCTGGCTTCATGGGAAGATCATTTCAGTTTATTTTATTGCAGTGCTGTATTTATCCATCACACTTTGGGTAATCACATCTTTGTATCCTTTTGGTGTAAGCTTTCTACTAGCTTGGCAGTATGTGGAACAAAGATTTGAGGTTAGCAAGTCTTAATAAACCCAAATGCAGCTTCCTTTACCTTCCTGTTGTCTGCACAATTGCTTTTTATCCTGAAAGCAGCAGTTGTTTGTGGCAGTCTCCCAAAGATGGTAGTGACATACTTTGGAAAAGCCACTAAGCAAATGAAGTCACTCATCTGCACCTCTGATTTTAATGAGAAGTGTAAGCCTCCTCCATCTATTTTCATGCAAATTCTTATTGCTTATGATATTTCTTGGCATTACAGGACATGAAATAATATTTCCTCTTCTTAGGACTTTATTGGTGCTGATTTTTATAGCTCAAAGTTATGTAGATGTCCTTAAATTTCCTGCTTTTAATTTAAAGCCCCAGAGTTTTGCTTAGAGAAAGAAGAGACCAGCATTCCTCAGGACAGTAAATCTGGTTGAAGAGCTGGCACAGAATCCAAAAGCCTGTGGCCACCAAAGGCACAAAGGCACCTTGATCTGATGTCATGTTGGTGGTGGTGATGCTCTGAGCTTGAGGCTGAGTGTAGAGATCTCGGATTGTTCCTTCCACCTGAAAAGGCCAAATGGCACAGATCCACTTCATGTCCTTAGAGCAGTGGTCTGAAGAACATCCTCAGCCATGGAGATGTTTCCAAGTGTAGTGCTGATTGTTGTGTTTCTCCAAACTGGTGCTGGGCAAAACTGAACTGGTGGTGTTGTGTCCTTTCTGGCCAGGAGAAGATGCAGGATATATATTGGCTGCTGCGAGTGTGCATCCGCTCCATCGAGCACGGCGACAGGACAGGCTCACTTTTTGCTTTCATGCCAGAGTTCTACCTCAGTGTAGCTATGAACAGCTACAGTGCACTCAAGAACTACTTCAGCCCTGTAAACAGCATGGAGGAACTTCCAGGTAAGAGGATGGGGGGAGGTCTTGTTGATTCTGGCCTGATAAAGTCTAAACCAAGCCACATCGTTATGGTAAAGTAGTGCTTGTTAGGTGTCATCCCTTCTGTGTCTTTTCCTGTTGTCTGGGTGCTGGGGGGCAGGCACTGAGTGCTGTTCCTCAGGTAGGTACCCAGTGGTGAGCTGTGACCATTGCTGTGCTTGGGCAGGGAGCCCATGCCTTCCCCAAAGTTGTAGTGATAGCTGTAGGGAACATCACTGGCAGCTATGGATTTTGTTTTCAAGGAGGTACCAGGAAGGGGCTGTGATGCTGGAAGATGTGGTTGCTCCAGCAATGCTTGCCACTGCTTGCTGGTTTCTGAGTGGGAAGAGATGTGCCATGAGTGCAGGAATTGGGACTGGTTTCAAATCCCCCTGGGATTTGGATAGGTTCCTATGGAGATGACCACCCACTTGATGCCAAGAGTCTGTGTTTAGGTGGATTCCCTTTGTGCATGTTCTGTGCTTTTCCTGAATAAATGATCCCAATGAGCTCTTAGCAAATAGTTCTGTGCTTTCCAGAGCCCATGAAGCTAAGAAGAGCTTCTGTTCCCACCAACAAAACACAGCTAAAGTGTTCACATCCATTAAGTGGGGATGTGCCTGCTGTTCAGGGAGCAGCACAATTCAAGGACAGAAGATTTCTTCAGGGCCTGCAGGCTGGACATGGCTTTTCTGCATGGATCTAAGGTGTTATTTGTGTTGCTCAGCCTCTTTTGCACTAGGCATCTCTCCCTTGCCATTCAACTCAATCTCTGAGTAACTGTTTTAGACTCTGCAGACTGAGGTGAGAGGCTCTGTTAGAGATGAGTGCGTTTCCCCAGCTGTCTGCTTTGAGACCTAGACACACAACAAAGCTGTAGCAGGAATGAATTCCATGGCCTGTGCTGTGTCCACAGGAATGCTGGGAGCACAGGGCTGCCCATCAGGCCATTGGTGTGACCCCTGCTCCCTCCTCCTTTTTGCAGGCTATGAAGAGACCCTGATGCGCCTTGCTGCCATCCTGGCCAAGCATTTTGCTGACTCAAGGATAGTGGGCACAGGTAAAGCTGTGCTCCTCTGCTTTGGGGTGATGACTGCAGGTCTAACTGGTCCCACTGCCAGTGGCTCACCAAACTTCTCTTGGGATCTCTCTGCTGAATCTATTGAGTGCTTTATGCCTCCACCTACAGAGGGAGGTGTCTGGTCTATCTTTCTTATTCCAGGGTTAGATATGTGACCCAGGATACTGTTTGAGAGCAAGACACTTGTCCCAGCCACTTGTATGTCCAGTCTGGGGTTATTCCTTAGCTGCCTGAACATAAGCATCCTCTCCACATCAGTTGGGGCAATGTGCCTCTCTTTGTGAGGGTCACCCCTTCCAGCCTCTGGTGTTCAGGTGCTACCTGGTATGCTGCATGTCCTTGGGTACCTGTCCTAGTCCCTTCTTATTCCTCCTCAGACATCCGGGACTCCCTGATGCAGGCCTTGGCCAGCTATGTCTGCTACCCCCACTCACTACGTGCTGTAGAGAGGATCCCAGAAGAGCAGTAAGTGCTGCCCTGCCTGTTCCTGGGGAGCTGGGGCAGGGCTGGGGTGGTGACAAGGCTGGGTAGGGGAGCAGCTGGGTTGCCAAGCACTGCTGAGGGTCCAGGAGCTGCAGCAGGGTGCTGGAGTTGATATGGGAGCCTTCTATCATCCTTACACCAGTGGCTTGGCTCTACCCCAGCTCTGTGGGTCCTACTGTGTGTCCTGGTTCATCTCCTGTCCCCCAAGCCTTTGGGCTGATCCATGTGCTTGTCTGGCAGGAGGATCTCCATGATGAAGAACCTCCTGGCTCCCTATGAGCAGCGACCTTGGGCACAGACCAACTGGATCCTTGTCAGGCTGTGGCGGGTGAGTGTCCTTCATCCTTGGCCCCTCCCAATATCTGGGGCTGGTTGAACACTGAGCATTTCACTTTCCAGGAGCAACAAAATCCAGCTGCTTTCTATCCTCTTAGATATTTTCTTATCTCTTTTACTAGGGCTGTGGCTTTGGGTACAGATACACACGGCTCCCACACCTGCTGAAAACCAAGCCTGAGGATGCAAGTCTGCCCAGCCTGCAGAGTGAGTGGGACAGGGCACTTGGGATTATGGCAGGTGGTGAGGGAGGACTGGCCTTTCCCCCAGCTCTTACTGTGGGCCAGGCCAGCTGGTGAGATTGCTGCTGAAATAGGAGGATCCTGGCCAAATATCCAGGCCTGATCTTTGCAGCCAATGTTTACTTTCCTGGACATCCCCAGCCTGTCTGCACTAGCTGGTGACTGTCTTGTGTGCTGACTAGTGAGTTAGATCCACCACAAAGAGGGGTTTTGCCCTTCAAGGGAGAGGAGAGAGGCCCAGGGCTGCATCCTTACCAGAACTTTTCCCCCAAATGTAAGCCTGGGAGAAGGTTCTCTGGTCTCTGCAGTGAGCAGCTGCTCAGGGGAGGAGTTGGTGAGTGTACCAAGCAGTAGGTAGCTTGTGAGAGGGAGCAGACACTTAAGGAGGCAGGGAACTGGGCAAGTTTGCAAGCACAAAGGGTTTTAACCAGGCATCTCTCTCAGAGCCTGTCCTGCCTTTGGCACTGCAATTTGGTTCTCAGCACTGTCACTGAACTGAGGAGTTTCTTGACTCTGTTGTGGCTGAGAAGGACATGGGGAGAAGAAGGTACCTTTCTTGACCTGAAGAACACAAGCTCAGCTTTACCCTTGAAGGGTCTGGGCCTGCCTGGATTCTTTCCTGACCCCACCTGTGCTATGGAAAAGGCTTTGTGCCATACCTTACTCCTGGAGAGCTGTGTGAGGATGGGGGTCAGAGGCTGCTGCAGCCTGACATGGGCAGGTGGCATGTGGAGGTGCATACTATCCCTGTCTGGTGGGGAGAGCTGCTTGGCTTTGTTTTAATGGCACTCTTGTTCTCTTTCTCTCTCCTGCCTGTGGGTGCCCAGGAGATCTCTCTGTTGCTAGTTTCCAGAGTAAGTTTGTTGTGTGACCCTCTCTTGTCTGGTGAAGTAGCTTTAGAGAGCTCCCTCCTTCCCCTCTTCTGTCTAGAGAAACCCTTCTGTTCTGGGCAGAGGGCTTCACACAGTGATTGTTTTTCTCAGTTATGTCCCTGGGAGATGCCAGGCAGATTGGTGCCCACATGGCAGTCTCTGAGGCTGCATCATGGACCTGGTCTGGCACCTCTTTTATCAGGGTTACCCCTGGGGTCAGACCCCTGCCACAGGCTCTGACAGCCTTGGCTTCCTCTCATCCTTGGAGGATGGTGATGGGGAAGCCCTGGTGCACATGCAGGAGGGACCTCACCACTGTCCTCTCACCTTCCTACCACAGAAGCAGGCCTTTGAGTGGCTGCCACTGGTCCTGTGGGGTGGTGACTGAGCTTCTTGCATCCCAGGGACCTCTGGGGCAGGAACAGAGTTCCTCAGCTTTTGAGGCCTCTCCGTCTCCATCTCAGGGTGGCTCCACACAGTCTGAGCCCAGAGTGGGCTGGGCTGGCTACTGGTGACTTGCTCCTGGGATTGCTATTTTAAGGCACAGCTAAATCAATAATGAATGCTGATTTAATTGAAGAGGAACAGGGGACTCAGAGGTGTCCTTGAGATGCTGCCCAGGGAAGGAGGAGGAGATGACACCTCCCCCCTCGCCTTCCCACACATCAGTTTTCACCTAGTTGCAATTTGAGCAGGGACAACAGGACAAACTGCTGAGCTGGAGGAAATCCCTGTTAGTCTGGGTCTGTTTCTGCAGGCCAGACTGAACAGAGCTTGGGCAAATGCCTCTTCTCTGGTGCTCCAGCCTTGTCCTGCTTTGGGAATGCTTCCTTGGAGGACCCTGCACAGGTGGGGAAAGGAGCGCTGGTGCTGCCTCGATGGAACACGCAGAGCACAGCCCACCTGCTCTCCTGTGCTACCTCCTGACTGTGCTCATTGATGTTGAGCAACAAGGTGGCTGCCTGGGTTAGCCCAGGGATGAGGAGAGGCTCAGAAAGGCTGTGTGTGTCCCAGCTTGCTCCTTGAGTTGTTCCTTAGCCCCACTGGCACCAAACAGCTCCTGTACAGCCAGGGCTTCGCCTCTAGTTTGACTCCTGAGAGCAGAGGAGAGCTCTGTTCAGAGGCAGGGACAGTTCTGGTTGGCAGCTGCTGTAGGAACTTGTTTCCCTTCCATGGTGGCTTGTAGGCAAGGCTGGGTGCTGTTATGGCATGCACAAGGTGAGCAGCAGGGGTGGCTCTGTGCCAGGCCCAGCCTGGCTTGCTTTTATCGAGCTGCAGGGTGGCTTCAGGTTGCAGCACAGGGCTCCTCTGCCCCAGGCCTTCTGCCCACACATCCATCTAGTGATGGTGGGTAGGTGGATGGGACATGAGATCATCTAGCTGAGCTGTTGAGCTGTGTGGGCCAGGGAATTCACCCACGGCTCCTTCCCAAACCCAGCAAATTGCCTAAGCTAAAGAGGTCTTTCAGGAGGAAATCCTGCCTTGATCTGACAATACCAAAAGCATCAGCTGGTTGCAGTTGTACTGTCCAAGCCCTTCTGATGATGGTTCCTCACCTTCAGAAATAAATCCTGTCACTTTTTGCTGATGTGAATGTACCTAACCTCATCCTCTGTCTTCCACTGCTGCTGCTCTGCCACTGTCTGCTGGGGTAAGCTCTGTGCAGTACATTTTGTTCTTCAGAAGTGCTTGTGCACCAGGGTAAGGGACCACTTCTTGGTCCTTTTGGATTGGGACAAGAAAGTGCAGCATCTGTCTTACTCAGGAAGGGGTTTTGCTTTCCTGTGAGCCTCAGTGTTCACCCTCCCCATGTTTTTAGCAGCTCCAGAGGTGCTAGTGTCATGCTGCCTGGAACACCTGCCTGATCTGCTGGTCACAGAGCCAAAATTTGCATTAGCCTGTTGGCCAGAGCTTTGCTTCAGAGGCATGTGTGAGTCCCAGGTGTGTGCTGGGGCCTCCTGGTGCCTTGCCCTCAACCTCATTAATATCTCATCCCCTGAATGCTGCTTGCTTTCCTTCTGCTGCACCCTGCACCGTTGTGTTTGATCAGACATCTCTGATTGGGTGCAGTTTACTGGGGACAGAGATTGCTGCATCCCCAGCTTACCTCTTTCACTGCTGTTTCAGCAGCCCAACAGCCACAGCCACTGAGCATCAGCTACTTTGCATCTGGATCCTCAGAAAAACCCAAGATCAGCATTGGGTAGAAGTGCTTTCCTTCTGAATCTGGTCCATTTGGGGCTGTCCTCTTCTGTCCTCCCTTGCTCTACTGTGGATGCTGCAGCATCCAGAGCCCCCCTTGGGCTGCTGAGCAAGAAATCTCACAAATAGGCCTGTTGTAAATCTTTCTGGCTCATTAGCAAGCTATAAAGTACATAATTATCTTCCTGTGATGAAAGTACATGACCCTGCTTCTTTACAGTTATCTACTAGAAGCACTTATTGAAGGCTTCCACTTTGTCTGCTTTATTAATTTTTAACTCTCTATTAATGGCCTCTGCTGCTCTTAGACTTTCTCCCATTACTACTTTTTCAAATAATTCTGCTAGAATTTTTTCCTCCAGTTTAAGCAGCTTTACAGGCTGTGTGGTTAGTTGTGAATATTCCTTTTATGTCTGCTGCTGCTGCCCCTTTTCTCCTTGTTTTCATCAGCCACTGGCTATGTTTGGTTATTGTTCACTTCACCTTTTACATTTTACCTTCCATCTTTGCTTCATCCTGGTCTGTGTGAAGCTTTTAAGCCAAGTTCTTGGGCTTCCTGCCTGCCTGATAATCTTCTTTAAAGAACTCTGTGTTTTTGATTCACTATTTGCCACCCACCTAGGTGGTGTTGGTTTTTTTTTCCCCTCTGACTATTTTGCTTGTATTTTTTGTGGGGAAGTTTCTGTTGTGGAATCATCAGATATTATCTATAACCACTTGGGGCCATGCTCTGTTGCCCACATTAAGTGTATTGAGGTCATCATTTCTGGCCTTAGAAAACCACTGCTTTCTATTCCAATGACTGATCTTCATCTATCATAATGAAGACCAAGCCAAGATTGAGTGGCTTTTGTGTTAGGGAGTTACAAGTTTTAGAAACACTGATGACAGGATCAAGCAAGTAACCCTATCAGTGAGTATCCAGAGACTCCCTAAGGAATGACATCCCTGTCTGAAATGGCACACATCAGGGCTGTGCCATTACCCAGGAGGGCAGTGATAACCACCAGGAGGTGGGTGAAAATGCCTCAGCAAGGTGAACATCTTGCAGATGGAGATGAGCACAGCACCAGGGCATGGTTTCTGGATACCACTAATGATTAGCCCATGGAAAAACCTCATCTTGGAACTCATGCAAGGGATGAAGCTGCTCTTGCTGTATTCCAAGGCTGGTTCCTTATCTTGCTTTCAAAGAGTAGTGGTGATTGCAGTGTCTTGAGATGCAGGATTCTCTTGGGAGCAACAAAAGCCAAGGAAGTCCACTGTTTCCTGGTGTTAGCTTAAAACCTTAAAAAACCCTACATAACTGTGGAGAAGTTTGACCAGAGGCACCACTTTAATGCTTTAATAGACTGGCACAGTCTTTGCCAGCTGCAGGGAAAGCATTCAAGAATGTAGAATTGGAGGTTTGGAGCAAATTCACACCACTTATTGGAAAAAGACCATGAGGAAATAATCATTGGCTAAAAATCAGGAGAAAGCAAATTATTACAAGCATTAGAGCATCCTTCAAAAAGCCAAAGCTGCCTTCAAATGAGGTAGGCTTTGGCTGGGCAATTCATGTTGAGATCTGTCCTGACTTGAAACGTTGGTAAAAGAGGCTTTGGCAGCAGACCAGCAGGACAGCCCACAAAGCTCATCTGCAAGGAGTGGTGATCCTTGCCTGGAACTGCTTTGGTACTCAGAAAGGCTGGAAAGGAGCTCCTATGGCAGCAGTGTTAATAAGGAGCACTTTATACACAGTGAGGGGAGGCTGGGGAAAAGATAAGACAAATGCTCAACCCTGTGAAAGGAGCTTCCAGTTCTGAATGACTGGGAGAGAAAATGTGGATGGAACTCAGCATCACCAGGTGTAGAGTGGTGAAAGCAAAGGGAAACAGATTAAAAATGAGTAGGCTGTGAGCTGAGCTTAAGCCTTAGTCACAGGATGGCAGGGTGGGCTCCCTGGGACCTGTCTAGTCACCCTCCTGAGCAAAGAGCCACAGTATTTCAGTTGTGACCTCCCCAGGGCCAAGCAAAGGTGTAGCAGCTTTCCTTGGTTTTCTGAGCACATCCTTCTGCCATCACCCACCTCTTAGCTATAGCAAGAGCCCTCACCTCTTGTAGGGTACCTGTTCAAAACCCCTTTATGGGAGAATTGGCAAGGCTCAGGGAGGGATAGTGAAGGGGACAAAGATGTGACAGTTTCTGTATGAGAAACTGCACAGGCTGGAGCTGTTCCTGTTTGAAAAGCTATTGGAAAGGTCTGAAATCATGGCTAGCTGGAGGAGGTGACTGGAGAGCAGCATCTCACTGTCTTTCCCACCAGAAGGGGATGGCAGAAAATAAATATTATCAAATAAAGCAAGTAGAAGCCATGCTCAAATCTGAATTCTGCTTGTGGCACACAACTGAGCTGTGAAATGTGGCTCCAGGACTTGTCAATGCTAAAGGCTCACACAGTTTCAGGGGACACTGGGCAAGAAATCCACTGAGGGCCACTAAATATGTAAAAAGGACATCTGCCTTGGGCAGTCCCAGAGCCACATGTAGCCAAGGGCTGGGAAAGTACTTGTGGGTGGGAGTAAGACATCAAAAACATTTGTTGTAATGAAATCCCTCCAAAAGATGAGCTTTTAGGCAGGATCAAAGCCAGGGTGCTGGCCTGCCCAGAGTGATTATGCACTGTGAGATATCAGCCTGTGTCCTCTGCAGCACCAGGAGCTCATTGTGCTTGCTAGTGTGTATTTGCAGAATAATTTATCCTGTTCCCACTTGAGCTGATGGTCTCCTGCCATGCCTCTGTGGCTTTGCTAATCCTAGCTTGCAATCTCCCTGTAGTTATCTCTTGCTTCTCAGTCCCTGGGGTTGTAATGGAGGTCACCCTGTGCTTTCTTTGCTTGTGCTGGCCTTTCAAGCAGGCTGCCACCCCAAAGACCTTCTGCACTCACAGCATGGCTTGTTCCTCTGGGCACCACAGTGCTAGTGCTACCAGAGTTTCCACCTGCTCTTACTTACTGATAGCTTCTAGTAGAGGGAAAAGTATTTAGACTGTTTTTTTTTCTCTGTACAGGATAAATCTGCTCAAGTTTCTTCCCCCAAGCCCTAAATTTTAGCCTGTGGTTTGAACTCTGATACCCTTCCCTCATAGTGTTGAAGAGTAGATCCTTCTGCTGGTGAGAAGCACCTGTCTCACTTGTGCCCCTTTCCTTTCCCTGCCTATCCATGGGGCCAGTGCCCCACACAGCCCTGACTGTTTCCCAGCTTCTAGGTCTGATCCCATCTGTGCTGTTGATAGTGAAAAAGCCCAGAGGTGAGATGCCATGTACTGTGAGGACATGTCTGTGCTGGGGCTGAACATGGCTGGGGGGCATGAGCAGCTCTGTCTGAGCCTACCATGGTTAGAGCCAGCCCCAGCTCTGTGGAGAAGCCTCTCAGGAGCAGGATTTGCTGGGTGCCTTCTTCCCCAGACACAGGCAGGCAGGCATGGCCACGTGAGGCCAGAGGTGGCCGTGCTGGCTCTGGGCAGTTGCTGCGGCACTGGTATCAGGAACAATTACTGCTGAGCTGACCGTGGGCCTCTGCAGAGCTGAGCAGGAGGGATGCTGAGCTGCAGGGCAGTGCTCCTGTGCACATGGAGAGCAAGCAGGGCTCTTCCCTGGTTAATTTGGGCTGGCATTGCAAAATGTGCTTGGAGGCCCAACAGGCAAGATCACTGCTCAGAATAATCCTCACATCCCAGGTCCCAGTGCCCTGCCGTCTCTGCTTACTGCAACACACAAGCCAAGCAAGCCCAGGATGGGGCTCCCTTGCCTACCCTTGCCTCCCACCCACAGCCACTCTAGGACCAGGCCACTGAAGCTGTCACTCTCTGGTTTCAGAGCCATGTCCTTCCACCTTGCTGCAGCAGCACATGGCAGACCTGCTCCGCAGCGACCGTGACCTGGCCCCCAGCTTCCTCAACAGCGTCCTCAACCAGCTGAACTGGGCTTTCTCCGAGTTCATCGGCATGATTCAGGAGGTGAGAGCACCACCTGGGGTCAGCCCTCGATGGGTGCTTGTGCCCTACAGACAGCAAGGCTCAAGACAGAGCTCTCAGGGTTTGGTGTGCTGTGGTTCCCTGGCATGCATGGGAGCTGAACTGGGCTGAGAGTCCTAGCCCTGTGTTTGGGAAGCACGTTGATCAGCTGTCTCTGTTGCTTGGCAGATCCAGCAGGCAGCAGAGCGCTTGGAGAGGAACTTTGTGGACAGCCGACAGCTGAAGGTGTGTGCCACCTGCTTTGACCTGTCAGTCAGCTTGCTCAGGGTGCTGGAGATGACTGTCACACTGGCACCAGAGATCTTCCTCGACTGGAACCGCCCGTCGTCAGAGCTGCTGCTTCGGAGGCTTGCCCAGGTATCGTCCTTCAGCAGGCTGTGAAACAGCATCCTCTGAAGGGATCTGGGGGCTCTCTGCCCCCTCTCCAGATGTGCCCTGAAATGGGAGTTCCTGCTCCTACAGCAAACCTAGCTACTGCAGGACAAGTGGTGCTCCCTAAAATCTCTGTGTCAATTGCTCCTCTGGTCTGGGCACAGCTGATTTTGACCTCCTCTGAGAGGGAGGATGGTGGTTACTTACATCTTCCTTCAGAGGGGCTATGGCCAGTTTCTGCCACTCAGTAAATGCTGACTATTTTTGTGACAAACAGTGCCATGAAGTCTGGGAGTTGATGTGGTACCTCTGAGCAAAGAGCTGTGGAGAGTAGAGCTGCTTTCATAGGGAGCATCCCAATGTTTGGGCAGGTATCTTGGCCAAGAGCTGTTGGTGGCTAATTAAGCGTCTTTACAGTTAATTCTTTCTGTGGTGGTCAGAGGCAGAAATCTCTGCTTGTGGTAATACTCTGTCAAACAGAGGAGGTTGCTCTCTGTGTTCATCCTGTGCTTCAGGGTTGGTAGGTCTGTCCTTCTGCCAGCTCCAGGCAGGGCAGGACCTGGACTGTGCTTCACCCTTCTGACACTGCTTTTGCCCACAGCTGCCAACTTGCTCTTCACAGGCTGTGGCTGTCCTAGGAACCATAGCTTCTGCTTGGCAAGAGCTTTTATCTGCAGAAGCAGCTTGGCTGCTTCTTGGAATCTTGGGATTTAGGTGGAAGATGCTAAGATTCAGGAGTCTTGACTTCAGGCTGACTCCTCCCTAGGAGGTTTAGGTCTGGTACAACCACTGTGATGTGGTGCTACCTCCTTCCATGCCAGAGACAGACTAGGTCTGTGCTGTAAGCCTGCCTCTGTGCATCCTCCAGCTCCCAGACACCAAGCCATAAGGACATGCTGGCTCAAAGCATGCTCTTTGGATGTTGCTCACAGGAAGGCCCACCCAGAAAATACAAACCCTCTCTGCTTTTCCTTACACAGCTCTTGAACCAGGTGCTGAACCGTGTGACAGCTGAAAGGAACTTGTTTGACAGAGTGGTCAACCTCCGTCTGCCAGGTGAGTCCATGCTTCAACACTCTGGCCTTCTCCATTGAGAACATGCTGGAGGCATGCCCTTGGGAAAGGAGGGGTGGATTGTACTGAAGGTCAGCACAGAGATGTGTGGGATCAGACCTCAGGTCTTCCACCTCCCTGCCTGGGAAGCCAGTCTGGTCCCATAGGCTGCCACAGAAGTACTTTCTTCAGAAGACATGTAAATCTTCCAGATGGACCTGAGCATTGGTGCTCTTCCTAGGGCCTTAGTCTGTGTCTGCCCAGCAGACTCTCAGCATCTCTGTCCTCACAAGGTAGCTGATGTTTGGGTCTGGCTGTCCGTGGTGGAAGTGGCAGCTGTGCTGTGCTTGGATTAGGAGGTGTATTGCTAGACATTAATCTGACACAGGTTAGGTGGGAGCTGAAAGCCCTGGACAGATTGCAGTTTAGGTAGCATGGCTTGGTTGCCATGCCCTTCATTGAGTAAAGGTGCACTGAATTGCTGGGGGAAGCTGTTCTCAGGAGTATAAGCCCTCCTCCTTGTTGGGCCTGTTAGCAAAGACTGGCTCCAGGTGTTGTGTTATGGGTGTCCTTCATCTCCCATGCAGCAGCTGGCTTTCCTGCTTGCTTAGGAGAGGACAGACCATCTTCTCCTCATGAGGCTTGGAAGAGGCAGGGGTGCTCCACTGTGAGGGTGGTGCCTGATTCTGGGATTCACATTAGTGGAAAAGACTCATCTGTCCTTGGCGAAACCCTTGGCCCCACCAGAGAGCCCAAGCCATGCTCCCTACCTCCTGGACTGCTCTGCCACCAAGTCTGGATGCAGCAGTGCAGCTTTTCCCTGTTGTGTGGTGGCAGCAGCTGTGTCTTTCTCTTCTGCTTCTGTAGGGCTGGAAAGTGTGGACCATTACCCAATCCTTGTGGCCGTGACAGGGATCCTGGTCCGTCTGCTTGTGGACACTGATGGCCAGGGGTGAGTGGCTTTTGACTTCTAAAGCATGGATTTGCTGCATGTGGCATGGCCTTGGGCACTGCAGTAGTCAGTGTTACAGGAGGTGTTGCAGGAATGATGTGGGTGTGTGAGGACCACAGTGCAGTGAGGCAGATGTGCATGGAGCAGGCAGGAGCCCAGGAGCCACGTTACCTCTTCAGCAGCTGTGTCCCAGTGCTACTGCTGAGTGCAGAATTCCTTCCTGTGGTGCAGGAAAGCCCTTGTGAGAGGTAGCTATGAGGAGTTTTGGTGACAACACATGTGCACCTTTCTCCCCAGGAGGAGGTCTGGCACCCTGTGTGACAGAACAGCTGCTGTCAGAGGTGGTGAGTGCCACACAGAGCTGTGCTGATGCAGTGATGCAAGCAAAGTGCTGTGACACACAGCAATGGATGTAAGGGAGCTCATTAAAGCTCCTTCTCTCTGGGCACATCTTGGGCAGACATCAAAATGTGTGCAGAGCTCTCTAGCTGCCCAGACCTGTGGCACAAGGGTGAGGCAAACCCTGTCCAGGCACTTAGGTGATGCTGCTATTTGGATGAAGGAAATCTTTATGGTAACCAGCAATTCAGAGAGACAGCACTAGGGGAATGATGTGGCTAGACTAAGCCACAGTTGGCCTGGTGGTTTATGTTTGTCTGTGCCTGCTTGTATTGAGTCCTGCAAATAGGCTTATTCTGATACCTACCCTCTGCAGCCCTACCTTTGTTCCCTTCCAATGTCATTTGTAGGTGTCTTGCCTGGTCACTGTGTTCTTTAGGGCTCTTCTGTCTGTGCTGCACATCCTGCTTGTTTGGGAGAACATGATAGTCTCTAGTTTTGCAGAGAGCAGAGCCCCATCTGGCCAAGTGTTTCAGCCCTGCAGTCAGTCTTTCAACTTCTTCTTTCAAGGACTCAAAGATATACACAAATAAATCTAATTGTATCCTGCCTCCCATGGCTGCTGCACCAGTCTCATAGCCCCATGTGTGACAGTGCCAAGAGCTTAGCACAAGGTGATCAGTGGCCTTTCTGAGCTATGAGCAAGGGTAGATTTTGCTCACCCTCAGAATCCTGCTCTATGGAAAGGGCAAGCATCATGAATTTGATACCACAACTAGGTAATTCTTCTTGGAGGGAAGAGGGGAAGTGAAAAAGTAGTTCTCTACATGCCAAGCAGTGTAAGAAGTCCTTCCCTGGCTTCCTGTCCCTTGAAGATCTGTCTTAGGGCAGGTCAGTCGTGGAGTCAAAGAGAGGAAGGGATAAAGCTCTTTCTTTCTCTTACCCCCAGTTTAGCAAACTCCAAAGAGTGCTGAAAAGATGGTAGTGTGATGAAAATCACATCCATTCTAGCCTGCAGGGAGTCCTGGGGAGACAAAAACCATCCAGACTGTGTCTCCTTGACCTGAAAAGGGTCATGTTGTTGCAAGGAGTGGCTCAAGAGATTTAAAGGATCCCACAGGTAACCAGATTCTCCAGAGCAGACCTGCTGGTGTGAACTCAGGAGAAGGCAGCTTTCCTTTATCCTCTTTCCCTTGCTCACAGTGCAGTGAACAGGACAGACTTTTTTCCTTCCTTGGAAACACTCTGCCCAGGCAGTGCTGAAAGCAGATAGAAATGTCTTCCAGGTTCCATTTGGTAACTCCCAGATTGCCAGAAATCATTAATGGAGAGAGACTATCCAGCCCACATTTGTACCTGGGAACTTCTGTGTGGGAATGACCTATGATGCTACCTGTTACCCTGTGAGGAGGTTCTGCCCCAGAGGATGAGGACAGGGGGCAGGACCTTGAATGACTTCCTCATCTTGGCTGTGATTTTTCTGGTTACCTCCTAGCCAGCAAGCCAAGACTGTGCCAGGCATTTGCTTTGAAGGTGCTACAAGCTTTGCCCTGGGACAGAGAGGATGGGTTCATCTGGGAGTGGAGAAGAGAGCTCTAATTTATGGGGTCAAAACGTTCCAGTGCAGAAGGCTGGGAGTAAGGAGAGCAAACTCATACAGCCACATTATCAGGATGCAGTTGGATGCTTTGGCTGCTCCCTGCCTAGCACAGGACACTCAGCCAGGCATCAAGTCCTCTTGCTACGGACTCCTGGCATCAAACAGAGCCATTAAGCAGAAGAAAAGGGAACAGTGCCCAGGCTGCGGTATGATGAGACACTTGATACATTGTACACCTTAGTCCCTGGCTGGAGAGAGAAGAAATGCATTTCCTCCTCGGGTCCAGCAGGACAGCTGGTGCTGCTTGTGGTGAACCAGGCTTCAGTTTCCACCTCTTCTGGACTTACTGATCTTTGTAGCCAGGCCTGGGGATTTCATGGCTCTGCTCTCCCTGGATGTAAGGAACTTTGCAAACAGGGGCAAGGGAGAATTAATGCAGGGCACAGATGGGGAGCTGCTAGCTGTAAGTGGGTCCCTCAGCACAGGGTCTTCTAGTTCCCACACAGGAGCGTGGCAGTTGCCATTTCCTTGCCTGTCCCTCAGGGAATTGCCAAGAGGGAGCCAAACCTCATCAGTGGGTGAGAGTGGGGCAGCCTGATGCTGAGGGCTGGGCTGTCTCAACAACAGGCAACAACTCCTTGGTTTAAAACTATTTTGGCCTCTGCAGTGTTGCTCTCCTGTTGCTCAGGCCACCTGATATGTTGGCCCCTCCTAGCCCTCCGATCTGACAGCAGTTGGGCAGCACCTTCATTGCAGGGAGCCTCAACACCTGGAAGGGCTGTGGAGTAGGGATGCCTCTATGCTGCTGTTCACAGGCCCTGAAAACTGAGCCTTGGTTTTGTGGGGAGTAGAGGGAAGGCAAGGTCTGGCAGCCTGAGCCAGGAGTTGTGATGAGTTGTTGAGTCCATGCCAGATACCTTGGCTGCCTTCAACTGGTATCATACCCCCATTTATCTGCTAAATAATTGAGCAGGTTTTCTATTAAACCTCCTTTGGAGTGAGCTAATGGAGTGATGTTGGCCAGAGCTTGTGCAAGGATCCTGGTGAGAGCGAGTGGCAGGGGAAGGGGTGAGGCCCGAAGGTGAGGCTCTTGGTGCCCTGTGTGTGAGGGCACATTGTTCTTAGGACTGGCCATGTAGGTTGGAACAGGCTTTGGGAAAAGTGAGTGGCTATCCCAGAGCTGAGATGAGCCATGTTGTGAGGTCAAGAGGCATGAGGTCAGATGGGGAAGGCAGGCTAAGGAGACTCTGCTTAATTGCTAGCTGGTTTTGGGTTCACCTCCAATGGAGAAGTTATGGAATATTGCAGTCTGCAGGTTCCTAAACTCAGTCTGGCCACTCACCTGCATGCTTGGGCACTGCTGGTTCCCTGGGGTGTTGGCTGGTCCCTGCTGGACATGGTGGTTCTCTGCAGTCCCATAGGACACTGTAACTAGTGATCACTGATAGTCCTTCAACACATATTGGTGAGCAAGCTGTAGTGGAAGGAGGTGCAGCAGTAGACATTTCATGGACCACTCAGTCTAAAGGAGTCCTTGCTACCTTGCTCTAAAAACTCAGAAAATGACCAATAGTCAAGTACATTGCAGTGCTTAATGTTTCAGGGTGAGTGTGAGCCAGAGCACAGAGGAATGACCAGTTCAGACCTAGGTCTTACCATTAAATTGGAGTCTGGCCTTACTGATCTTACAGTTTTTACAAGCTTCCAGCACCAAGCACTATGTCCTGAGCAGGGCAACTGCCAAGGCTGGATTCTCCCAACCCCTTGGGACTGTGGGGCACATACTGGGAGGCAGAAGCAGACATCATGCTGGCCAGCACCAGGCTTCACCACTTTGTGCTCTTTGGAAAACTAAGCATCATAAGGAAAGGATCTAGGTCTAACCTAGGTCATGTGTCCAGCCCCAGTGGCAGGAGGACAGGAAAGGACTGTCCTGCCTGAGATGTGAAGAACCAGGGGAGACAGGAGTCAGTCTTGCAGGCTGGTCCCCAAAGCTGGTCCTTATCCCGGTGTGTGCAGGCACCGATCCCTGCATGCCAGGGATGCCATGCTTTGTGCTGACCCATTACTCTAGCCTGCAGAGTCAAGGAGTGGGAGGACAGTTTGGCAGTGAGCCGGGGCTGTAATGGTGCAGATGGCTGCTGAGAGAGGACGGTATATTCCTCAGGGACCATCCATTACATTTCCCAGCTCCTGCCTGTCAGGGAGGCTGCGCTCCCGGCTGTGTTTTTCCTTGCTGAGATGATTTGCCTTTCTGGCTGCTTAATGAACTGCTTTGACAGTTCAAATGGCCTTGCCTTGCTCATTGGAGCTGCAATGTGGTGCAGGGTCCTTTCCAAGCATCAGAGATGTGTGAAATGCAGCAGCAGGGTTTGCCTGGGTAAGGGCAGCAGGCAGCCCTTGGGGCAGCACTGGTACAAACTTCAAATACAGTGCTGGTACATTGGGGCTTAGACTTCCTGCAGGGCTAGGGGAATTGAAGCCACCCTAAAAGAGCTCTCCAGGGCTTCTCCTGGCTGGTGTGTCCCTGGAGAGGCCCTTGGGAGGTTTTCTCACACTCCAATTGGCCTGATCTTTCCCTGAGCTTCAGTTGTCATCCTCAGCTGAGGATGTAGGTTCACAGGAGCACCAATGCCTGTGAAGCTGGTGTTGGCATCAGTAGAGGGAGAAGGTTTGTGAGGAGACCTACAAGGATGGCAGCAGTAGAGTGGTGGTTGGGTAACACCTCCTCTGAGTGCTGGAGCCCAGAACATTGCTTCACCTTCCTGTTTGTAGGAAGATGTGGTGCTTTGTGGCACCCTGTGCTCCTGCATGGGCTCGGCACGGTCTTGGCAGACTTGTGGCAGTTTCCTTGTTGGGCTTGGACCTGTCGCTCTCAGCTGGGCCTCTTCTCTTTCCTAGACATTCTTGGGGCAAATTCAAACCATCCTTCCTATAGGATCCCTGCCTGGCTGCAAAGGCAGGTCATAGCATCACCACAGCTGCATCCTCAAGGTGCAGGGTGCCAGTCACTTATCTGATGCCAAAGCACCTCGTCACCCCCCAGCAGCACCCTGACATGGCTGGCTCAGCATCCTAGGCTCATCAGGAGTGCTGCTCTAACACAAGGTGACAGGACTGGCAGTGGCTGGTGCATGAGGAGCGAGGGCACAGGCTGGCAGGGCCTGTCGCTCCACATCCCATCGCCTTTGCTGAGCAGCGGCCGCAGGGCATGCGGCAGTGGGGCACGTATGGCATGAAGCTGCGCGAAAGGTCGGTGTCAGGAAGGGCACTGAGAGGCTGCAGTTGTCTTGGGATAGCTGTTCTCCCAGATGGTCTCCCCTCCATGGATGGGTAGGAGGGGTTCTGGCAAGTGCTTTGGGCAAGGTTGACTCTTTGCTGGGAGAAAAAAAGCTGTTTGTTTCCTGGCTGAAAATGTTGAAGGATGGGTGCTAGCACTGTCCCAGTGCTGCAGAGACCTTCCCTTCCCACCAGCAGCTCTGGAGATTGGGGCACGCAGCCAAGGAGGGGGCTGCACGTTGTGGGGAAGGTCTTGGTCCCTATTTGTGCTGCCCAGGTTGTGTCTGACCTGTGCTTCTGCCAGCCTAGTGGCCCTGGCATTCCTTGTGCTGCAGGTGACAGCCACATGCTCCTGTGCCAGCTGTGATCGAGATGGTGGTGGCTGGCAGGTGGGGGGGCACAGCCTTGTCCCTCTGCGGGATCAGACAGGCATTGCTGGAGGGCAGAGCCACTCTCTGTGCCAGGGCAATGGAAGACTGGGTGCTGGGCAAAGCAATGCAGGTGGCCAGTGAGGTGGGGGCTCAAACTGCAGAGGGCACTAGGAATTGGCCAAAGGTAGGGCCAGTCTAATCCTGAGCAGGTCTCCCTGGAGTTCCTTTCCCCTGCGTCTAAATCCTGCTTGTGTCCCCTTGTATCAGTTGATGCTGCTCCTCCTCCAGCTCCCAGGCATCACTTTGGAGACCTACCCTCCTGGAGACAAGCCACCGGATGCTGGTCTCACACAAGCCCCAGGCCAACAGCTCTGCCTCAGCACATTTAACCCCCTCACCAAGGCCACTCTGACACCGTTCGATGAGACCAGAGGCATTGAGAGCTTTGCTGGGCCAGCAGCAATTCAGGGCTCCCTCAGACCCCTAGGCTCGCACCACTGTGCCCGTGGGCTTGCAAGGTGGCCGCAAGGGCAAGGAGACACTCAGCCCAGCATGAGCTTAAAAAAATAGGCATTTTTATTCCAATATCACTAGAGAATTAGGACCCAAGAGAGGACAGGATTACTCACATTTATCGATAGCCTTATTAGATTACTGCCTAAATAGCTGTGCTTTAGCAGCGCGTTTGTCCGTCTCAAGGAGAAGCAACGAAGGAGGTTGGTGCATCGGAGCCCTCGTTGTCCTTGGTGGCACAAGGAGGTCTGAGCAATGCGGGGCGGGCGCTGTACCGTGTCACCTAATCCTGCCTTGACTATTTACAGCTTCTTGGGAAGCAAAAGCTTGTAATGTTTGCTTGGCTGCATGGCTGGTTGGACACTGAGCTCCATCCCTCCTGTGTGGCCATGTCTGAGGAGAGGGTGCATACTCCTCTTGTGAGGCGGTCGTGTTCATCCTGCTTCTAGCCACCGTGGCTGGCATGGGCTGGGAGAGGAGGGTGGCATCGCCCTCCCCAGGGGTCCTGGCATGAATGAGGACAGTGCCCCACTCATCACAGCTATTCCTTGGCCTGTGGGCTTCTGTGGTGGCTCTAGATTGGATCTCACGTGCCTGGTATGTGGCAGATCACCAGCCCCAGTGTCAGAGGTAGGGAGCTTGGCTGCCCATATGAAGTGGGGGTTCCTCAGGCATGCTGGGTTTGTCAGCATTATCCTTGTGCTAATGAGGTCATTGCTAGTGGCTTGCACAAGGAACTCCTTGTTGGGCACTGACATGCCCCTGGCCCAAAACCCACCGGGATTTCATGGCTGAAGCAGTTGTGATGGTGCTGATCAACCTCATGGGTCGTGGTCAAGCCAGGAATTCGGGGTCCCCAATAATCCTGCTTCTCTCAGCGATGGAGGAGGACAGCTCTGAGGAGGCCCTGCTACGACACAATGGGGGTGTCCGAAAAGACAGAGCTGATGGACTCCGAGTCTGACTTGACCTGTAGGACCTTGGGGTGCTTGGGGTCAGGGAAGTCCTCACCGAGGGCCAGGCGAATCTTGCCATTCTGCGTCTCCCTGACAGGCTCAAGGAAGACCACGTGCTTGTTGGCACTGACCTTGCGGTTTGGCCCATCAGTGGCAGGGGGAGTGGTGCTGAGGATAGAGGACTGAGCACTGCACTCCTGCGGAGGGCTGAGAGGAGCTGGTTTCTTGCAGCAGCTCAGGCAGCGGCAGGGCGTGAGGTATAAGTAGATGATCACAAGAACTAGACTCACGATGCACCCCAGCAGCGTTGTGAGGCCAGTGCTGAAGGTCTCCCCCTCTGGCTTGGGGTAGTGGACTGTCACGTTGACTTCACACAGCCTACTGAAATTGCGAGGGCTGTTGATGGCCAAACCCACGTAGACCCCTGAATGCCAGGGCTTGGCTGCTGCAATCTTCAGGCTGCCATTGTGGTAGACCTCCAATGACCGGTTGCTGTTCCCCGGGTGTTTGATGGGCTCGTGGTGAGGGGAGATCCACATGTAGGTGGTGGCCTTGGGCGGCAGGCTGTTGTTGCAGGCAAGCAGGAGGGTCTGGCCCACCATCACGGGGAAGGGCACAGGGTGCACATCTTCAGGGCCTGCTGAGCAGTTCTCAAACATGGGGTTGTATTTGAGGAACTTGATAAGGGACCGGGGCACGTTGTCAGACACCTTGCAGGTGTGTTCCTCAAAGAAATCCTTCACGGAGCTGAAACCTTGCTGCTTCCAGCGCTGGAGCATTAGGTAGAGCGGGCAGCTGCACCTCACAGGGTTATTGTGCAGGTACAAGCCGTTCCTGATGTTTTCGGGCAATGCTGCCAGCTCCTCCACGGGGATGCTGCTCAGGCTGTTGGAGGAGAGGTCCAGCGTGCGAAGGCTGTAGCTTCCCAGCCCCTGCACCGAGTGGAAGGGGAAAGTGGTCAGGTTATTCCAGCTCAAGTAGACTTTCCGCAGACCGCTCAGCTTGACGAAGGCGTTTTCATCCACTCGCGTAATGCGGTTGTTGTAGAGCAGCAGCTCCTCCAAGCTCACCAGTGCCTCGAAGTAGTGTCTCTCGACAGCGTGCAGGTGGTTGGAGGACATGTCGAGGTGCCGCAGGTAGGAGGCATTGTGGAAAGCCTGTCGAGAAAGGTCCTTAATCTTGTTGTGGCTGATGTGGAGGGCCTCAAGGTGTGGGAGGGCAGCCAGCCAGTGGTCGTGGAGCTGGGTGAGGGCATTGTGGCTGAGGTCCAGCGTGGTGGCAGTGGGTGGCAGTGCTTGGGGCACATGCTGAAGCGTCTGCCGGCTGCAGCTCAGCAGGTCGGAGGTGCAGATGCAGGCACGGGGGCAGTGGCGGGGCAGGGGAGGGCGGTGGGGAGCATGGCCATGGGCACACAGCTGGAGCAGCAGCAGAAGCTTTGCCACCCATGACCAGATAGGGTCTGCGGGCACCCGTGGGGACATTGTGCCGGGTAGGAGCCTCTGTGCAGCCCGGCAACAGTCAGGCTTGACGAGACCACGGTCTTCCCCGGTATCCCCCTCTGCTGGCTTGTGGGGGGAGGGGGCTCTAGCAAGCATCTGCAGACACCCCTTTACACCCTGCAAAGGAGGATTCCAATTCCAACCGTGGGGCTTGGTGAGAGTTAAAGGGCAGCATCGCCCTGCCCAGTTCTGCCGCGTCTCATGCGAGGCTGCTGCATACCTGTGCTCTGGCTGGCCGTGGGCTGCCCAGCACTCGCGTGCAGGTGGAACCAGTGTCTGGCATCAGTAGGCTGAGACGCTCCAGCGTTCCAGGGCTGTGTTTTGGGCTTGGTGAATGCCTCGCTGCCTCCTGGAGCCGTGTGTCCCTGGAGCGCAAAGTTTCTTACAGCTCAGCATCCCCATGCTCCGGTCCCCGGTGAGCCCTGTCCGGTGTCCAGCAGCCTCCCAGTCAGTATCTCCCAGGCAGCTGGGCTCGCTGCGGGAACGCGGTCCCGCTCCTACCCCTATTTATTTACGTGCTGGCAGTGCGCAGCGTGTGGGCCGGGCAGGATCCCATTGGTCCTGGCGTGGGGAGTGGTGGCCGTGGTGGTGGCTGTGACTGTGGCCATCCTGCGAGTGGGCAGGGCGATGCGAAGCCAGCACCAGCCCTGCTTGGTGGCTTGGCCCCAGGGACGCTCAGGGCCACTTTGCCGACCCTCCAACCTTACCGGTGTGCAGCTGCTGTCCCTCTCACTGGAGACCGGCAACCTTGACTGGTTGTAATCCGTAAGGCAGCTGTGCTGGCTGCCCCATAATTGCGAGATGATTGCCTCTGGGAAGATGCTGAAATAAACCCACCCCCATCTTCACCTCTGGGAGCCTCTGAGTCCCATCCTGCACTCAGGCTAGGAGCAGGCATGGCAGTCGTTCCGCACCCTCCACTGCTGCAGCTTAGCACCCAGTCGTGGTCCTTCCCGCTGCTCTCATCCTCACCACCCCCTGCATGAGCTGGCAGGGACCTCCCCCAACACCCCCAGGCAGGGGGTGAGCAGAGCCTGGTTGGGTCCTCACCGCAGAGGGTGTGCTGCAGGGAGGGGGTGGCCACAGGGTGAAGGACAAGACGTGCAGGAATGTCATTACCCAGAGCCCTGAGCGTTAGTGGGAAGCGGAAAGCTGGGCTGGGGAATTGGTTTCCATTAGAGCAGTAAAAAAGCTAATTTGGCTGTTGCGGCTGCTGTGATGTGAATCAAGGGCTGTTAACCCCCTGCACCCCGACCCAGGCTTCTCCCTGCCGCCGGGGTGGCTCTGCTTGCCCAAGGGCAGGCCACAGAGCCAGCCCTGTTCCTTGACAAGGGTCATGACACTGGTGACTGATGGAGACAGTCATTAAGGTGCCCTTCATCTGCCCTACCTGTCCCCACTGATTCTTGAAGCCAGGGAGAACCACCAGTGCTCCCCGTTGCCTTGGGGGGGGGGGCGGGGTGTGGAAACAGCCACTTGCCCTGGGGACAGCCTGAGCTGTTCCTGTGGTGCAGGGCAAGGACCATAGTCTCCAGCATGAGGCTGCTGCTGCATCTCTCCCTTTACCCTTGCAGTGCTGTGAAGCAAGGATGATGCTGGCTGCTTCAGCCACCCTGCAGCTCCCCAGGCTCACAGGGCACAAGGGCTGCAGCCTCAGCAAGTGCTAATGCACTGTATCGATCCCCAGAGCAGTGGAGGAGGATTACTGCCCTTTGGCTGCAGTTGAGCAGCTTCTCCAGTTCCATGCTGCAAGCTGTTGCGGGCGGGGGAGAGGGAAATGGAGACAGGACCCAGCTGGGGAAACAGCTGGGTGGCCTTTGACTGCAGGGTGGATTGTACATAGGGTAGAGGTCTGACTGTGTCCTTTTGCAGGGCTGAGCGTGCGACAGCAGTGCTGCTGGCAGACCCCTGCTTCCAGCTGCGCTCTATCCAGTACCTGCTGGGCCATGCCGAGCCCTCGGCCCTGGCAGCTGCTGCCCCAGCCACAGACAAGCGCCATTTCTCCCTGCACACCTGTAAGTGTCATCACTGGGCCGTGCCCACCACCCAGCTGTGTCTGGGCTGGTGGAAGGGAGGGAGCAGAGCTGCTGGTGTTCATGTCACCTGCAACATATCTCGATTCCCTTAGCCCTGGGGACAGGGGTCCACAGCTTCTCCCCTCTTGTCCCCCCAGTTGTGGCACTTGGGAAGGGGCTGTGTCTGGTGCCTGCATTTTAAGCAGCACTTTTGTCCCTTTACAGTTAACAATGTTCAGCTTGCTGCACCTAGTATGGGGATCCCTGTCCCCAGCACTTCTCCTTGTCCTGGCAGGTCCCCAAGGGCAGCTGTAAACCCCACACATACTCCATGCATCACTCAGCAGCCTCAGGGCAGCCTCAGGGCCACAGTCACCCCACACACACCCCGGTTTGTCCCCACAGACACGGAGTACATCAGCACTGAGGAGCTGGCAAAGGTGGAGAAGATGCTGAGCCACCTAAGTGAGGAGTCCAAGCAGGCAGCTGCCACCACACTGGTGAGTCCCTCCCAGCCCAGTACCCATGCTCAGCAGCAGCCTCAGCTCCTGGCACAGCTGCCCTGGGACATAGGTTTTCTGCTGGCACTGCTAACTACCTAGTGCCTCCCACAGCCCACCAGCGAGGAAGACCTATGCCCCATCTGCTACGCACACCCTATCTCGGCCATCTTCAGACCCTGCTCCCACAAGTCATGCAAGTGAGTAGCCCTCATGTGTGACCCTCCCCTCACCCCCACTAGGATGACTGCCAGCCCTTGGTGTGCCCATGCCCTGTGAGGGAAACCTTGCACTCTTTCCTCTGTTGCAGAGCCTGTATCAACCAGCACCTGATGAACAACAAGGACTGCTTCTTCTGCAAGGCCACCATCACGGGGGTAGATGACTTCACCAAGCCAGCCAGCTCGTAGCATCCAGCACCACACTGTGGGCTCCCCGAGCTGAGCAACTGGCTTCCCCCCAAATGCTCATCCTGCCCACAGGGCCAGGACCCAGCTCCAGGGCCACAGCATGGAGCAGGGGCTGCTGGGAGGGAAAGGCTGCCGGGGCGGGGAGGCCTGATGCCAGGCTCTGGGGCCAGTGTCCCCCTTGCCCAGCACCATTCTGTCCCACGGGCCGTTCTCAGGGAGGGGAGCCCCAGCTCTGTGGCAGTGCTGGGAACACGTGGCAGCCCCCATGCCGGGGTTGGGGGGGGGGGGGGGCGGAGCTAGGTTGGGCAATTGGGCTGTTAACTTGCTCCTGGCTGGGGGCTGACTTCATGAAATGCAGCATTAAATTATTCTTCCTTACTTGGTTGCCATGAGACATGGGGGTGGGAAGGCAGGCCAGCCCTGCTGAGTGACCCAGCCCTCAGGCCATGCTCAGATTATGCTCAGTGGTAAATGGAAATATAAATATTTAATCCAAGCAGAGCCTGGAGTGCAGAGCCCACAGGGGGCTGCTACATGATGATGCGTGGCTCTGGCACAGACTCTGCAATGGACTTGTGTGGCAGCACGTTGGCCCCATTGAGGTAGAGCTCGTCGTTGACGATGACATCTTCGCCCAGCACTGTCACATTCTCCATGCGTACCTGCCCCAGAGAAGCTGTGTCACACCTGCCCCAACTTGGGGTTCAGTGCCACGCTTTTGCTCCTGCCCACCAATGCATCCTTCAGCTGCAGCCCAAGGTGTCTCCTTGGGCAAGAGTCAAGCCCCAAACCCCCAAGGGGGCACCCACGTTCTCACCCACTGCCCCACAGAGCAGCTCCAGCCCACGATGCAGGATTCCAGCCAGGAGTGAGAGCGGATGCGGGCTCCCTTCAGCACCGTGCAGCGTTTGATGCGCACTCCATCCTCCACCACCACGCCAGCCCCGATCGTCACATTGGGGCCGATGACACAGTTTGACCCGATCTTGGCACTGGGGTCCTGGAAGAAAGAGGAGCTGCACCGGGGCCAGGAGGGCAGGCAGAGCTCTTGGCACAGCCCTCACCACTTGGCCAGTGTAGGGACAGGAGGGCAGAGCTCAAAGATGGCAGCAAGGACAGCGGTCGGAGGATGTGGAGAGTCTGTGACTGGTGTGCTGGGGGCTGGCACTTACCACCAGCACGTTCCCTACAACACCAGGCCCCGAGTGCAGCTTCTCAGGGTGCTGAGCCCGCAGCGCCTGCAGGTACATGCACATGCCTGTGAGGAAGTCTTTTGGTTGCCCGATGTCCATCCAGAAGCCTGTAGGGACAGAGCCACGGTGACAGCCCCCAGGGTGTGGCAGTGCAGGCAAGAACCCACCATGCTGCCCATACCATGTGCAGAGCCTTACCCTGCAGCTCCATGGCATAAAGCTGCCCCTCCTGTGCCATGGCTGGGAAGACCTCCTTCTCAATGGAGGTGGGACGCAGCTACAGGGACAGGGCACAGGGCTGAGCAGGGGGCCCCATGCTCCCTGAGCCCAGCCTAGCCCAGCCCAGCACCCCAGCCTATACCTGAATGCGCTGCAGGATGCCAGGGCTGAAGATGTACATCCCGGCGTTGATCTTGTTGGACACGAAGACGCGTGGTTTCTCCACAAAGCGGCAGATGCGGCCAGTGTCAGGCTCGCTCACCACCACACCATACTTGGCTGGTTCCTCCACGCGGGTCACCACCAGTGAGCCCTCACCACCGTGCTGTCGGTGGAAACGGGCCAGCTCCGCGAAGGGGAACTCGCAGATCACGTCGCTGTTGAGGACAAAGAAGGGCTCCCCGCCCTCGGCCAGCAGGTCCCGTGCCAGTGCCAGCGGCCCCGCTGCCCAGCCATGAGTGATGCCGCAGGGATGGGGTGAGCCCACTGCCTGGGTCCTCCCAACCCCACGTCTACCCATCCCAGTATCTCTGCTTCCCACTGGCTCTTCCAAGTCCCCAGTCCCCCCCTGGATCTTCACCCACCCTTCTGCTCTCCCTAGGCCTTCCTGTGCCTGTCCTGATGTCTCTGGTCCCTTTTATCCTGCCATGCCCATCCTAGCATATCCCTCCCGATGTCCCTGGTCACAGTCCTGCCCATCCATACCCACTCTGCTGCCCATGGTGCATCCCTTCCAGTGTCCCTTGACCCACACATCCACTTACTTTACTGTCTGTGGTATCCCCCAACCCTGCCCATACCCACCCTGCTGTCCCTGGTGTCCCCCAGCCCTACCCACACACACACCCACGCTGCTGCCCATTGTGTCCCCCTCCCCAGCCCTGCCCGTACCCATCCCAATGTGCCCTCTGCTCCCTCTGTCCTGCCCGCTGCCCTCATCCTACCTGTGCCCAGCGGCTCCTTCTCGTGGGACAGGGAGATGCGGATGCCGAGCTGCGGGCATAGGGTGAGCGACGGGTGCAGGGCGGGTTGCGGGGGGGGCGGCAAAGGGATGCTAGGGGTCCCTTACCCGCTGCTCTTGCTCCCGCATGGCCGCCTCCAGCGCCTCCGACATGTAGCTCACGGCCAGCACCACATGGCTGACACCAGCCTGCGGGAAGAAACAGCGCAACTCAGCCGGCGGCGGCCCGGGCCCCGAGCCCCCTCCCGCATGCCCTCCACGCCCCGTACCTGCCGCAGAGCCTCCAGCTGGTGCAGCAGCACAGCCTTGTTGCAGAACTCCACCAGTGGCTTGGGCCGGCTCAGGGTGAGCGGCCGCAGCCGCGTCCCGAAGCCTCCCACCAGGATCAGCGCCCGCATCCCGCCGCGGGCCGCGACACGTCAGTGCCTGGCGCGCCTGCCGCGTCAGCGCCGCACGGCACGGCCCGCCCCCGCTCCCGCCCCGGGTCCTAGCGCCGGCCGCTGGGCCTGCTACCCACCCGGGTCCTGCTGCCCGCCCCAGGTCTTAGCGCCCGCTCCGCGTCCTGGCGCCGGTTGTGGAGCCTACTGCCTCTGCTCAGGCTCCCAGCGCCCGCCCCACAGTACCCACCCCGCATCGCAGCGCCTACCCTGGGTCCTTCCGCCGGCCTGGGTCCTAGCGCTAGCTTCGGGCTCTATCGGTCGTCCCCGAGTCTTAACGTCCACAGTGGAATCCGGTTCGTCTCCCGCCCCAGAAGACGCGAGGTCGGGTGGTTTCTGCAGCCCACCGCCTCCCTGCCCAGGGCCGGAGCTTCTCCCCCAGGGCGAGCTCTGATGAGAATATGGAAGGGGCACACCTGTACCCCCCAGCTGGTAGTTAAGTTTACACAGGCCCCGGCCCAGCCTTCCCCCGGCCCCAGTCCGCGGGTTCAGACGGCGGGGAAAGGCAGGCACGGCACACCGCGGACAAAAACAGATCTTTTAATGGTTTTTGGTTCTCTGTGAAGCACAAACAGGGTGATTATTCATGTAAAAACAAATGGGGTGTGGGGTGCCAAGGCTATGTACAAGCTGTGGAGTCCCAACGTGGTGCGTCCCATCCAGCGCCCCTCACCCTTGCCCTGCCGAGTGAGGAGGGTGAGGAAGGGCCTGAGCCAGCTGCGGGGTGCCGAGCGCCTGCAGCGCCTGCCCGAGCGCAGCCCACTGAGAAGGACATGCACAGGGTGGGTTGTGAGGGGCCGCACCAAGGCCGGGCCACAGAGGGGAAGGTGGCTGTTGCAGGTACCTGGGGCACCTGCTGCTCCAGTGGCTCCACCAGCCTTGCTCCCTCCTGCAAATTCTTTCCCTGAACATCCCGATCCCTGCCTGGCAAAAGCAGCGCCCCACAGAAGCAATGAAGCAGTAACCCAATGCAGGGCAGCGTGGCATGAGTGAAGGTCCTCAACCAGAGAGCTGGAAGGGAACGGTGGTGTGGGCAAGCTTTTGAGTAGCTGGGAGACAGGCAGAGTGGTACAATTTAGGACAAAGCTGCTACTGCCCCTGCACCCTTCCACAGCCAGTGCCACAGACCTGTTCTCTCTGCGGCTGGCCACCAGCGGAGAACCAACGCTTCCCAAGCAAAGCGTGCACACACCGAGCCGGCACACATGCTACATGCGAGTATTCCCCAAATAAGCTTTCCTGAAGTTAAAAAAACAAAACACCCAATCCTGGCCTTGCAGGTACCCAGGCAGTTTGTCAGGCAGCTGGGTAATGGTAACATCACAGAACAAGTCAGTGACACGGGGGAGGGAGCAACCAGGGGTCCCAGCACAGAAACACGGGGTCAGGGAGTGACGCAGAGCGGGGTACGGTTCGGTACCACCAGGCCACAGTATCAAACGTTAATGCCCTCATCAAGGGAAGCCGTGGGTTAAAGCACCGGCGCAGGGCAGGAGCCCCAGCAGCAGAGCACATCCCAGCTGGCTTGCTTCATCCCCAAACTGGTCATTTGTTTTAGGAAAGACTGACCCTGTGAAACAAAGCTAAACAGTCAGGCGATGGCTCTCACCGCTCAGCCGGGTCCCCCCTGACTTGGAGACCCTCAGGGAGGACACAGGGAATCAAGCCCTAACCCTCAGCCTCCCCTTCCACCATCCCCGTGCACGGACCTGCCGGAAGAGCAGGGGGAAGAGGGCAGCCTCACGCTGGAGGGACATGCTCACCTACAACCTGTGGGACCAACACTACACAATAGGAAGGGTCAAAATGGTCCAAAAAGGCCCCGCCACAGAGCTGGGGTCACATTAACTGCTACAGATACTATTGCTAGCCCACGAGCTGAGTTCTTGCTTGGTCAGTGGTCCGGTGCAGAGTTACTCTCACAGAGCCCCATGCCTGCCTAACACAAAGGCCAGCAGGGAGGGAAGGAGCAGGCCCCAGGCTCAAGCACAGCTCCAGGTATGCAGCTTTCCCTCCTGGCCACAGCTCTGCCAAGGGTTGCATTTGGTCATTTTATTTCTGTGTTTGGGTTGGTTATTCACAGTGCCCAAACAGCAGAAAAAGGCAGCATCAAAAGCAAAGCCCCATTGGCAAAACCCAAGGCAGAGCTCGTGACATCAAATGCACAGACCAGCACTTGCACCACTTCTTGTCAGCCCCAAGGATGTTGCCAACTGTTAGTCAAGCGCCCTTTCCAAATAACTCAGAAGAGTTTCAAAGGGAAAGCTTTCCTGGGGGCTCCTGAGGCAGGAGGCTCCTCATGCCAAAGCCTCGCCAAGAGCCCCAGGCTCTCTGGCTTTCTCTCCCCTACATCCAGGTCCTCCCTCCAGAATGTATGTGCAAGAAGCGAAGAACCAGGACACCCAACATCCAGCAGGCATCCTTCCTCCAGAAGGCAGAGCTAGTGCGGTCAGAACCATCTGGTCAGCATGAGAAGCTCTTCCATCCTGCCTGCCCTCAGCTCTTCTATCCAAGTACATTTAAAAACAATGGAGCAATACAATTGTTTAAAACCAAAGTTGTCTGCTTTTCTCCTGTGGTAGTAGGTGGCCTTGTCTGCTCCTGCCACCAGGACAAGAATAAGAGGCCGTAGCCCAGGGCTACTGGTTTTCCTCACGCATCTGTTCCATGATATTGATGAGGCTTTCCAGCCCAAACACATAACCCATGTCGGGTCCATCATGCACAGTGGGGTCATCACGAAAGCCCTTGAAGGTGCTGTGGGCAAAGTCAATCATACGCACGTCCACCTTGGGCTGGGCTGAGGAGCCGGGCTCTGTGCTTCCACCATCCTGAAGGCTCTCTGGGAGAGAGCTGTCCACCCGCTTCAGGCGCATCTCTGGCCGGCGCTCCACAAACATCCCTGCCCTGCTGTCCTTCCCATCATAAATGATGAGGAGGGAGCTGGAGTAGAAGCGGTAGGAGGCCTGTCTCTCCAAAACCGCCTTCAGGCTTCGCAGTTTGGCCAGGATAGGCTCAAAGAGGTCCTTGCGCAGCTCAATGCCGTTGTGGAGATACTGGTAGAGGGCATTGCGGAAGCCCTCGATGGAAAGACCACGTCCATAGTATTTATTCCTGCATAAGTAGTGCCCTGTGTCCAGCTGATAGACCTAGAACACCAAAGGAAAAGCACAACAAGTGAGAGCGACAGGTTAAGACCACACACAGAGAATCCTGAGTGTCCTGCATTGATAGGGCAAAGGGAACTTGTTCTGTCCCCGTCATGCCCAAGAGGGAGCAGGAGACATCTCTGTCTGCTCCCTGGATCCCAAAAGCAGCTCATGGGTGCATCCCACAGGCACAACTGGGGTGCCCAAGCACTGGTGCTTCCCCACAACACCCAAAAAGTAGCTCCTCAGCCTGAAGGTCCCCAAGAGGCACAGCAGACCTTAAAAATCTGAGTCTTACAGCAACTCAGGCACTCCTCTGGCAGCAGGAGCTGCTGGCACCTGTTGCCATTATGAGGTGATATAATTAATGAGTGGCTCTCACTGCTTCGGAGACTGTAGGCAGAGATCTGGATTACAAGATCCTACTGCAGGTGTGGAAAAGAGCCACTGTTGCACAACACAACCAGCAGCAAATCCCTGCGTGCAGGGTGCAGCCACCAGAGGAGAACAACTTCTTAACTCTCAGCACAGTAGCAAATGTCAGCTGACACAGGAACACTTTCCTCCCCAGGCATCATGATTCTAGCTGAACACTAAGCCACAAAATTAACTTTATTAGGGAATTCCCTAATTATCTGTGGACAAAACAGTTTTGGATAAAGCAGGCCATCTCAGGGGAAATGGGTTCCTTTGTTCTGGGCTCAGAAATGGAAACAAAACTCACATACCATGAACACCGGTGTACCTACCTGAAGTGAGTGGGAGGCTCTGCAACCCAGTGCTCAGCAGAAAACACTAACTGGGAGGTCTAATTGGGCTGAGAAAAGGAACATGGAGCACCTGCAGCCTCAGGGATTCCTACCTGCATCCCACACACACGCACACCCAAGGTGGCAGAAGTGCTCTGTTCACACTTCTTCATCTGCCGAGCAGCCTTCTCCTCAGATGCATCATCTCCATGCTGCCTGGTCCCCATCTTCAGATCAAGCACACATGGAAGCCTGAAGTGATGCACCACATTCTCCAGCAAAAGAAATTCTGGGAGACACGTCAAGGAGAGCTCACCACTCAGAGACACCACACCCCAGGGTCACCACAGACAGGGGCTTGAGCCAGCATAAGGCAGGGTTTGGCAACAAACAAACAGCAACCAAAGAACAAACAGAATGAACTGTCTGGGGTGGTGAAAAGGACAATACCCCAACAAGGGTGCTCAGGCTTTGCCAGTTGGTAGAAGAAATCAGCTTGGAAAGTGGAATGGTCAACAGTAAGCAAAGAGATGACTTGCAGACATACTGGAAACTCAGCAGGGGGAACAGGAAAGTAGAATGGTAGTGTCAGGAAAAGCACAGTATACCAGTAAGAACTGCTGATACAATCAGGGAGAGAGCCTAAAGACTAATCAAATTAGCAATTTAACCATATGGATAAACAATGCAATCCCCATGGACTGAAAATTCAAGGCTCAAGTAACAGCACTGTACTGTTGCCAACACTGCCTGACACTGGGGAGGCTACAAAGGCAGGAAGCAGAACAGTAACGGGAGCCTTCAATCACCAGCATGCACAATGAGCAAACCCTCCATTAGGGCACAGTGCTGAGGACAAACCCCAGATAATCAGGGTAGCAGCTTGTCCCAAAGGGGAAAAAAAACAACCCTGAAGTTTGCCCTGAAGGGCATGGTTCAAGATGTCACACTGAAATGGCAGCCAGAGCACAGCTAGATTAAACCTGCAAGGAAGTTTAATGCTGAGAAAAAAAATCTGTCGTCAACTGTGTTTGATTTTGAAAGAGGAACTTCATAAAAATAAGGAAGTGTGATTAAAAAGAAGAGGACAGCCAAAGAGAATTACTTCTCTGCAAGTGATGCAGGCTATTTAAAAACAAAAGCTGGATGCTGGAAGCACAGGTTTGAGAATAGAAAAAGCAAGCCCCCAGTTAAACCAGCGAAGAATACAGCTATTAACAGTAAGTTTGTTTCTATGTGGGGAAACAGTATCAAGCTCCAGCAAGTGAAACAAAAAACTCACAAGCTGACAAGTTCAGGATACAAACATGAGGAGTCCTCCTCAAAGAAAGTAACAAATCCTGACAACCACACGAAGCTGCCAGTCTCACCACCCGAGAATTTAAAGACAAAGGTACAAGAGGAGGGGAGCTACAAGGGAGTGGGGTGGGAGAAAAGACCTCCCCCCTAAGAAGAAAAATAGGATTACTATTTTGCTGGTTTGCTGGGGAAGAGCTTAGAGGATTCCCAAGCCAGAAATCTCTCTGAGCTCAGAGAATTCTCAAACTCAAACGTCAAGAAGAGAGATCACATGTTAAACAGAAAAATAGTGAGATGTGTAACTCACTTAACAATGCCTCAACACCAGGAGGCTAACCATGGGTTACTGAAATGCTGATATGCAGAGATCTAGGCAACTGAAAACTAGCCTGACTGGTCTTACAGCCCAAGCCACCAGCAGGGTCTGTGTGTGGAGATCCATGTTCAACAAGTCGTCCAAAGAGTGAGTGAACAGGGAGACAACAAATTTGCTCAGTTACTCAAGGTTGCAAAAATGAGGAACAGTTACGAAAAACTCCACAAAGATCTTATGAGATGGACTTGGCCATTAGATGGGCAGGCAAAATTCCCTTAAGTTTACACACAAGATGATAAAAACAAGGAGAAAAAGATTCTTAGTGCATAAAGCAGTGTGTTTTGTTAAGTATTACCAGTCAGAAATGGGATGTTGGGGTAACAAAACAGCACTGAGAACAAGAGACTGTGTTTGGAATTATGAATGAGAGGGAGAGACCACAGCACTAAACACCAGTGGAATCTGGTTCACCTGCACCTTCCATCCTGTCTGCCATTCTGGTCACTCTCTCCAGAAGGATCCAGTAGGACTGGAAGAGACTCTGGAAAGGTGACAAGGACAAGCACAATGGATTACTGAACAGAGCTGACCTGCACCTGCTGCCAGGCAAAGCCTGACATGAAAAACTACTTCAAAACACATGCCAACAGAGAGAAGGGCCAGGGAAAATAAAATAGAAATGAGAGAGTCAGAAACGTGGCTCCTCTGAGCATCAGTACCAGACATTGCTGTCGCTGTAAAGGAAGCAGGAAGGAACAGTAAAAAGAAAACAGGTAGCACAACTTTGGCAGGAAAGCCAAAGGAAATGCAGGCCTGGCTGCCTCAGGCACAGTAAGGCCAGGGCAGCAGCAGCAACCTGACACACTTTGTTCTGCTTCCCAAAGGATACTGTAGAGTTTTCGGTCCTTGGACTCTGACCGCATGCGGCTCAGCTGCTGCTTATGACAGCGCAGGCTCCAGGGGTTGTAGCTGATCTTCTCAGAGCTCAGACCACTGTTCCCATCCAACATCTGAAATGGAACATCTGAATGGATGTGCAAGTCCACCCTGGGACTCTTCGTCTCCTGGATGCTGCTGGTATAAAGAGAGAACAAACTTGCCTGTTAGAAGCCATGCATCCTCCACTAGGTTTGGACTCTCACACCCTCCCCTGGCACACAGCTAGCTCCTGTTCATTCTCCTGCTGCACACTTAACACAATACAAACTTTCTTTACAAAAAATCCTCACTAATACCCTGCCCTGGGCTATGGACCCACACAAGGACCTGGTCTATCTAAGGTCTCTGCTGGGCTGTACTGCAACTGACAGTTTGCTTCTCAAGGAGCTCTGGCTGGTGTGAGGAGGCAGAGACTCATATTCAGGAAGAAACCTCTGGGTTAATAACCAGGTGGACTGAAGTGTTTGAATCTGCTCCACATGCTTTGGTTCCACATCCAGTGAACTGTCAAGGGTTACCCTGTGTCAGAAGGATTTCCTGTGGATGAGTTCATTCTGAACCCAGCATAACTCCTGACACAGTTTGCAGTGTGCCACAGTGTGCCAGGCTAGTGACAGCCTTGCCACTGTATGGAAGTGTAAAATGCCCTCATTAAAAGGGGCACCACAGCTGAAAGGGGAAGAGAGATTTCCCACTCATGTTGTCACTGGCTCCTCAAAGCTTTACCTTTCAGTGCTGTCACTGGCCAGGCCAGGCTTTTCCTCCTTATGCTCAGTGCTGCTGCTCGATCTGTGGAGGCTCCGACGTGAGTGCTTGCGTCGTGGCTGGTCCCTCTCTGGCAGATCATCCTGCTCCAGAGCCTCATTCTCAACATAGGGATAGGCCACCAGGTTAATGTAGCCATCACTGTCTCCCTCAAAACAGACAGACACCACACCTGCCAGAGAGAAACCCCATGTCAGTTCTGTTTCCTAGGGGAGGGAACACACAACCACTAGCACCCAAACGTTCAGCAGGAGAGAGGAAAACGTCACTCACAGAGCAGCAAAGCAAATCCAGAGGCATGAAAGGATGTTTAAAACTACAAGAACCTAAATGTCATTAGTACAACACAGAAATCCCCCAAGTAGTGCTCTGTGTTGCTACCTGAGTGTCACAGCAGCAGGGGAAGAAGCTCTGCCACCCACAGGAAATCAAGGACAAAGCAGAGGTGATAGGCTGAGGGGTGCCATTATTTCCTGTCATTCAGTCTGGCAGTAAAGGTGGTCAAACTGGAGAAAGTCAAGCACAGTCAACCAAGATGTTCAGGGGGGAAAAGCATATAAAATATAAATCTAATTCATTTGGGCAAATATCTGTGACCTACAGAATCATTCCTGCTGTTGACAAGGACGTCGCTGGCCAAGGAGGAGTGTGCTTGCTCTGCTGAAGGAGCTCAGGAGCATCTGAGCTATGAAGTACAGAGCTCTGAGGCTCAGGTGGTGCCTGCCACCTATCACAAAGTCAGCCAGTCTCACAGAAAAGGGCCCTTCAAGGTGCCAGGGCTTCCTAGCAAAAAAAACCAAACCAAACCAACCAACAAAATCCCACAGGTGACCTTGGAAGTAAAACTACCTCAGCCAGGCACAAACAAGCAGAACCGTTCCTGTTCTGTCCAGTTTTACCTTCTGAAAGCTCCTAAGAAGTACCATAGTCCAAAGGAAGGTAGAGAGCTTCCACAGCACAGACTCTGAAATATATCTAGCTGGCCAGTACTGACTAGCTGCAAGGAGTATCAGATGCTAGATACACCAAACCAAATGATTCCTCACAAACATGAGGAAACCTTGCACCAGTCCTGCTCAGCTGATGCAGGACGTCACGTTACTGTCCTTCTTTCTTCCTTATCTGCATGTGACAGTTCTAACTCTTCAGGAAGCTCAACACAACTTCAGAGCAGTTCAGGACTCCAGCATATCACTACATAAATGCCCCTCCAAGTGCTCTGTCTGCCTGGACGTGCTCCTGTGAAAGGGCAATCTTACAATAACATCCGAGTGCTCAGACAGGAAATATCATCACAAGATTCCTCTCCCCCAGATTAGCAGGAACAATTTCCAGGACTAACAGGAAACTGCATGGGACTGGAAGATGAAATCCCACACTGGGGTGAAAGTGCACATCCTAATGCCTTTGAGCTACCAGGAAGTACCTGACTTCAAGAAGACAAGTCTCCATCTGGACTATCAGCTTCATCAGTTTTAAACACAACTCCCAGGGAAACCACGACATGTTGATTCTAGTGACCACACAGGCTTCTGCTAGGATTTCTGATGGGTCACTAGAGCACCATATGGCCCCAGAGTGGCTTAAGGGTACAAGAGAACCTGTCTGTGGAGACCCCATCTTCCACTCATGACCTGCATACAGACACAGGAAGGTAAGGTCACACGGCTTCAAGACCTTCAGACTGCAGCCAGATCAAATGGCAAGATCCTGAACAGATGGTGATCCCAGCTGTCTGTGAAGCACCATCCTCCCAAAGCCCAGTGTTGACAAAGAAGCTGAGGTAACAGGAACATCAAGTGCCCCAGAAGGCTACCTGCCAGTGTCACCACCCTGAATACAAACACATATGGCTGAAAGCATATTGAGCTCCTCGAAGATACAGATGAGCTGCCACCAGCCTCCTACACTGATACAGACCCTGGAAAATTCCACTCCTTCCAGGTGGCTGGGGACGAGGCTTCCCCTTAGTGCTGGGAGAGAAACTCTTCCTGCTTCAGCAGTGTTCTGATAATGCTCAATAAAAGAGATGGGGTGAGGAAGCAGCCAATTATGGGACTGGAACATGAAAGAGCTCAATATATGACCTAGCTTCATTTGCTCAAGGTCAAGGCCGTAATTGGCAATAACTTGGTAGTAAAACTACTTCAGTTACACACCTACAACCTTAAGCTTCAGACTACAGGTGTCACACTGCATATTCTCTGTCTAGGAAGAGCACATTAAACTCTGCATGCCTCCAATAAAGACTTTCCCCCTTCCAAGTGCTCCTATCAAACTGCTAGCCTATAAAAGAGAAAATTCAAACCAACAAAAAAATGACACCAAAGGCCAGCAAGACATCAGCAGCTGCAGGAAAATGAGGGCAGGTTCTTGAAGCAGTAACTCCATTCTGGAATGCCAACAGGCCTCACCTTTGTACTCAGGTGTGAACTCCTTCATCTCTGGGGGCAGAGACTCATAGAAGCGCTGTTCTCTGGTGATGAGGGGCTTGCAGACAGTGTGGTCGTCGTAGCGCATCATGCTGCTGTGGCCACCAACCTGGTGAATGAAAGGCTCCAGCAGGACCCCTCGGTCTCCAGACTGAGTAACATTCTTGCCATACTTGCCCACTTCCATGGTTTGACAAACACACATTGCGTTGGGCACCAGTTGCACTCTTGGAGCATGGGGAGAGCCACATGGGCTGGAGAAGCAGCTCAGCAGCGGTCAGGCAGTCACAACGTGGAAGTCCTGGCAATCTGCTTCCTTACAATGAGCTGAAAAAGCAAAGGAGAGGCCTGTGAATGGAGGACACCACTTGCATTCATTCCTTGTTGGCTCTGAAAAGGTTTTGGTATTTATTTATATCCATAACTGTTGTTTTTCTCTGTTTACATCCCATTTACTCCAGCATGCTCCTCACCACCTCTTTAATCTGACAGGTAAACACACTGATTTGGAGGCTGTTTCATTTAGAGCTTCTCCAGTAAGGCTGACAGGAGACAGGGAAAGGAGGAGATGTGAGTATTCTGAGCCTCCCGTCTTCAGAAAACACTATTTCCTTCCTCTAGTTCATTTTATCAGTAAGGCAACGTGATAACAGAGAATAAACCACAAGATACAGAACAACTAAAGCCAAGCCCACACCTGCCTATCAGTAGCAGTGACTGACACAGGCAGAACAAACATTCAAAGAATCCAAATTCCACTTCTTGTGCCTCTGTATTTTTAACAGCTAAGTGACTAAATAATTCCTGTTCACCTCCTACACTAACACTGTTCCCTGCTTTACCAACTTGTTTCTCTTCAAGCTATGACATGAAAGACTCTCAGAATCTTTCTGTTGCTGTGTGAATTCTGTGTGAAGGATTCTCTCCTTCATTACTCCAAGCCCTTCAGCACAACAACTCTTTCCTGACGACTTCACTGCACCTGCATTCACAACAGGTCCCTGATCTCTAGAGGCAGGCAAGAGAGACTGCTAAATCCAAATGAGATCAGAAGTACTTTGGAGAAGACAGATGCTCTTTTCATGTTTGCAAACAAGTGCCCAGCACAGTCACAGGATAATGGAAAAGCTGTCCAAATTCTCTCAAGATGATTTGCCCTTTCCAGCTCAGAGCATAGCTGCCAGTGCGGCTGCTGGGGAAAACATGACTGGATTCGCTCACAAGGATGAGTTATCCAAAATCTTTGGTACAAGAACCAGATGGTGACTCCAGCTTCTAAATTCATCAAATTTCCAGTTTCTCAGAACAGCAATTTAGGAAGTGAGGGATCTTGGAGGCCCGAAAAAGGAACCCGGTTTGGGCTATTCCTCATCCGGCCACCGGATGTCTCCACAGCTACACAACACTGCCAGGCTGGGGGAAGTTCTGGATGATGATGATGATAAGCTCTTCTCACTCCCCTCCAATTCAATCATGTAAGAGATGCAGCTCAATAGATTCAAAAGGAGGGGAGACACTTCATAACATTTAACCTAAAGTAACCCAAAAGGTCCCTGCAACAGGACAACATTTCTCCCTCCCTGCCCGCCCGTTCCTGCTCACTGCTTCGCACTGGATCTTGGGACAGCAGGAGTGTACGTACATTTGAGTTGAATCATCTCACTGATCTGAGGGAAAACACTTCCTTTTGTGGTTACATGACCACACAAATACATTCAGTGTAAGGGGAACAATGTGAATATTTAGCTAGTTTTTAAGGTGGGGCAGGGAATAGGAAAGAAGGAAACCCAACACCACACAGATGGTCTCTCTATGGCATCTCATATTAAAACCTCTTCAAGGTACTCTTCAAAGCCTCTGTCTCCTAAACCTAAGCTGTATCACAGGAACAAGGAGTGGTAAAAGCAGGGGTGTCCTCTTTGCTGGTATAACTTAATGTGACAAGCACACTAGCCTCAGAGGTCACCACACTCTTGTGAGGTGGTGGCAGAAAGCTGCACTGTAATGGCTGTGAGAATTACTGCAGACCACACAGTGCTTGTGTCCCCATTCTTTATATGCCATATTGTATGAGAACATTGGCTATGCTTCATGATTCACCAGCAAAGCTAGTTTCCAAAATTCAAAGGGGAACAAACATTTCAAACTGTGATGTATTACATGGCAAGAAATCTGCCTGCATTAAGGACTGCTGACTCACACCTTCATGTAAGCAGCTTGCACATCTGCTTCTCCAGCATCACCTCGCTGCGGCTTCAAGGACCATGGCCAGCCCTCAGGACCTGTGCTAATGAAGACTAAGGCAGATGGCCACTGATGATTCTGGAACCAGGCCATAGGTGAGGGATAAAGACTGACCTTGAGGTCACACTGACAAAAGTTAGATTTCCCCTTAACACCCTAAAGCAGTCAGGAGCAAAGCACAAGAATAGAAAAATACCAATACCCTAGGCATCCGGACAATGGGTGTCTGGTCACTGCTTCTTGTGAGCTAGCCTTGTTAGCAGAGAGAAGCAGCAGCTAGCATCCATGCTGAAAAGCAGAGTGTTTTCTAGTCATGATGGGTTTGGTAACCCAACTCCTACAGAAGAAAACTCAGTCTAAGACAAAAAAAAAAAAAAGCATATTGCACCGTGCTATGAGATCAGCTTCCCAACACAAAAGCTGACCCACAGGCCTCAGAGATGTCTGTCTAGTCAGTAGAAAATGGAGATGACCTGTGGGACCTGCCCTCCACAGGAACCTGTGGCTGTATTTAGGATGTAACCAGAAATATTTGGCCAGCGTGGCATCCAGGAAGTTACAAACCTTCCTAGGCTGCTTGAGTACACAGCTTTGAATCCTGGGCTTTCCCCTGTATCTTATCCAATGCTTGAACTATTACCAAATAGAGCCCTTTTTGGGCACGTTGCCCTCACCAAGGCAAGTGTGGCTCTTCAATTGAGGCCAGACAGCAGAATACATCAAAAGCATATAGATGCACGAGAAGTGAAACAGAAGTCTTGGGAAAAGCTGCTGAAGAATGCCAGCCAAGGAAGAGAATGCCAACAGTGAGGCTGGAGGAGGAACTGCAATAAGCAAGGCCACAGAGAGGACAATAGCCATTAATAGATGTCCTCTACCCTATGCTATGAGCTAAACAAAGGCACACTTCCTTCAGCAATACTTCTGCCTCAACAACAGGGGCACGAATGCACCAACTGCTGACACGTGCATGAGGAAAGACCCTGATCTACTTTAAGACAGAGCTTGATAGAACTTAAGAGAAAGGATGACATGGAAAAATAAAACTCAGCTTGTAATGTAAGTCCTTAGGCATATAGCCTGTTTCTGTCTCCTAGTGATCTGAAGGAAGACTGTTTGTGCTATGCTTCCATCAGACTCATCACAAAGCTTCAGCACTTCTGCCAGCAGCCTGAGAGACCAAGAATTTTCTCCTCTTCTCTTCCTAAGAAAGGAGCGGAAGCCAAGGCTTTTCAGCTCTTTCTGAAGAAAGGAGAGGCTGAGCTATGCACTTTTAACTATAGCTGGAAAGCCTAAACCACTCATTAAAAACAGTGCCTAGATCTGGGGTTAAAGAGGGCTTTTTTCTGAGAGGCCAGGTGAGCAGGAATTGCACAGGCCCATCTGCTATCAAAGCACGGCACGCTTTCTAGGAGGGATGAGGTACCTCAAGTCCTTGCTAGGGATCTAAAGCCAGGGCACAGACAATGTCTGTTTTCTCAGGCTGGCATGATCACTGTTTTGTTTGTTGGTTTGTTTTTTTTAAGCCAAGTCTTAGCACACATCAGGGCCCAGGAAAAATCTACCACATTTAGCAACGTATGGAGCAGGTGCAATGCTTTGTGAACATCTGCCATGCAGCTGTCTGCAAGTGAGGGTAACCAAAGCCAAGGCTCAAATGGCCTCTTCCAGCCTGTATTCCTGTTCAGCCTGATGCTGGAAAAGCTGGCACTATGATAACATCAAGCTGATAAGCAGGAGAGCACTGTACATAACTATAAGATGATGTAATTCCCTTGCTGCTCTTTTCTCCAGGCCTCCTCTTCTTCACTGGAGAAATGTAGCACCCTGGCAATAGGGGTCGTGCTACCTGAGGACTTGCTAGTCCTTGTCACTGTTAAGGGGAGGCTAGAGGAAGGCCCAGCCCTGGTCCAGTCATCACCACTGTGACGGGAGAGGGAGAATGAGCAAGAGAGAGCCGAGCTGCTGAATCCTGCTGCACCTTGCCACAAATATACCCTGTCCCAGTAGTAAAGGGCACCTTCCTTCTCTGCTCAGAGGCACTGGCTTCAGCCCAAGCCTCAGTTTCCATAGCAACAAGACCTGATTGAATATGCACATTAACAAAAGGTTGCTTTATCAGTACCAGCCCAGAAGATTTTCTTCCAAGCTTGTGCCTAGGAGAGCAGGGTTATCCAGTACCAGCTTTGCATTTTGCAGGAAAGATGACAAAATGACACATGCCTTCTAGAGATGAGCTTAGGGAAGATCAATTCTTGTGAGGCCTCATTGCTCAGCTTTCTGTGAGCTAATTTCTAGCTTGTCTTCATCTCATTTACAAAGAGGAAAAGTCTCCACTGGATACAGGTTATTTTTAAACTATTCCAACACAAATGCTGCCATTCAGCACAGCTCCCAGATCCAATAGTCAGAGACAGTCACAATCTACTCACAACAGTCACAAACCATAAAGAATCAACCTAGCCCATGAAGAAGAGACATTTCTTGAATTCACTAGTGGAGGGTTTCAGAAAACTCATCATGAGCAGAAAACTGCAGTCCTTGCATTCATAGCAGGGAGGGGCAAGAAAAAAAGAGATCATGTCAATCCTATTGAAGAGGTCTGGCTCAAAGACTAACTTGGAAAGAATCTGTAACTCAACTTATAAACTGAATAAACAGAAGGAACAATTTCACCTCCTGCCTCAAAAATCCTTTGTTTAAAGTTTTCATTAATGCTGGTAATAAACCATACCTGCTCTTCAGTCACAGGCCTTGGCCTCCTCCCCAACAGCCAGCCAGATCCCTGAGAAAGTCCTGAAGGACTGCACAATCATCAAGGTAACTCCACCCAAATGCCTCTCCAGGAGGAAGATGATGGAATGACTATGCTGAGCTCAGCAGGAGAAGGAGCACGTTCAGAAATGCTGCACTTTCATGTCAGCTGTGGCTACCAAATTCTCCAACCTCAACAGCATTAGAAGGTGGGACAGAGGAGCAGGTAAAGACACCATGCTCATCTGCTGACACAAAGAGAATGAGTCAGAGCTGGTGATGTGCTGAACCAGAGCACAAACACACCACACAGCAGGCCTCTGCGGGCAGAGAAAAAGGAAGGTGTGATTTTGTGGTGACATGCAGAGAGCTTAGCCAGATGGATGGCACTGGGGAGGACTGCCCAGTGCTGGAGGGCAGCCCCATCAGACAGACAAGAATCCAATTCAATCAGGTGAGCAGCAGTCTCAGGTTTGTACCACAACAGGGTGGAAGAGAACAACTGGCACCTCCTAAGACCTTACATCACCTTCTCCTGGTTCAAAATGCCCCAGAAGTCCTTGGAGATGTCATGGTCAGAGTCAGGGAAGTCAGTTTGGTTACACCTACAGAGTAACTGCCAGCCCAAAGCTGGAAAGATGCTGTCATCACACATGTGCAAGCACCTCTGGAGCCTGAGCTCCCACACACACCTCCACAGACACTTGACAAATAGAAATGACTGTGCACCTTAGGCTTGTGTCCCCCAGGATCCTAGGCAGTACAGACACCTGGCAGAGAAGATGGGACAAGATGCTCCCAGCTCATGTAAGAACAAAAGGAAACCTCCAGCAAAAGCACCAAAATCCCAGAAAATGGAAATACTTGTGCAGCAATAAAATCAGTTTACAGGCTTGAGAAGGTGGTTGACAGAACTGAAAAGAACAAGACATACCCAGAAGAACAAAACATAAAATCTACTTGAAATTGAAAGTCAAGCAAAAATGTTTCATCTGCCTGCACTTCATAATTTGTTTCTGCTTTCAGAATGTGTAAAAACATTGAATCAAGTAAGAAAATCTAAGCAAACAGCTAGGTCTCCTGTTCTCTCATAGGGAAATGACAGTCAAAAAAACATACATCCATAAGTTGGCCTGCACAAGGAAAAAGTGCATGTTGATACTTTATGCACCCATCATGTTCTCTCTAGTTTAGCAAAACAGGGCAGATTTGGGTGCAGACAACTGCTTGTCTTGCTTTCTCTTTAAAGTGATCCTCCACAACCAATTCCAAATGCCTGGCTTAAAAAAATACCCAATATTATGTTCAGATTTCTTGTGGCAACAACTGAGCCAAATCACCTCCTAAATTCCTCATTCAGTTGTTTCTTCAGACCATGGTTACATGGGCAATCCTTTGACAGCTGCACCAGCATGAGCAGCACCTTCCCACTCAACTCTGCTGTGCTGGTACAACTGTTTGCAGCCTCCCCATGAATCAACTTAGGGAACTGATGGCAGTTAAAAATAAACCAGCACTTTGTTTTGTTGTTTTTAAGGATTACTTTTCAGCCCAGGTCAGATTCCACATCTATTGTGCAGCTGTACAAACAGTTGTAACAGCACAAGGTGCCTGAATTGCTGATGGTTATCCTTGTGCCTAAAGCCAACGTTTGCCTTCTCAGCTCACCTCTGATTTCATGGCTGCTGCAGAACAGGATAACTTCCCAAATTCAACATGTAGGGTACTTCACTGCTGGAGCTAACAAATGCATGGAGGGTCTCTCTAATGAGACAAAATGAGGTCACACTGATGCATCTACTACAAGAAGGCATGGCTACTGAGCTCCCTTGAGCTGTTGCTTGTCCTAAATTATATGTCCTTTTTGCAGCCTGCATGCTGAAAATAAATATAAACCATGACTAACAGTCACTAATGTGAATGAACAGCTTTAGGCCAAGTTCTGAACCCAAATTCTCCTAGAAATTGCATAACCATTAACTATCTTGGGGATCTTCCATTCAAAACACTTGAGCATCCATGATGTGCCCAAGCCTGTGACATTCAAGGAGTGGGGAGTCTACCTGCAGTTGTGGCAACTCTTCAATTGCAGCTGAACTTTTGATTTTTAACATGGGAATACAAAAAGATGGAAAAATCAAAATAATCAGTAAGCAACCATGACATGCTAGCACCCATGAGAGAAACAGACTGAAGGTTCTTTTCCCAAATAACCAGCTCAAATACTGTTCAAAACAAAACCAACTGAAAACACTTCCTATTTGATGACTGCCTGGCAACCTACTGGAAAGGATTCAGTTCTCTGCCTTCAGCTGGTGACAGGTATCCACATCAGACACACACCATTATGTAAGGCCTTCTCATAGAAAACAAGACACAAAAGATTGAATAACCATTAAGATTTGTCTTCTGGAACAGGGTAGGAGGCATGTTAATGAAACAGCCTCAGAAAACAAGATGTCTACAGTTTCTGTTGTGTCTGCTCCAGAAAGCAAGAATCAGTCTTTAAGCTATTCAGCAGTCTTGTAAATGCCACTGTATCAACCCATCAGTATTTGGCATATCTCACCCTTTGTTCCTTAACATGCAGCTCAGGGTGTAGTTCCATGACAGCTTAAATAAATCTAAGTCAGCACTCTTCAAACCCATCCTCTCTCTCCTGAGTCAGCACTGGCACTAGCCTGATCCTGTTCAGAAAGTAGCTGGCAAAAAAGTTAACCCAGGGAGAAAAAAAACAAAAGGAGTTGTTTTTGCCAATGTGGCTTCCTGAACTGGTTTAGTGCCAATGCCCAATGGAAGTAAAAGGGGAGAATCAGCCAGCAGTACAAGGACAGGCAGGAGAGTAACAGTGCCAGTTTCATTCAGCTTCAACTGTCCTGCAAGCCTGTGCTCAGAGAACACTCTCACCCTGACTTCAGAGAGACCTGAGTGCCTGCTTCCAGAAGAAAGATCATTCAGCTTTTTCACTTCTCTTGACATCTTCTCTATACCAGCATCAGCAGACTTGCAGACAGCTAGACCAAGTACCTGATTTGGTAGGAAACTAAATCAGCAATATATAAACCAAAAAGCCTTCAGTTTTCAGCTGGATCAGCTCCCTAACAGATCTAACCATGAGGTTCAACAACCTGTCTAGCATTAAAAGAAGAGAGAAGGTGGGAATCTGTGGGAAACTAAAGACAAGGAAAAGAAAGGCTAAAGTTCAACTTCTAGTGACTGTGAAGCTGCAGTCTTGCTCAGCATAGACAAAATATCCCAACAGGACTAAGTGACATTTACACAAAACAACTTTTGTACAAAAGATTGAAACTCTACATAAAAAAATCAGCAGATCTAATGCTTCATGTTTTCATTTTCCACAGCACACCATTAATACTTAAAATGTCCTATTTCCTCTACAATAAATCTTTCATTTATTTGTTAGCAGTATGATTTTCAGAGCAAAATAGCTGCTAAAAATACATAGGGGAGAGTGTGGAACAGTCTGTTGTGATTAACTAGGGCATGACAAACAGCAGCAGCATGTGCAAGCAGTCCTGGAGAGCAAAGCCAGGAGGAGCAATGACAACAACATTATACAAACAACTTTGATTCATAAACAACCAAGAATTCTTAGAAACTGCTGCCTGGGTTATGTCCAAGGGTCTCTTTACCTTGATTAAACTAGTAAGAAAGTCACTTCAGAAAGCTGCCCACTTCTGCACAACCAAGCTTTGATGAAGCTAGTGCTGATCCATCTAAAGGTCTTTTTGGAGGAAACCTCTGCAATAGCGGCTGTGATCTGTAATCAAAAGTGGTTTCAGCAGTCATGCACCCAACTTCAGTGCTGGTACTACCCAAAGCAGTTGTCTATCAATGCACCAGAGCTCCCTGTGTGCTGTCACAGCCTCACCAGATATGTTGCAGTGCCACTAAAGGTGACATGATTTGCCCCTTGCCTCACTATGAAAGGCTCCAAAAGCTGCATGTCCTTCACCTGCTGGAGACCAAACACTTCACCATTTGCTGTGCACTGCAATAGCTTAATGCTAGTGACATAACATGGTCTTCTCAGAAGAATTTCACTTATTATTCATAAGGTACAGTTCATGACTTTAGCCTGCCACCCATTTCCTCATATCAATATCTGGTTTAGCCAGCTCTTGGCACCGCTTGTTAACACCTAACTCTGGGCATGGCACTGATCAACTAGGGGATTCCTGGAAGACCTAGTTTGGCCTCAGAGATGCAGCAAATTTCTGCTTGTCATCTTGCTGCCAGTTGGAAGATAGCACACTCAAAGAACAGCCTGTCTTACTGCCATACACAAGTCACTCCTCCAGAATTCAGAGTTAAAGCTATGGTTGCCTCTTGAATAAGCAGCAAGTTTCCAGCACTACTGTACTTGGGACAATTGTGCAAGTAAAGAAAGTCTTTGCAAAGAAAGCAGTAAGTTCATGAGCAAATGCTGCAACATCTCTGTTGCAACAAACCACTAGAATATCATAAACTAGAAGCAAGAAGTTTATCTTAAATTCTTGGCTGCTGACAGGCACTACCATTGGAAGTATTTCTCTTTAAGTATCAAATACACATATGAAAGGATTTTAAAGCACTAAGAAAATCCAGCAAAGCCATCATTTAGGCCTGCTTTTAGACACCTAGATTTCTCAAAACTCTCCAATAAAAGTAACAAAATAAGGCAAAGGTAAAAGTGCAGTGAAGCTGCAGAGTGCTAAAGAGAAGCATGTGGTCCCACTCAGATCAAAGCATACTCTAGGTGTCTCACCAGTAACAGATCAGTATCTGTACAGGGTAAGACTTCCTAATGCTGTCACAAGATTATCAACCTGTATACATACAGCTGTCATCTAGTAGTTAGTCTCTGCTTGTGCAAACCTGAGGCAGCAGGAGTTTTATAGAGGTCAAGGCTCTGGCAGGATTCATCTAGATCTATTTTTCCAGTGCTGTGAGATGAAAAAGGGAGAGAAACTGATCAGAAAGAGGCAGAGCTTCGCACAGGGATTGTTTCTCACCCTGCAAAAGCCTCTTTGACTCTCCTCTCCTTTAAGAGGATTACAAATCCTACCCTTGGGAGACCTCTGCTCGGCTACAGGCATGCTGATATTACCCATTGATACTATGTCTTGTCTCTTCATTCTTATCAGCAGAGACATTAGAAGAATTTATTAGGTCACTGCTCAGAGAACAGGACTTTAAATGGAGCCTCTAATGCAAGCAAGGAAAGCTCCCAGCCAATGGTGTTTGGTGGTGACTTTGCTTTGTGGCTGCCACATGCCCAGCCACATGCTTAGCACAGACCAATCTGGCTTATTTGCACATGCAGGCCACTGACTACCCTTGGAAGCAGACATTTCATCAAGGCACAACTTGATAAGATACCACAACAAGCTAAAAAATTTAGGGCAAGTGGGGAGAATGTGGTTCACAGCTCACATACAGCCTGTACCAAACCAGACAGTTTCAGTGAGCACCAAGCCCAGGTGTATTTTGAAGTGAGGAGCAGCAATGCACTGCCAGAACACACTGCTATCTCAAATGCAAAGCCAGGGAGTAGACTGCAGCAAATCCAGTTACATAAATCTTTGTTTTCACAGACACCAGGAACCAAGAATTTGAGGACAATGTCTCCTCTCCTCTTTTGGTTTTTGCACCTTCCAACAAGACACCATTAGGACATTTCTGAATGGAGTCTATAAAGCAAGTCCTGAATGATCCCTAGACAACAGCAATCAGGAATCATTTCCCTTGGCACTTAACAGTGCACAGATGTAAAGCAATCTATGCTGCCATGCAGGGGAACATAAGCAGTTTTTCCTTCATAAAGCAGTCAGATTTGAAATGCATTAAGAATTCCACAGTTATGAAAACAGTGAATACTAGACATGAAGGGAAACCTTAATAGGCAGGAGCAGGTTGCCAGCAAGGATGCAGAATCTCCTTGGATGTAGGTTGAGGAAGAGATTAGACACAGATACAAGCTAATCCCAAAGGATACAGGCAATTTGGGACAAATGGTAAAGTGTTCTCAGAAGGAAAACAAAAGTATGTGGCTAATACAACAGAAAGTGTTCTCAGATGCATCTGTAAGGCCACTCCATGTTTTTGGCCATTTCAGACTACAGAGCACAACATTAAGTGAAGCCAAGAGTTGGAAGAGTTTTAACCAATAACCATACAGAGAAGGGAGAGTTAAACACAGAAGCACAAAAGCCACAAGAAGCTAAACCCATGAAGAATTATTACAAAAGCTGCAAATGCAGAGGAGCTCAAATTACAGTCCTTAGGTAGCTGTGATAAAATGAGAATGATCTACAGCCTTCCAAGAGACCACTAACTAAAAGGCAAATGTAAGCAGCTTGCACTGAACTTTTAGTATCTGTTCTTCACTTCTGAATTATGATGCTTTTAAAACAGAAAAAACACCTTTGATTAAAACAAAAAATGTCAGTTGCTGCAGATAACTGAGTTCCATAGAAAAATCCACATCTAGGCCAAACCAGAATTTCTAATTCCTGTCTTTAATTTTGCAGTGGCAAGAAAACCTCAAGACAAACGTTATGTAAGGCCATCAACCTCTCTGCTCGTAACTGGCACTTTAACTAAGCATGCTCCCATATCAGATAGCTTAAAACTGAATTCTTAATGCCAAAGTGTACCACCGATTGCAGTAAGGCAGTAACAGCAAGAATGGAAAGGAAAAAAATCCCAAAGCAAGTATCATAAACTGATTTTTGCAATTCCAGTTCCTTGGGCAGAAGGAGATAGATATACCTGAGCCTGTTGAGCTCTAATGAAACAGTATTCTTTCCAGATTGGTAATCCCAAAAAGATTATCAAATGCTCCCTAGTCATTTTAGGAACACTGAAGAGAGATCAAAGTAAACAGTAGATCTGGACTGACAGAAAACCTCCAGCTTACCTTTTATACTAGAAAGTGGGTCAAACCCAAAGAGGCTGTAACTTGCTGAAAAGGAAATTACCTTTGGAGTGACTGCTTTTCTTCCTTACAAACTAATCTCTCAGCATTCCACACATCCTCCATGGCAGCTTGAGTCAAGTATGACTAAAAACTCCAGAAGTGCCATGGATTCTACTTAACTGTAGTTCAGTGGCTTCCACATGACTGAGGGAAAATCAAACCAAGGTAATCTTGAAGAACATTCATGTCAAAAACACGCACACACACATACACACTCCCTCCCCAAAGACAAGACAAATTAATCTTCTACCCTGATAAGCAGCAAGACTGATGAATTTCAAGCAGACAGCCTCTTAAATACTGTCTTCCATCCATTCTTATCACATTGTGGCAAAGAATGACATTCAGGAGGAAAAGAAAGACTGATTAAGAGCCTACTTTCAGAAGCTATCGTCCTGCTGTGTGGAAAGAGCTCTCTATATGAATCACCAGTTCATCCTCCTCTGACTCCATTTAGTCTTCAGAATTCCCTGATGTGCTTGAATTCATACTCCACCCATCCAGACTGCAATGTCCCAACATGCATACAAGAACACTGTGGGAGACCACATCAAAACAGGCAGCAAACTTAAGCCAAATAGCCTCCAGTGCTCTTCTTCATCCACAAATCCGATTACTTTATCAGAGAAGACAACAGGGTACGTCAGACACAACCTACCTTCAGTAAATCCACACTGACTGGTCCCAGTCACATTACTTTACATGCCCAGAAAGCTGTATCCAAAAGGACCTGACCCCTGATTGTCCCCAGGACCAAAGTAAGGTTGAGTAGTCTGTAGGTCCCTGGATAATCCTTTGGGCCTATTCTGAAGACAAGCGTAACATTTGCCCTTGTCAAGTCATCAGAGATGTCCCAGCACCTCTGTGATTTTTCAAAGATGGCCAAGACTGGCATCACTATGGCACAGCCAGAACAGCAACTTCATGTGCAGCTCATCAGGTCCCATGGACTCACATGGCTCCAATTCTCCCAAGTAATCCTTTTACTCTGTTTTCATCTGCTTCCGATTGCTGTTTCCTCTTTGAACCCTGCCTCTAAACACAGGGGCCTAGGAGCTCTTACCACCAAAAACTTAGGCATAAAAGTACTGACTATCTCAAGAAAGTCTCTGCCAAATATCACTCATTCAGCCATCTCATTCAGCAGAGTCTTTGTTTAGCCTTTTACTGATGATGTAGAGGTAGAAGCTACCTCCTAATTATCAGAGATGTTGTAACAAGCACTAAGAGAAAGTAGCTGTTTCCCCAATTCAAAGGCAGAAACGCAGACTAACAGAGCTGGGTTTGTTCTGCCAGTATTCCAGGTTGTCAAAGAAACCACAGGTCTTTTTGCATGATGTAAAACCAACTCACTGGAGAGTTGCATGACCCCATTTCTGAAACGTCTGGCAAAAAAGCCTCCTCCTCACTGTCAGCCAGGCTCTCAGCAATTTAGCAAAGGGAAGCTGGCTCTGGAAAGAGCCAACCTAGGCCCTCCTGAAAATCCCCAAGAAAGTTTCATTGAGAAGCTTCTTTTCAGCTTCAATTAAGAAGGAAAATCTAGATGATAGAATAAGGAGCTAAGTTTTTTCACCCAGTTGGATGCCAACTAGCCAGATTGCTCTAGGCATAGAAAAGAAGATGCTTTATGATGACTTCATCTTCTCAGGTTTTTACATGCATAATATCTCAGTGTATTGGATGATAGGGAACAGCAGGAGAAAATTCAAAGCTCTTCTAATGCCTAAGTCATTGCTGCAGGCTTCTGGCACTGAGCAGGCATCTCACTGTGCCATGCTCCCACTGCCAAAGCGACGGCAGTGCCTGCTGGGTCTGAAGGCTAGCACGGAAGCATAACACAAGCAAACAAAAGTACTTTTTATCCAGCTCCAGAACACACAAGTCTCCCCTGCCCCCTTCTGGGAACAAGGTGGATTTGAAAACTTCAGTATCTATTTCCAATTATGACATTACTTACTTGGGTAAACAACCCAAAAGCAAACAAACACACCCACTCCAGAAAAAGCTTTCCTGCCTCAAGCAGGAATCCCTTCAGCAAAGATATGGATATTATTAAGTACATCTCCTTCAGCAGCACAGACAGGCTCCAACTGGATTTTCTTTACCCATACACTGAAGCTACTCCCAGAAAATGGCCCCGAAAATTCACTACAGATTAACTCTTATGACTAAGCCAATTCATTTCTCAGGTCACGATGCAGATGCGCAATGCAGGCTCCTTGTCCTCTACCCCAGTATCTCCACTACTTCCTTCCCCAAAATAAAACAAAACTAAAGTAAAAGAAGATAGCAACTACAGCAAAACTTGCATGAGATGCATTAACTGCTCAGAAACCTTCTCTGCAAGTTACAGAAACCACATTCTATTAAGCTGCTGACTGAGACCTGACTTAAGCAGAAATCCCTTTGCAGTGACTTGCCACCCCACATACTTATGTTGAAATCTTAAATGCAGAAGACAAACAGACCTCAAACTGTCCCACCTGCCTTTTCCTACCACTGCTATCAAGGAAAAAACACTGTGCTACTGCTTCTCCATGCATTTTTGCATTTCACAGCATTAAAAAAAGAGCTGCACTTTCCTCTTCACCTCCTGAGTGCAGTCCTGCAATGCTCTGCTCAGAAAACTTCAGTAGCCAAACACTTTGCTTAGCTTTCCTCCTTAGCAGCCTACACACAAAGCAGAGACAGACCCCACATCCCACTCCCAGCTGTGACAAGGAGGAGGGAATTTCCAAAGGAAGGGAGAGCACAGCTACTGTTAAGATGCCATTTAGGATCTGTGAACAGAAATGTTGCTCATTTTGAAGAGACTGACCCCATAGGAGAGCTCCAGGAACTCTATCCAAAGAGCACATTGTGAGCAATGACATGTTCCGTGCTCTCCCTTCCCTTTGCAAAGTCAGCTAGTAAGGAGCAGAAGCTGGCTCCAGTACTCAGGAAGCAGCATAAATGTTTTGTTTCCTAGGAATTAGGACATCTAGATCTAAACCTATCACATCTGAGAGTTATGTATCAAAGCCAAACAAACTCGCCACAAAGAACCATCACAAGCAAGCTAATCTCACCCTTAAGGCCTTTCAAAACCAGCATTTAATTTGGTTCACTTCAAGCTCACTGTAAAGCAGCTTTACAATTCCTACACCATGCTGTGGTCTGTGACACCAGTCTGATCCATCTCCTCAGATCTATACATTGCCCTTTTTCTGAGCTCTCTGAGAATTAATTATATGGAAATGAACAGTGTTAGATAAAGAGATTCCAAGCACTTGTCTCTCTTAAAGGAACTGAGGACTACAGGATCTCTGCCTTCAAGAAACCTGTAGCAATGTCCATTCAGTACAACTCATGCTGTTAGAAAGAGAATGAGCTTAAGCTCCAAACAAGCAAACATCAGTACTACACCCATCTTCTCACTTGTGGCCAGAAACAAACATGCTAGCCGCAGTCCGGGTTTTACCTCTGTCTCTTTCACTGCCAGACCACATCAGAGCAGCATCCTGACCTGAAGAAGTTCTGCCAAAACTGCAGGTGATACAACAAACAGCAGCTCTGAACTGAAGGATTAACACTCTGACTTTAATGCATTGTCTGCACAAGCTCCACCTACCCCTCCATGTAAAGCAAGGCAGTAACAGTAAGCTTCACAGCCTCACGCATCTGGAGTTTCACTACCCAGAGGACTTTAATCTCACCTATGCAGGCAGAGATATACCAGGGTATTTAGGCAGTCAGAACTGAGTTTAAGAGTGAATGGAGGGGCATGTGCATTAGCATTCTCTCTTTCTCTGTCTTACTGTGATGACAAAGCTGAACAAACATTTTGCTTCAGCCACACTTGTCTTTTTCTACACGGGGAAGCTGACAACACTTACACTTGGCAGGCCCCAAATGGCACCATGTGGTTTTACCAGCCAGCCCAGCTTTTGTCTGAACACTGTTAAAACATTTAAAGCCAAGAGAAATACAGCATTTCCAGAATTACATCTCTCTACTGAAGTTTAACAAGTCAAAGTGCTCATTTGATTTAGCTAAGAGATTCTATAGTCAATCATAATCTATCTGAGGTCATCAGGTCATCTGAGGGTAAGAACTAGGAATGAAATACCAGTTTTGGGGCTTCCACTCCATGTTTCAATGATCTTGGTCAAACCATTCAGCCCTGGTGTACTTCAGCCTTCAGCAAAACAGCATTTCAGAAGGGAAAAGCAGCAGGACAATCAAGTAAACCATCTGTACACTGGTTTGAAAAGACTGCAGTTTAGTGATCTTTTTATTTCCCATGATCACTGTTCACTCCACTTCAACTTAGTCTTACCTGATAATTAAATTCTCAAGACATTAAGAACTTGTGTCCACCAAACAATTTAATTGAGTTTGTTAATAAAGACTCAAATTAGGGCACCTCTTTCAAGTGAATGGTGGTGTTGTTTGGCTGAAGAACCAAACCCTTAAGCAACTTTTCTGCTCAAATGGCAGAAACTGAAAAGGCCAAACTAGGAGCATGTCAGTTCCACAGAAAGACTTAAGAGCATAAAAGCAAGATTATCCAAACAAATTCACTTCATCCTGGTAAACAAATTCTTGTGCCAAAAGTACAAGGAGCAGCTGTTATCTAGTGGTTTCTTCAGCTAATGCAGTTCTGAGACACTGACACTTCACAAAATTTGGGGCATTCTCAAGCACCTGAAAAAGGTCATAAAGGCAGAGAAATCCAAGTACTGCAGATGATGACAATGCTCAGGACACAGCTTATGAAGGAGAAAAGGGAACTGCAGGTTGCCCTGAGATGCCAAGTGGACATCCATTCTGGAATAAATACAGTAAGCTTTGTAGGGGTAGATAAAATGTTTTATTAGACCAACCTCTCCTGCTGCAACCCCTTCTACTTTCACACTGCTGATGAAAAAATTAATTCAGCTGGAAGAGACATGTTTTGGGGCCTTACTTTTCTACCTAATCCTTCTTTTCTTGGAAAAAGTGCTGACAGCTCACATGCTAGTCACAATGACCAAAAAAAAACCCCACTCACATCACTGCCTACCTCCTCAACAGCCCCAGCAAAACAAGTTGTATTTTAAAAGTGTGGTTTTACCACTGTAACTGTAGCTACATTAAGGAATTCCATTGGCAGAGCTGCACTAGGCAAGGATGAACATGCTGATTAATGCAGCTGTCCCAAGCATTTGTAGCAGAAATGACCTTATAAGCACGTCCACAGGGAGTTAAAGCCACATAATCACGTTGCAAATCCATGCCTCCTACTTGCTATCAGTTTAATTTTCCTAAGCAGATGACACTTAAGGGTCACAGGCAAGAAAACATGAGCTATAGCTTCCCAACTTGATGCTTCTTCACTGTGATTTTTTCCATGAGAAAAGTACTCAGTGAAGGCTCTCCTGTGCCATACATTCTCTTGTACAGTCAAGCCACCCAAAAAAAGAGAGAAACAAACAAAAAACCCCACAAAAACAGAGAGAAGAAGGACAGACAAAAACCTGAGCACCATGCTAGGGGGAAAAAAAAACAGCTCCAGGGAGGTGCTGCAAGGAAATAAATAAAGCTAAGGAAATAAAGGAATAAAGTGCAACATTTTGGTTTTGAGGCTTTTAAATAGGAAATCATTTAAAGTTTTTGTCACAGCAAACCTGTTTTAGACAAAGAGAGTGCACCAAAGCTAGCATATAACTTAAGTAAAATAGATGATACAGTATCTGATGGCCCTGAGAGCCAAGGTAGCAGATCTCATTTGAAACTAGCTCTAACTCTAAGGACAATTTCATACAAGAACACTCTCACATCCCTTGTGACATTAAAACAAATCCAATATGGCAAAACATACACAACACAACAAAGTGTCATGGAAGGGAATTTGATCTGGGCCTTTTGTTACCCTGTTACTCTTCTGGGGATCAGCATAATCTGCAAGACTCTCAGTCACTCATACTGAAAATATTAAAGCTGTTAAAATGCCTCAGGGGCTCTTTTGCAGCTTGCAGTGTGCTCTGGAAGGTAAAGGACAAAGAATTAACAGAGACACCCCTGGCCACTTGAGTGCAAATGAAAGGGAATCTGAACCTGAGGCTATCTTCTCAGAAGATACATGAATTGGGTGGCTAGTCACAGCTTCAAGTTTGGCAAGATGCTATGCATTTTGAAGGACAAAAACCCCAAAGTTGGCATTTATAAGTGTCTGCAAGATCATTTTACCAGACCTGCAGCCAGCATTGCCATCCTTTGGTGTCTTCTTCAGCAAAAGAAACATCCAAGGGGAAGGGAGCTCACAGATGCCAAAGCAGCAGTCCCTGAACACAGTTCACCCTACTGTATTTCCTAAGCTCCTTCTGAAGGAAGGGGACCTTTAATACTCCAAATACTGACTATGACTTTCCTTGTGTACTGACACTGAGCAGCAGGCCTCTACCACACCAGCCAGTTCTGTTCTGAAGGTCTGAAACAAGAAATTCCTCCTTCTCCTCCTTTTCAAATGAAGAATCAGACAAACAAAGCCTATATTTAACTTCCTATTCACTGCAGCCACTGCAAACCAGCTCTTGTAAACACTCTACAGGTCACAAATCTCCAATATCTTATCTAAATGTTAAGCTGCTGAAGTAGAGCTCAAAGCCCTTTCCAACAGGCTTTCTATAGTGCCACTTAGAACAACTGGCTAAGAGAGCTGGAAAGAGAAAGCAAAACAAATCTAAATTGGCTTGCATCTCATCATTAAGTGCAGCACCTGCCATATATATAGAAATGAATAAATCACTTTTGCCCCACATGCTAGAAAAGCACAGTAGACATTCACTTGGAAGACACAGACTATGGCAAGTTTGCTTTTAATAGCAGGTCTGCCTCAAGTGTATAAAAGCTACCTTGATTTTTCACACCTTAAATTCCTCTCAAGGTACTGGAAGACCATGCTGCAGCTTCTACAAAACCTACAAGCTCATTCCCACAAGACACTGACCTTATCAGAGCTTTTTAATCTTGGCTGGTGCATGATACAACACCCTTAACTATTTTAAATGACAACAGTTGAGTCAAGCTGCATTAACAAATCAGAATTCATTTTTAAGAGAACTATTTTTGAGGTGAACCAAGTTGTCAACAGGTTCATCACATTCTCAGCTGCTGAAATACATGCCAAAGTGTCAGTCCTAAGGATGCTCCATGGCTAATGAACAGACCACAGGAACAGAAATAGCTTTAGTTAGGTAAGGTCCCAGGTAAGAATAATTAAGGGGAAAAACAGAAATTCTGAGTGCTGCTACTACAGGAAAAAAAACCAAACAGCATGCATTTAAGAAACTACCTTAAAAAAACCCCCTGCATATGTAGTGTTTTAACAGAAACTGAGCCTCACACTGCTTTCCTGATCTTTTTGGGACAGACTCCAAAACCTGAAGTTAAAATGCCTTTTTTTTCCCCCCCTACATTTGTGGGATGAGAGGGTGAACCTCCATGAATGTGACAGGCAGACCTCCCACAGAGCTGTCACATACCTTTACAAGCAGACCAAAGTCTAGAAGAGTGAAATGCACCTTCCACTAGGCAGCAAGTGTTGTGAGGGCCTTCCAGAGCTCCAGTACTTCTCTAGTTTTACTCACAACAGTACTCAAACCAACACAAGAGTGTAACTGTACCTCATCTCCTGCCATAGCTCCAATATTTTCCTGGAGGCTACTTTTTGATTCAGCCCCTAAGACACAACACTATGCAGCCTCCTAGGCTTCTCTCCCAAATCCTTCCTGCTTTAAATAACTCACTGACATCTGCATTCACTGGTGCACTGATTTTGGTGCTGGAAGCTGCTTATCACCTATAGTTAGCTGTAATGAGATCATGACTGCCTCCCCACACGTGCTTAAGCTGCTTAGACAGTACTGTGAAAGGACACAGGACAAACAGCCAGCCCTATCTTCTGGTGCCTTTCTAAGGTTTCTCAACTCACTTTTTGAAACACTGGACAATACTTTGATACCAACAGGGGACAAGGCTAATCCCAATTAAAGATTACACTGTATTTTGCATAAATCCACTCTGGCAGGTTAAAAAAACAGAGAAAATGCAGCTCAGCATAGAACTACAGGGGGGAAAAAAGAGAAATGGCACAGCAGAATGGTTGAGCTATACAGTAACTCACCTTTAGATCAGCACCTCAGTCAGCTGCGACAAAGACACTTCTGCATCCCCTGCAGAGAATGCACTGTATGTCTCCTCTCCCTAACACAGGAAGGTAGCTGGTAAGCTTAGCATCTCTGATTGTTACCTGTTGCCTTTCAAACTAGCAAAGGCCACTAGTCATCCAGGTCAGGGGCCTCCCCACCAGAAAAGTGAACTGTGAAACACAGCCACTATTCAAACACACACTCTCTCAAGAAAAGGAGGTGAATCCAGACTGCTGGCAAACAAATGTTTATACCACAGGTACTACTACCAAGTCCTGTCTTTGTTGATAAAGAAGTGGGGGTAACAGGTACACTACTTTCTTCCAAATTTACAACAGCACAAGGTAATCCCTTTTAGCCTGGAAGACTATCAAGTCAGTCTATCATCTTTCAGCAAACTAACCTCAGAATAGAAAGGAAAAAACCAAAGCCCAAACCTGACAATGACAGAGTTCTGTAATCATTGTAAGCTAACTCACTGCAACTCAGTCACCTAAATGGCCAGAACTGCTAGAGCACAAGAGTTAGCCTCAAAACCTTGGAAGTGTAGCTCTTATTACAAATCAGATCAGGTTTTACAAAGAACTGACACCAATTTGGTTAAAAGTTAACAAATATAAGCCAGACCTGAGTTTTTCCCTCTGCTCTAGGGCACTTACCTGGGCATTCCTGTAGTATCCTCCAAAGATGAGTGTACCTCCCACAGACCATATGTACATATACTTACTTGAAGGGTAAAATTACAAAGTGAGGAGTAAAAAGCAAGCAGCTTATTTTTCTTTGTATAGGATTTCAGGTGGCTGCATATGTATTCTGGGCAAAAGAGAAACAAGTTACCTTAGAGATGTCACCCAAGCTCTCTCTGTTGAGCAGTCACTGGAATATGGAGCCAGCCTCTCACAATCAAGAGGGAACAGGACGCCAGAAGCAAATCAGCCTGGAAGATGTTGGATGGAAACAAGTTAGCAAGTGCTAAATTATCTTTTATTTAGATCTTTACTTGCTCATCAGCTTGGAACTTTAGAGAGCATACTTTCCCTCCAGTCTGGGACCAGAATTCAGGATCCAAATGCTGTCACTCATTCCTCTGGGTTCTGAGAGATGCTCTTTACCAAACACACCACTGGGGCTGAGGGGACCACTGCCCCCAAATGCTTTCTCCATCCCTCAGCTGAACACTGCAGGTGGATCAAAGCAGGATGCATACCTGTTCTTCATTTGGTGAGCATTAATGAAGCAAGGTATATTAAACTGCAGCAGCTTAACAGGCACTGCTGTGGGCTCCAATACAAGAGAGGTAGCATTTGGCAAAGAAGCAGGACAGCTGGTGGTGGAGATAACCTTTCTAACTACAAAAGCTAAATCAGACAGCTTATCTATCAGAGCTCTCAACCACGTGGAGTAACACCCTAGCAGGACAGGCACGTTACATCTCATAACCTTTTTTACTGCTTTTATCAGATTGGTTGAGGCAGATCTTCTACTAATATAATTATGGCAGCTACACCCATGTTATTTTAGAACAGAAACAATTGCACCCATGTTAACTACTGTGGACAGCATCATACAGATGGGGAGACACCCTGTAACAGCAAAGCTTACTCTTTTACTCCCAGAGAAGGGGATAAAATAATTTGCTGTGAACTGAGGGGGGTTTATGCAAAATAAAAGCAAGCTTAAAGAAGCTTGTCTTTTACACACAGTTAATGCCACTTGAAATGCATACAGATGAGTCTCCAGATAGAAATGAAGGCAAATGATCTGCACCTTAGCACTATCTGCAGAAGGGTTCACACCAATGGGGACTATACTGGAAGCACAGGCATCCCACCACTCCAACAAAGAGAAATGCATCTATTAGAAAGTCCATCTACCCGAAGAGCATACTGGGAAAGCCAAAAATAACAGCTGCTGCCACATCAGAACAGCACAAGGCACTGCGCACAGGCGATGCCTGCAGAACAGAAACTAAGCAGCCATGCACAAACACTTCCTCTTCCTCCCCCCCCCAACCCCTACCCCAGCAGCAACAAACCTGAGATTAAATGGCCAGCATCCTGCTCTGTGCTCCTGTCACATCAGGAATATAAAAGGAGGCTTTCAGCTGCTCCTCCACACACCTGAAGGGTTCCTTTGCTTTACAGCAATACAAATACTTGACATGACTCTTGCAGGGGTTTCTGTCACCTTTTCTTCCATTTCATTCCTTTACCCTATCTCACCCATTTCAGAGCTCACTAGGGACCCCTTGCACTCATCAGGCTTGGTTTTGATACATTCCTTCTCAGAGACTGAGAAGGCAGTCATAAAATTAGTTGCTCCTGGACAAGTCACAATATATAAACAAGCAAGTGCAGAGCCACGGCTCTGCTGAGCTGCCACACACAAACTCTGCCGGTCGAGTTCAAACCTAAACCCTGTCCAGCACCAAGACTGACTGTGTGACACTGTCAGATGCAAGAGTAAACAAATCAGATAGCAGTCTTCTGTCAACACTAAGTTCTGAGACTATAAATCCCAGCATCAGCACGAGCTGTGTCTCAAACACATAACAAGGTGACTCCCAACGGTTGGACTGGAGGAATCCAAGGGCAGCAAGCAGAGTGCCTGGGTTACAGTGCACTGCTCAAACAACGCCTCTGTCAGCATCAGTATCTGCATGTCAACCAGAAGTGGAAGAAACTCTAGAGCACAGGCTGCAGATGTTCAACTTCAAACTTACCACCTACATTTCTTCTTCCAACAGAAACCACAAGACAGTGCCACCTCCTACCTTAGCATGCCAGTCAGAACTCACCAGGTCCACAACAACCTTTACACATAGAGAAATCACCTAAAAACTGAAAATCAAAAAGACAAGTGATCAAACCCTTTAACAAGCACTTGGTAATCTACTCAACCAAAAAGACTGGGTCCTGCAAGCAGATAATTTTATCTGAAATGAATAAGCTCCATTACCTGGGGAAGGGAAGGAGAGAAGAACTAGGCAGCTCAGGTGAGCTGAGAATAACTTGCAATTGCACTATTAAGAAGCAATCACAATGCTTGTTCAGAATCCTGGATAAGTAACTGATAAGGTACTAAGCAGTATTGCAGGTACTACTTCAGCCTGGGCAATTTTTGACCTCTGAATACTTGCTTTTCTAACCTTGACTTCTCAGTACGTGCAATGCAATACAGAAGTTGACTTAAAACAGTCTGCCATGAGAGAGGATCCCAAAGCACATCTCATTTTGCTTTCTAGAACATTTTTAGAAGACATGCCCAATACTGTCATCCTGATGATGAAGCACACAATGGCACTATTCACAAAAGTAGCAGGAAAGAAGCATGGACACTACTGTTTGTATTTTTTAATATATGTAAATAAAAACAAGACTTCATTGCACCTCCAGCCCCATGGTCTCACCATTACCCTTGCACCATCAACATCATCTGAGCACCCACAAAGCTGGGGAGGGAAAAAGAAGCAACACCACCACACCAAAATCCTGTCAGTTTGTCTTCAGTTTGATGAGTTTATAAGTCAGGGAACTCTGATTTCCACCTGCACAAATACCCCAGCTGACACCAGTGACAAGGCAAGAACCTCCTGTGAGTTGCAGTCTATATTTACATGAGTTTAAAGTGACTGTGAAGGGACACAGCCTAAACTCCTGCTAATAGAAGGAGATGCTAGAAACTGTCCCCTTTCTCATCTCATGCTCCATTGCTCTTTTTCTATGTTGGAAACATGCAAAACTGCCACAAGGTGCCTTCTAGATAACCACAGCAGAAACTAATCCACTCAGACACACTGTTCAGAAGAGGACCCTAGCAGCATATCCTCCCTTTTCACTCCTGTGGTCATCAGATTCCTATGGTAACAACTTCACATACATCAACTCCCCCATCCAGGAGCCAAGGATCACTTCCTCTGCTCTCTGAAAAGTCCTTATTATAATGACAGGAAACAAAGGAAATGCCATGGAAAGGACATATCAGAGCCACATAACAGGCTCTAACCAGGATGGCATAGCCTGTTCAGCCATGCACCTGGACATGGTTGTGCTGAAAAAGCTGAGGAGGGCATGAAACACTCTCTAGTGCCACTGGAAGAAAAATTAGCATTAGGGCAATTCAAAACATTGACAAAACAAGGGGTGTACACAGTTGAACAAGTAACTTGATGTTATCTTGCTGTGTACCACTTTCCTTCCAGCTTCAACCCAAAGTACTTACCTTAAGCCAGTGCTAAACTAACACAGCCACAGAAGAACATGTCTCATTCTCAGAGACAAGGAATGTTACACAGGATTAGAATGTCCCTAATAGATCTATTTGGAGTTACAGTGACAACACTAATAACTGGTCTATCTAATTCTAAACCACTTGGCAAGCTCCTGACAGAATTTCTTTAAAAGGGAAATTGAAGTCTTAGTTCAGTGATACATAACAAGAACACAACATTTGTCTCCATCCAAAACCTGACAACGTGCACATATGTCAGTGTAGCAGCTGCAGGTGACAGTTCAGTGCAAAGAGACTCACACAAAACATTACAGCATGTTCTTTTGTGAGACAAGCTACCAACTTAAGTTTACACAAATAGGCCTACAGACTACAGAGGTAATAAGAATGAACAGAGATCCAAGTGCACACTGTTCTGTCACCATTCAGTGCTTTATAAGCAAAGGCCAATCTTGGAATTCAGCTTTGGAAGTACTGAATGCCAAGTTAAGCCAGGTGAACATCAAGGGAGGAAAAGCAGATGGAGCAAAACCACAGCAAGACAGGCTGAAATGAGAAAGGCAGCACATACTAAAGCATATTGCTGGAAAGAAAAAGGGGGGCCTTGCTGATTCAGAGCTTTAAGATAGAAAGATGGGGAACCTGGCAACAGCTTCAATTCAGAGTAACTGAAAACCAAACAGGAGTCAGTACCACCTCTCCTAATTCAAGTCCTACTTGAAAAACCTCAGGGAGGGTGGTTGGTTACGGTCCTGGCCTGCAGAACCATGAGCATATAAGCCTCCAGGGGCCGTCAGGCACCTCCCAGTAAGTCCTGAGGCATCCAACCTTACCAGAGCCTGCCAGCACACCCTTCTCTGCAGGGGTGGCAGTACGCTGGGACACAGGAAGGGTCCCCAAACCCACCAGCTTCCTCACCATGTTGGCTTCATGTTATCACCGTGGTTTGCCGAGTTCCTTCCTGCCCGCAGCGTCTGTAGAAGGGAAGGGCACAAAGGGAGGGGACGCTAGACCTCCTGGCGGGGCAGGGTCCCGGTAGGGGCAGCACGACCCCGTCCAGGCACCGCGCTGTCCACGGCTCTGCCCTCACCCGGCCCAGCTCCCAGAGCAATTCCCGTGCTGAGGGACAGCCCTTCCGCCCCAGCCGTGCCCCACACGGGCCTCGCACGAGGAGGCACCTGGCTCTCACCCTCCACACACGAGGGGCACCGAGCCTGGACTCCCCCCACCCTGGGTCTATCCCTGGCTCCCTCCATCCCCATCACGGCACTCTTCACGGGGCCGCGCCTGTGTTCCGTCCACCGCCCGCGGGGCTGCGCCGGGCTCTCTTCTCTCCCATCACCCTTCACTGGGTCGCACCCGGTTCTCCCCTCACGGGGCCGCGCCCGGTTCTCCTCTCCCTCCCGTCCCATCCCTCCTTTCCCCTCACGGCAGCGCACCCAGGTCAGCACTCCCAACCCTCAGCCTGCTCCGGGCCTTCGCTCGCTGTGGCTCACCGGGGCCGGCCCTGCCTGCCCACCCAGAGGCTGGCGACACCGAGCCACCAGCACCGCCGCTCCCTGCCGTTCGAATCAACAACAAGATGGCGGCGGCCAAGAGGGCGGAGCTCCGATGCTGGCCGTCATAGCAACCGCTCCGTCCAAGACCCGCCCCGCAGCCCTCTTGCTGCAATCCAAAGCCGAGCCCCGCCCGCCTGAGGCGATCTGGAAACGCTGAGAGGTCAAAGTTGCCGTCACTCAAAGGGCAGAGCCGCCCCGCCTCGCTCCGTGCGCGGACTACCGCCGGACGGCCGCGCACGTTAGGCACACGTGACGCCCTCCAGTACTCCGCCTCCCCGAGGGCTGCGCCGTTTCATTGGCTACCCGCCGTTGGGGCTCTCGGCCAATGGGCGCGGACGGCGGGCCCTGCCCGGTCGGGCGGGGGAGGTGGGGCCCGGAGGGGTTGTGGCTCTGGTCTCTGCGGGACGGTGTCCGGATTTCGGGTTCAGGCAGGGGCCTCACGTCTCAGACGGGTGTATCCGCCTTTCCCCGGGGCTTCAGGAGAGTGTAGCGGCCCCGAAGGGGCGGCCTGGCCAGCTCGATATGTGGTGCATCCTGCGGGGTTAGTCGGGCTGACGCCAGCTTCCCCGCAGCTGCGGCCTGGCCTTAGCCTGCTCCTCAGGCGGGGCCGCTCCTTGGAGCGGAACGTGTTCAGACACTGATCCGTTACAATAAAAAGTTTAAGTCCTGAACGGTCACTGTTCCTGTGAGCTCAGTGCGATGGGGCCCCCAGGCAAGTGACTCCTCCACTGCGGATTGTCACGGCTGGGTCCTGCCCTCCTCTTCCCCCGCTTTCAGGCACCTACTCCACAAATTAGTCTCTTTCCTCTTATCCCACCAGCGCTTCTTTTCCCTGGGAGCTGCCAGGGAGATGGTATACGCCTTTGAAATACAAATCACCGGTTTCTCATCTCTGGGCACTGACAGCCTCTTTCAAAGCCCTCCCGCCCGTTCACCAGGCTCTGCTAACTCCCCTGCAGTATGTCACACTTACCTGTCTTCGTGCTAATTCACTTTTCCTCCCAGTTAAGAAACCTGGTCCCTCCACCGACCAATTGCTCATCCCACCCACACCTGGGAGCGCTCGAGCAATTGAGACCTTGAAGGGGGCACGGGACACAGGACAAGTCCCTCAAAATTATCCGCGATTGAGTTGTCTTGCCCCAGATCGTGTCTCTACAGAGAAATGCCCCAGCTGGATCACAGCCAGAGGCTACAGAGGTGCTGCCCTGACCACAGCAGACTCTGTTAAACCCCTCAGCACATTTTTTCATTGCCAACCCTAGCCCAGACCTGGTGCTGCCATGACTACCATCCTGGTCCTGGGTTGTGCCACCCACATCCCTGGCTGGAGAAGGCACTAATGACCACCACAACAGGAGAGCCACTGGCTGGACTGCTCTTGGCCATGGTACTCCCTGTGGCAATCACGGCAGCAGGTGCAATCTTTGCCACCGTTTATTGAGTCTGTGCTGTCTGGGGCGGTTCAGGGGCTGGCTGCGCCCTGTTGGCGTTGGGTTTGTCCACAGAGAAGGGATCTCCTCCTCCTAGGTGTCTGCCAGTGCCTATTGCTCTCTTCGGTGCTGCCCACAGGGAGCTGTGGGTCGCAGGGAGCCCTTCAGTGAGTCAAGGTGCTCAGATCCAACGACGTGCCCCAGTCATGCTGTTGAAGAGATAATCCCTGCCGGTGCCTGAGACGGGAGGCAGCATTCAGCCATTGCCTATGGGCACTGCCAAGGCATCGCTGCCCAGCCCTCATCTCTCCCAGATCCCTCTCCCTCAAGGGATGCAGCTTGAGACTGCCATCCGTGGGACAGAGCACTCACGTGGGTCTTGAGCACGGCCATCAAACTGCTCCTGTGCGAAGGAGAGATGGGAGTGGGTGCTGAGGGCCCCAGGGCTCCCTCCTGTGCCCCCAGTGGTGTACCTGAATTTGCTGCCATGGCACACACTTACTGAGGTGTCAATGTGGGCATGACTCCACTCGTCTTCACTCCCTCTCTGCTCTGCCACATCCCAGGAGCTGCAGAGGAAGAGGGGGTGAGGGGAAGGTGTGCTGTCAGACCCAGATGGGCCCCCAGCCTTGATCCCAAGGGATGCTGCCAGAAGCAGACTGCCAGCCAGGCTTTGCACTGCCAGCTGTGCCCCCCTGAGCCCATCAGCCATGTACCTGATCATCCCCTTACCCTGCTCGTGTGTCCCCTGGCCACTGAAGGGGATTGCAGCAGAGGCGGTACTCCCCCAAGCACCACTACCTTTCTGCAGTGCCTGGAAGCTGCAAGCTGGTTTGCCAGCACGTCTGCTTGTTTCCCTACATGCTGATACATACAGTTCTTGTGCATAAAGGACGAGGCGCTGGGGGAGCTTCAGCCTCAGAACCACCCTGCTGCCAGGGCTTCCCGCGGTGACTGAGCATGAGTCTTCTCCTTTGCGTGGTGACTACAGCCCCACTAAGCATGGTATCCCCAGCCTCACCAATGAACATGGATCCAGCTGTGTATCACCCTAGGGTGGTTATGCCACTGGAAGTGGCTGTTATAGTGCCTGTGGGCTTGCATGCCTCCTCTGCATCTTGCAGTCACCTGACACAGGCTGGTCCAACTCCAGTGCTTCCTCAGGCTCTCCCCTCCATCACCTGTCACCCCTCATCCATCCTCCCAGAGAGGTGTGCCGTCTGCTCATCTCCTCCTGGGGAGCTTTCCCTGCCAAATCAAGGCTCCTCTGGTGAGCTGTGGTGGACCCAGCCATGGTGCTGGGAACCAGCTCTGCAGTGAACAGTGGAGCCAATACTGATCCATCCCACCCTGCTCACTATAGGGTTTGTCCTCGACCCTGGTCACCGACATGGCTGTCCCTTGGCCAAATTGCTATGGCTGCACCCATGGCTTTTATCAGAGCTGCACTCTTGCCCTGAGGCTGAAACAGCTCCCCAGCACAACAACCTACAGACCACAGTCAAACGGAGGGTACATGAAACACCCAACATGTGCTGCAACTCTTCAGTTGCTGGCGGGGACACGATGGCAGCCTGTGCCATCGTGCTCCCAACACAGTTGCCCTTCACTGTCGAGATGATTGTCTTGACCATGCAGCACCCACCTTTTTCCCACGAGTAGCTTGTTAGGGTCTCGATTTCTGTGAGAGGAGCAGAAAGCAGCCATGAACCCTTGATCTTGTTCACTGTGCCATGCTGTGCCAGGTTACGATGCTGGGGCTCACCTGCACAGCAGGGTCCAGCCCATGCAGCCCAGGGCAGCCAGCAGCAGCACACTGGTGACAGTCAGCACAGCCACGAACCAGGCCGGTGGGTGCCACACTGCTTCTGTCCGTGTGATGACCAGAGGCTCCTTCCACAGTGTCTGCAGAGGCAATGGGATGAAGGGGGCATACAAGGACCAAAGGGACGTGATGGACCCGAGAGCACTGCTCAGCCAATGGGCTCTGCTCACCGTGTGCCAGGTAGTGGTGCTGGGTGGCACTGTGGTGCTCCGGGGTGTGACATGGACCACCAGTGCCACCATGGTGCTGAGGCGGGGAGCACCAGAGCTGCTCCACACCTTCACCAGCAGCGAAAAGGTGTGGGGCTCAGCTAGGTCATTGGGAAGGTAGAAGACAGTGTTCCCCTCCATCTGAAAGCGCCTGTCCTCGTTGCCTGGACAAGAGGGTCTCCTCAGTGCCACACCATGGTGAAGGGCTAAGTTGTGCTGCGGCTTGACTGCTCCTCACCTCCAGCAATGGTGTATGCCAGCTTGGCATCATTTGGGCTGCTCTGGCATGCCAAGCGGGTGACAGGCTGACGACTACCTGACCCAGACATGATCCACAGCTCCTGCACCTCTGGGGTGCACACTGGTGCCTGATCTGGCACAGCCTGTAGGGAGCAAGACTAGGCTGTATGGCACCCACGGTGCTTGCATCCACCACGGTTCACCCGATGGGCTTGCACTCGCACCTGCAGGCGCACAGCCACATAGCACAGGCGGCTCCGCCGCTTTGCCGGGTCCAGGTCATTGTGGGTGTCTGTCAGCCGCACTGTCAGCCGGTAGCTTTGGTGCCGCTGGGAGTCGAGGGGCCCCACCACACGGATCTCACCTGCAGGGCAGAGCAAGCTGCTGGGCATCCTCAGGTGCCACATTAGGGCCGGGGAAGGGCCTGGGCACTCACCGGTGCGTGTGTCAATAGAGAAGGGCTGCGTGGGGCCGGGGCCCCCCTCCAGGCTGTACTCGAGGCTGTTTGGTGGGTAGTCGCGGTCGGTGCCAGCCACATACCCCACGGTGCTGCCGAAAGCTGCTGTCTCCACCACGGTGAAGGTGGCACCACTGGGGCACACCGGTGTGAATTCATTGACGGGTGTCACCGTTACGAGCACAGGTACACGGGCTGTGTGGCACACAGAAGCTTAGCCATGCTGGCACCACTCCACAGTCCAAACTGGGCTGGGTGTGCTGTTCCCCCAACAGGCTGGGGCACACAGGGATGGTGGCATCACCCCTGGTGGGGGTGTCTCTGGGATAGCACAGGAGAAGCGGTTCCTCTGATCTGCTGGTTTTGGGGTCAGGAAAGGGCATTTCCTGCTTCCCCATGACCTTCTCCATTGCATATCCCCCCCTCTCTGAGATACCCCATGGACTCACTGCTCTGTGGGGGTTGTCCTCCAGCTGTCACCACAATGGTGGCTGTGAGCTGGAAGCCCATAGCAGCCATGGCCTCCGAGTCGTAGTCCAAGGTGGTATTGACCTACCAAGCCAGGACAAGGAGGGGTTAGGTGGAGCTAAGGTGCCCTGCAATGCTGAGGTGTCATACAAAGCCAGGGTATTCTGCAACAATGCCAGAGGAGAAGAAGGCAGCAACTGGGGGAACATCAGGCCCTGGGGAGCAGAGAGCCTCAGGGAGCCCTGGCCTGGGACCTGGCATGACAGCACAGAATTACAGAATCACATCATGGTTGAGGTTGGAAGGGACCTATAGCGATCATCCCTCTGCTAAATCAGGTTCACCTAGAGCAGATTACGCAGGACCACATCCAGGTGGGGTTTGAATCTCTCCAGGGAGGGAGAGTTCACTGCCTTTCTGAGTAGCCTGTTCCAGGACTCCATTACCCTCCAAGTAAAGAAATTCTTCCTAATGTTCTGATGGAACTTCCTGTGTTTCAGTTTGTGCCCATTGCCCCTTGTCCTGTTACTAGGCACCACTGAAAGAGTTTGGCCTCATCCTCTTGACACCCACTCTCTAGACGTTAGATAAGATCTCCATAAGATAAGATGTCCTGCTGGGCTCCCCTGGCCCAAGCTTGCTAGCCACCTGGGTGCTGCCCATGGCTCTATTCACCTGCAGCCGTGGCCCCTCCATGCGGAAGTGGATTTGGGAGGCAAGGGGTCCCTCGAGGGCATATTGCAGACGCCCTTCGGTGCTGGTGGAGTCAGTGCACCTCAGTGTCACCAGGGTGCTGCCAGGGGACTCTGTCTCAGGCACCTGGGACCTGCATTGCAGCAGCCAGCAGCTCAGTTCCTGTCCTCTGTGTCCTAGACATGGCAGATCAATCCCCACACCCTACTACCACCCTGAACCCTACACAGCGATGGCTGGGACGCAGCTTGGTGCCTGCCTGTCTGTTCCCTGCACGGTGATGTTGAGTGTGGCAGTGGCATCATCAGTTGGATGCAGTGCGTTGTATGCTCGGATGAGGAGCTGTGCATAGGTCACCTCCAGCCGGCGGGTGCTGCGGATCTCACCTGTCACTGCAGGAGAAGGCACAGCCTCATACTAGTTATGGGGACGGGGCCAGGGTGTCCCTAGGGACTCCTGCCACCCCACTTACCCTCATTGATGGTGAAGAGTGCAGGCGCCACGGGAGCAAGGATGGCATAGCGGACATTGTCGCCACTGGCATGGACCTGTGTGACCACCTCCAAGGGCCCACTGCTCTCTGGTACTGTCACAGCCCACTGTGGCTTGCTGCAGGTAAGGCAGGCAGTGTGGTGTGGCACGGTGCCACCAGCACCCCCCACCCAGCCCACTCCTACTCACAGGAAGGTGACAGGGGGACGGCTCGATGGCAGCACCTCCACCCTCAGGATCCCGCTGCAGTTGTGCCCATGACGGTCCCTCACCTCAATCTCCAGCCTGAACGTCTGTAGGGGAGTGCCAGGGCAGCAATGGGACAACCCCGAGTGGCACAGGGGATGGGGACAGGGATTAGAATGGAGACAGGGATAGGGATGGGGATTAGGATTAGGATAGTAACAGGGACAGGAATAGGAATGGGATGGGAACAGGAACAGGGACAAGCAAATAGGAGAGGAAAGAGCAACAGGGACCAGAATGGGGCTTGGAGCTGGAACAGAGATGGGAAGAGGAGTGGAAATGGATATGATTATGAGCTGGAGACCAGAATACAGGCAGGGATGAGGACTGGGACAGAGGGGCATGGAGCTGGGGATAGAGGTCAGGACTGAAGCACCCCTAGGGCTGGGGGGAGACAGAATCCTGATGGGAAGCACAAGACATGGAAAGCTGTGGACAGAGACAACAAAGGGCTAAGTTCAGGCAGGCTGAGATGTGGCTGTGACAGCCTGGATAGGCTGGTGCTCACCTGAGTGTCCTTGCTGCGATTGAAGCCACTGGCAGGTGCCAGTACCAGACCCCGATGGGTGAGCGAGACTGGTGTGTCGTGGTTTTGGAGCCTGAACTGCAGAGAGATGGGTGGTGGGAAGAGGGTGGGCACCCCTGTTCCTTGCTCCATGCCTAGGATTCCACTGTCCCCGGGGCTGCTCCTGCCTGTGGGGTCTGCAGGCATCCGGAGCAGCTGTCACTCACCATCAGCCCGCCAAGTGGCTGTGGCAGCACTGCATACAGGGGTGTCAGAGGCGCCACATCTGCCAGCACCTGCACCACGTCTCCCTCTGCAGCACACCATGGCCATGAGAGCCCAGTACCAACTGGTACCTGCAGCCCCCACCACACCAAGCCCCAGGGCTCCTACCCGCACTGGCAAAGGGGGTGTCACAGCGCAGCACCTGCCCCATCGTCACCCTGACAAAGAGCTGTTCTACCACCTCGTCCTCGCCTTGACAAGCAGCCCTCAGGGTCAGGGTGTACTGATTCACCTGGCGAGCATCGAGCTCTGCACCAGCACGCAGTGTCACCTGCCACGGGGACACCATGCTCAGCAGGGTGCCCACCATCTCTTGCCCTGCTCCCCATCTCCCAGCCTCACCTCTGCCTGAAACCTGGTGTTGGCTGTGGGGTCAGCACTGATGGCGATGGGGTTGAAGGGGTGGTCAGGCTCAGTGATGTGCAAGGTGACGTTGGGGCTGCTGCTTGCATTGCTGCAGGACACAGTCACCTCAGCCACAAGAGTACCTGGCACTGCATCTTCACTCAGGGTCACCACGCGTGGCAAGTCAGGCAGGGCTGGTGGGACACCCCAGGGACAGGCTTCACACCTGGACAGTGCCACCCACAGCTCTCCTGCCATGCTTCGGAAGCTCTGCTCCTGCACCCAGGCACCCATATGGGCATGGGTCTCCCTGCTGGGCACAGTGGTGTCCAAGGCACCCTGCTCTTACCTGTTGCTCTGACGAAAGTGCCTGCAAAGAGGAGAGTGTCACCCCAGCCTGCCAGCTATGTCCCAGCAATACCCTGGGGGTGCCCTGTGATATTCTAGAGATGCTCCAACAGTACCTGGATATGTCACAGTCATGCCACCAAGATGCCCAAGTAATGCCCTGGCAATGCCTTGAGGATGCCCCAGTGATGCCTATTTCCCACCCAAACCCATCCAGGCAGCTGCTAACCCCTCTGCCTATCCTGGGGTCAGCCCAAGGCACATAGGGGCAACCAAGGGAAGCCTGTCCCCTTCCTCTTGGTCCCCCACCTACGGTCTGGCAAAATAAGCCCCTGATGCTGTGAGCCTGAAGTGCCTACCTGGGACAAAAAGGCCAGGGAGAAGGAGGAAGAAGGTGAGGTGTCCGTGCATGCCCATGGCTCGCTGGGTGTTTGGGACAAGCTGGAACCCGTTGCCAGGGGTACTGGGCGCCACCCTGGCCCAGCGTCACACTGGCCATCCATGGTGCTGGCCCAACCCTAGGGCAGGGCCAGGACATGGTCTTGGTCCCCCAGCTTCCTCACACCTCCACCCCACCCTCTCACCATGTCTGGCCAGTGCGCGGCAGGCAGGTAGTGATGCTCTGTGGGGTTTCACCACTGCACCACACGGCATGCTTGGGACCTGGAAAAATTAGCTGGGAGGTAATTTTTGGCCGAGTTCTCCTTCATTTGCAAGCCAGAGCCGCTTCTCCCGGAATTCCTATTAAGAACTATTAGCTCCCAATTAACCGGCGCTGGCAGAGCATGGCCTCTGTGTCCGGGGTCACCCTTCCCTTCTCCAATATTCAAACCTATTTTGTCAGCCCCGTGGTTGCGGGTGGCTCCTTCGCTGAGCCAACATTCTTCCTGCAAAGGCTTCCTGGGACCCCCGGTTCCCGCGGGGCTGATGGTGCTGCTAATCGGGGCGCACCGCGTCCTGCCTCGCCCAGCGGTGCCCGGGTAGTGCCCGGCNGTGCTCACGTTACGGCAACCCTATTGGCTACAGCAGGGCGGGGCGGTGCCGCCCAGGCAGCGCCGGGAGGTGGCGGGCACGGGCGGGCACTGCGCCGCGCTCCGCTGCTGCTCTGCCACTGACACCGGCGAGACCGGCAGCGGGACCGGGAGCGAGGCCGGGCCGGGCATGCACAGTCCCCGCCCGGACGCCTGCCCGGGCCAGCTCGGCGCCGACCGGGTGAGTGCTGCCGCGGGTACCGGGGAGGGGACGAGGACACCCTGGCTGAGCCCCGCCGATCCGCCCGGGCACTGCCATGATGTCAGGGTGCTAACAGTGACATCAGCGCCGTGACATCAGGCACAAAGCCAAGGCAGTGCGAGGGACGTGGGCGTCCGGTGAGACGCGGGCGAGCGGTGGGACATGGATGGTGGTGGGGGCACGGGTGGCCATGGGAAGTAAGTGGCCAGTGACCACAGCGGTCAGGGTGCCGGCAGCACTGCCACCTGGGAGCTGCCACACTGCCGCCAGCCTGGGCTGCCCCGAAGGGACCAAGGGTGACAGAGTGGCCCAGCCGGCTCCCCTAGGCCTGCCGCACGCCTACCCATCTGCTCCCGGCCGGGTGCGTCGGGCTGGGGCAGCTTGGAGTGGTGGCACCTCGCCAGCAAGGCTGGCCAAGAGGGTCTCAGCCAGTGGGGACCGATACGGGGACTGGGACAGGGAAAGAAGGCAGGATGGGGACAACCCATCCAGCAGCTCCAGTGGGGCTGGCCGGAGGCAGCTGGTTTACCAGGATGGGGGAGCAATCCTTCCCACTCGCTCCGCTTCCCGCAGCTCCGGCACGGAAAGGAAAACGGACGTAACACCCTGCTTTTGGGTTCAGACAATAGGAATTCAAGAGCAAGGAGCGGCCCAGCTGCGGGAGCTAGCCACCCCTTCCAGCACCCGCCTGGCCACGCTCCGTTCAGCCCGTCCCAGGCCCCTGGTGTTTCGAGGGGGCCCTGGCCCTGGGCGCAGGCCTGGCTGCACCCTGATGTCACCCAGGGTGTCCCCAGCTGGAGGGCACAGGGTGGGTGCGGTGGCCCTGCCGACGCAAGGGGGGAGTGCCCCTCCCCAGCACTCCTGGGCACCCTGGGGCTGCAGCTGGCGCTGTACCACTGAGCAGGGTCCTGCCGGTGACGTCTCCAGGCTGCCACTCTGCCAGGATAGAGGGAGTTGAGGGGGCAGTGGGGAGGGGGGGAGCAGCAGGGCGTCTAGCTCCTACGTGCTGTGGCCTTGTGTCATTTCCCGCAGGCACGGCCAGGGCTGGGTGCCTGCTTGCTCACCCGACATGCTGCTGCATGCCGGCTGGCTCCATGCAGGAGCCGCAGGAAAGCGGGGCCTGGGGCTGCAGGCAAGCCGGGACCTGCATCCCACTCCCCGCTGCACTCCCAGCTCTGCCAGCAAAGCCCCCCTGAGGTGGGGTTGGGGTACGCAGAGTGCCAGGGTGGCGGCAGCGGGAGATGGTATGAAAGCGCTGACCTGCCTTTTGCCCTCTTCCCCACAGCGGTGCCGTCGGGAGGCAGGGGCGACGCCACAGATGCACATGCACGGCACACGGCAGGCCTCACACCACCCCGGAGGGGCACCGGGGCCGGTCTCCCGCCCCCCGTGTCCTCCTCGCCCTGGCTCGGCGGTGGACTCTGCCTGCAGCCTGGAGCTGGGGGTTGAAGAGGAGGAGGTGGGAGGGGCCCCAGCCACCCGCTCCCCCCCAGCTAGCGAGCGCAGCCTGGAATTTGACTCGGGGTACTCAGAGGCATCGGGGGGCACATGGCGGGAGGAGGAAGTGCCTGTGAGGCGCCGGCACCCGCCACCCTGCCAGCGGGCACATAGGCTCTCTGCCGGCCCTACCGTCCCAGCGCCTGCACCCACCCGCCGCGCCCGCCCAAAATCCACCTCAGACGCCTGCTTGGAGCAGTGGCGGACACTGGAGCCAGCTGACACACAGGACTGGACCGTAGCACTGCTGTCGCAGAGCCGGAACCGGCAGCCCCTAGTGCTAGGCGACAACTGCTTTGCCGACCTCGTGGAGAACTGGATGGACCTGCCGGAGGTGGGTGCTGAACCCCGTCGCCGAACCTCTGCTGAGCCCTCCCGCCGCCTGGCCAAGCCACCTGCCTTCCTGCTCAGCCTCTCTGGCAATGTACGCCGTAAGCTGGCCAACATGGCCAGGCCCCGGGGAGCTGATGGTGCCCGGCCAGGAGGCCGCGAAGCCACCAAGCGCTTCTCCTGCCCACTGGGGCTGGGGGGACAACCCAAGGGCGCCTGCTTCCACCAGTCCCACAGCAACATCGCTCAGTTGGCCACGGACTTCCACCGCTTCACTGCCCTCATGAACAGCCGCAGCCGCCAGCCCATCATCTGCAACGACGTTATCGGCTACATTTAGCCCTGCCTGCCGCTGCCTGCACCCCCCTCCGCTGTAAATAAACCCGGTTTTGTATGGTATGGACACAGCGACGTTTATCAAGAGGGACTACCTGCATCCTAGCTCCAGGCAGGGGCAGGCCAGGGGGGTTTTTTTGCGACGAGGGCCAATGTGTCTTGCAGCTTTTATTGCAGAGGGCTACCAGTCCCTCACTCAGGGTAGGGAGCAGAGGAGAGGGGGACGGCTCTCTTCGGCCTCAGCATCCTCTCCCTCGCAAATGTACAGCAACTCCAGCTCCCTGACATCCTTCAGGTTCTCTGATAACCTATAGAAGGGAAGGTGGGTTTTGGGGATACTGGCTTGTACCCCGAGGCTGGCTCAGTGCCTCGGGGGTGCCTCAGGCCCCTCTGGGGCTCCCAGGCAGGCTGAGGGGATACAGAGGCCATCAGCAAGGGGCCGGGCAGGGGTCCTGCCACGGGAAACGCTGGCGGCAGGATGTTTATCCAGCAGCTGGCTGGGAGCTGTGCTGCAGCTGGAGCAGCTCAGGATACAGGGAGAGGGGTCTGGCAGCCTCCCCCAAGGCAGAATTGGGTCCCAGAGCCAGGGACCTACCTCTGTGCCTGCTGCTGTATTCGTGTCTCTTCATCCTCCTCCCTGTCGTAGAGAATGGTGTGGCCACGCAGGAGCATGGTCACAGTCCAGCCATATGTCCTCTGCAAGAGGTGGGTGTCAGGGTCCCGCCCTACACCCCCCAGGGTGACCCACTGGGCGCTGCCTGTGCCAAGCTCACCTGCAGCCAGTCCAGCACCTCCTGCACTGTCACGTCCTGCCTGTCTGCCTGCATCTCCAGCTGGTCCCAGCAGCTCCACTTCCGCCCGCCATACTGTATGGGAGAGAACGGGATAGCAGCCAGCACTGGCCCCCTCTATCCCAGCTGTCCGGCCCCATGGGGCAGGGACTGGTGGGGCATGAGGGCAAGGGTAGTGTAGGCAAAGGGGGAATGGGGGCACCACAGTGGTTTGGGTGTACTGTGGAGCACAGCCATACCACCAGCACTGCAGGGGCCAGGGTTGGTGTGGGGCCGGCGCTGCCCCCAGCCCCAGGCCAGGCCAGGCGCACAAAGGGCCATTGAAGCACTGCCCAGCCCCGCACAATTGCCTCTTCTCACACCCGTGGCCCCAGCCCGGGCTCTGGCCTGAAGGGGCCGGTGAGGCGCCAACCTCGGGGCTGAGTGCTGCATGCGGCCCCACACCGTCTGGCACGGCCGCCCTGCCATCTGCCCTTGCCACAGGCAGAGCCAGCCCCTGCCTGGAGCTGGCCCCAGCTCCGCTCGGGAAGGGGCATTCGCACCTGGCCACTCTCCCCTCCTGCCTTCTGCTGCCTTCTCACCTCCTGCCTTCTGTTGCCTTCTCACCTTCTGCCTCCTGCTGCCTGCACTTATCCCACCAAGGTGGAAAAGGTTTAACCCCATCCTCACCGAGCTGGTGACTGCCCAGCACAGAGGGAACACCACTGCCCGTGCCAGTGCCCCAGAAAGTGCATCCCTCTGTCATCCCAAATTGTGCTCCCCAAGACACCAGGGGACCCCAGGCAGGCCTATGGGAAACACACTCCCGCCGCGGCCAAGTAGCTGGGTCTGGAACATCACACTGAGTGTCCTCGCCCTAGGACATGGAGGTGCTGAGTGCTGTGGCAGGTACAGCCAACCCCAAGCAACACCCTCCACCCAGGAACAGTGCCAACCTGGGGCATAGTAGCGGGGGTGGCACAGGTCTGGGCAGCCCGTGGGGTGCGATGGAGCCATGGGGTGGCCAAGCAGCCTGAAGCAGTGTTGGAGCTGGCCAAGGCGGTGGAATAGCCTCCTCCCCCTCTTCCTGCTCCCGGCCCTGGGCCCCCCAGGCCAATCTGGTTCCAATCGGCGCTTCCTGCCACGCCGGAAGGGCTGCCTCGCACGCCATAAACCCCCAGACAAAGGGGCCTCTATCGCCCAGACGGTCCCAATCTGGGCCTGCCCCCGCCCCCGCTCTCCCTCCTCAGCAGAGCTGCTGCGGCTTGGCCCCCATCACCGGGACCCCCAGCCCCGCTCCCCCTGGTCGGCCCTTCCCGGCCCGGTGCCAGCTGCTCTCTGGCTGCTGCAGCTGGTTTCCATAAGCCAGATGTGCTGCTGCGGCCCCCTGCTCCCTGGCTGCAGGGCTTGCCGTGGGGCCCGCTGTGGGGCAGCAGGGCTGCCTCAGCCCCACGGGCACCCACCCCAGAGGATCGCACTTGGGTCTGAAGCTCGGGCAAGCAGGATGGTGGTGGCGGCTCGGTGCCAGGGGGATGGCCACAGGAAGGAGCTGATTCCTTGTTGCCTGGTGGCATGCCTGGCCCACCACAGCTTCTAGATCTGTTTCCAGAGTCCCATAGCCAGGGATACCCCTGCTGCTCCTGAATCCCTCTGGCATTGCCCCACAGTGGCTGCCACTGGGAGCTGGGGTACCCTGAGACTCATGGGCATCCTCCACTTGCCCTGCCCTAGGGGAGAAGGTCCTACCTGGTAGGTGGTGGGTGGCAGGGGTGGGATGCGGAGCAGCAGGCAGTTGGACAAGCAGAGGTTGCTGTTGCGGTAGCAGCTGAGGTTCTGGCATCCCCACACCAGCTTGTAGACCTCCAGGCACGCCAGCCCGGCCACCGCCATTGTGGTGGTGATGATGGCAGGCACAATCCGCCCAGCGATCCGCTTGCTCTGAGTACAGGAGGGGTGTCACTGGCTGCCCTGCACTGGATGGGCACCCCTGACCCTGTGGGCTGCCCCTCTCACCGTCAGCCAGTCAGCAGGTGGGATCCCATAGTTTTCTGCACGCAGATTGGATGCTGCTGTGATAAAGTCTATGTGGATGTCATTGTCCTGGGCAGAAAAGCATGGGGACAACAGCATCTCAGAGGAACATAAGCATCTCAGGGGACACCAAACCCTCTGAGCTCAATGGGGCACATGCCCAGTTCCAGGTACCTTCTCAAAATGGATGGGCTCCATCAGGGGCACTTGTGCCTCTTCTTTCCCTACCAGCTCTTGTCTCTGCTGCACCAGGTCCTGGGTTAGCTCTACCAGCCGCCTGTGATCTGGGGCATAGGGATGCCCAGGGTAGTACATTTGCACCATGGCACTGTGGGGGGCATGGCCCAGTGCCCATCTTCTTGGTTTGGGTTGGGTCCTCCTAGGTGCTGGGGCAGCAGCACTGCAGCCCCCCCACCACAAGGCTGAACATGCATAGGGATATGCCCCAGGGGACCAGGGACACAGGACACCTTACCTGCTGGCACCCACACCTCCTCCTGCTCCTCTGTGAGAGGGAGCTGGAACCCCTCCCGAGGCACGAAGGGTGGCAAGACAATGCTGTGGAGGATGGTCTGGGCAGCTGCCCGGTTGTTGCATGGTGGCACCTTGTGTGCTTGGGCAAAGAGGTGGGCAGCAGCCAGGATGTACTCCAGGTGGGTGTCCTGTGGGGCAGAGTGGGACCCATCAGGCACCTTGCAAGGGTGGTCCACAAGCTAAAGGCTGCCTGTGCTGCTATGAGCAGGCAGAGCATCCTGGCTTTGCCCTGAGGTAGAGATGGAGGTGCCTCTCTTCCTTTAGCCACATAACGCACAGGGGCTGCTGGCAGCCCTGGACAGGCTGTGGAAGATAGAGCACGACTACAGTCTGGCATCTGCTATACCCTCAGCACAGGTTTGCCTCTCCCCTGCACTCACATTATTGGGGTCAAATGTCAGTGGATGGGGACAGCTCCTGTCCCCTGCCCAGAAGGGGACACCTGGGCTGGTTTCCTGGCACAGGGAGAGTAGAGTTAGGCACAGCAATATGTCCCCTCAGCTGCAGTGGGGTGGCCGGCAAAGGGGAGAGGGTGTGGGTAGTGCCAGTCTCATGGGTGGTGGGCTCACGTGCTCCGGGGGGAAAGTGTGCAGCAGCTGGGCAATGGCATCATGGTAGCGGCTTTGCCAGTGCCGGTGGGCCCAGCGCACGCAGTCCTGCCAGTCCCGTGGCCGTTCCTGCAGGCTCTTCCTCACTTGCTCCAGGATCTCCAGGGCCTCCCGCACTGGCAACTGCTCTGTGAAAGCCAGGTCTCTGCAAAACCAGGTGCTGCTGCTGCTGCTGGCCTGGGACCAATCCCCTGGGACACCCCAGAAGGGATGTGGCAGTTTGTCCCCCTCTCCCTAATCCCAGCAGCAGCAGACAGTGCCCCAGCAGGGCTGGCAGACGCTTCTCCCAGTGCCACTTCCCCAAGCTCACTCACTCCATGAACTGGTTGACATGCGCTGCAGGCAGCTGGAAGAGCCCCTCAAACTCATCACGGGCCCACTGTGGAGGGGGAGTGGGGGTTGAGCGCTGGCACCTCTCTCCCCTTGTGCTCCCCCAAGACCCCGAGCCCAGGGGGGAAGGAGAGACCATGCTGGAGCTCTCAGCAGGAAGCAGCTGGCGCCACATCCTGCCATGGCCCACTGCCGGACCATGGCGAGAGAGGGAAATGGGAAAGGAAGACAAAGGTCCCGGTGCCTCCTCATGGAGGTCCGGGGGCCAGCACGGTATAGCATACCTGCAACGTGTGCTGGATGGTGCGGGGGAAATACCGCAGGGTGCAGAGGGGAAAGGTGCCATCCCTGGGGGCACCGACCGGCTCCAGCGGCTTGGTCAGTGGGGGCACCATGGTCAGGACATTTCCCCGTGGCCCCTCCGTGCCCGAGTCCAGCAGAGGCGTGTGGCAGCAGAGGCAGCGGCTCTCCAAGTAAGCGCCTGCAGAGAGTCAAGGGCGCTGGGTAGCCAGGGGCATGTTTGTGGACTGGGCCCCTTTCCCCCTTCCAGTACGCACGAGCCTCCAGTGTGTCCAGGGCGCTGGCTACGCCATCCAGGTGGCGGAAGAAGTCGTTCCCGTAGAGTGACTCGGTGGCAGGTCCCACCTGGTTCTGGTGAGCTGTCACCCTGATATCGGGGTTCATGCGCTGCACGGCTGCTGCTGCCACTACTGACTTTGGCTTCTACCAGGGCAGAAAGGGGGTGGGTAGCTCTCCCCTTCCCTACAGCCTCAGGGAGCCCTTTGTTCTTCAGGGTAGCTTAGCCCCCACCTCACAATGCCTCACCGATATATCTGCTGAACGGTAGAGGAGCTGCCGATGTAGGTTGGAGAGGGCGACCGTGTCCATGTCGGTGACGGTTAGCTCTCCACCGGGCCCCGCTGCCAGCCCCATCATGGCAAAGTTTTTCAGTAGCTCACAGCCGATCGCACCAGCTCCCACCTGAGAGGGCAGAGCTGCTGCAGCTCCCTGCACCCTGGCTGGCTGCTCTGCTGCCTCTCCCAGCACCACGGTACCCACTCCAGCTCACCACCAAGTACTTCTGGCGACCTAGCTGCTCCTGGAAGGTGGTCCCAAAGACAGCGATCTGGCCATCATAGCGAGACCCTCTCTGCAGGGACAGAGGAGCCACATGACCTCAGGTGGCCATGGCACCCCTGGTGCCAGGGAGGGTCTTGGTACATGCTCTCACCGGGGCGCAGTCCTCCTCCGTCAGCCACGCAGTCCCTTCCAGTGCCAGGCACTCTAGGGCATCGAAGTACAACCACTGGTCCAGGGGCAGGAACTTCCTGGTGATGGCCTGGGGCAAACGGGGCTCCATCATCTCCATGGCCAGAGGGATGTCCCTGTACCTCACCTCCGTCCTGCCGCCTGTCCCTAGGCTAGCAGCAAGTGCCCTCTAGTGGTCACCAAGCACCACTGGACATGCTCTAGCATGACCAGCAAGATCCCAGGCCCCCACCCTGCTCACCTTCAGTGCCTCCTGGGCTGCCACGGCACCAACGACAGCGGCCACCGGGCACAGGTCCCCCGCACTCACACTGGCGAAGGCTCTCACAACATCTTTGTCCAGGGGACCCAGCTGTGAGCCCAGGCTCCATGCCAGCTCCAGTACCCGCTCAGCATCCACCTGCAGGCAGAGGGGTAAGGGCAGCCAAAGTGGCAGGGGAAGTTGGGCAAGGGTAGGATAGGGACTCACCAACGCCCTGGGCAAGGGCAGGCGGCCCTTCTCTCTGCGGAAAGCATGCAGGGCCTGGAAAGCAGCGTGCAGGCTACGGCTGCGTGACAGCTCCTCAGGACTCGCCACCTGAATCTTGGGCTCTGCCAGTGCCCGGCGCAGGGGCTCCTGCCAGCACAAGTGGCAGGGATTGGGTGAGCACTTCCCTGAGGCCGGGTTATGGCATGGCACAGAATGGCAGTGCCTCAGCCTAGAAGGCAGCACTCCAAGACCAAAGGGGGACTTACATAGGAGTGCACCTGGGGCAGCCGAACCTGAGAGACCAAGCCCCCACGTTGGTAAGGTGAGAAGGAGCTGGTGTCACCGATCTCCAGCCTGAAGGCATCTGGGGACAAGATGATTTCACTGTCACCTTCAAGGACTTGACAAGTTCCTCAACCCTAGGCTGGGACAGCCCAGATCCCAGGTAGCTTACCCAGCACGTGCACAGGGACAGGCTCACAGCCGTTCAGCTCCGTCATCCCATCCACGCCAGAAAATGTCACCAGGTCTCCGTCACACAAGAGATGGCCAAGGCTTCCCTCTGTCCCCACACATGTCACCACACCTGGGTTGTCCTGGGGAGGGGATGCAACATCAGAGTGAGGAACTGGACCCAGGTGGCATAAAGCCCCTGCAGGAGGCAGCAGTGTTTTAGGAGAGCTGGCTGAGGTTGCCCTCCTACCTGGGAGATGTGCTGCACGGCGGCACACACTGGGTCCCCTTCTGCTGGGTCATCAACAATGAAGTGCTCCCCGAAGTCACAGAACAGCTGTCTGGAGAGAACCATGGGGGTTTTGCTGGAGGAGTTGCCTTGCCAAGCTGCCCAAGCACTGCCAGGCATTGCCCAGGCTGAGCAGCCCCTTCAGCGGGACAGGGACAGCAGCTGCAGAACAGGTCTGGGGTCTCTGGGGACAAGGTGGCCCAGAGCCAGTGGCAGGACCCTAAGGCAGAGATCCCTTACCCCGCCAGCCCCTTGGAATCGGCCACGATGAAGCAGATGCCCTGGGAGTGGCAGAAGTCCCCGATACGGAGCTGCTCCTCCAGTGGGGATTCGGTCAGCACCACGACCTGCATCGAGTTTGTCAGTGAATGCTACTCTCTCAGGGGCACTTCTGGAAACGGTGGCGTGGGCTCACCTGGAACGAGGCAAGGAAGGCCTCCAACAGCTCCCCGGTGTGAGCCACCACTGTGACACGGGGGTTAAGCTCGGCCAGGGTCCGCTGGGATGCCTCAGCACGGTTCTGGCCTACATCACTCTCGCCCAGGAGGAACTGCAGGGTGGATACAGAGAAGGGCACACCGTGGGTTTGGGGTGCTGCTTGCCACAGGGCCCTGTCCGCACTGATGGGGGGCCCTCTGCTGATGGCCATACTTATGACACCCTATGGGCCCTACTCATGATGAGAGGCACCCTGGGTCATACACATGAGAGGGACCTCCCATTCCACACTTCTTTAGAAGAACGCTGAACCTATGCCCTGTTACTGGGAGCCCCCCACCCCATGCCCATACCAGCAACAGGGATCCTGCAGCTGCACCCACTAGTGTTTCTGTGACCTTCATCCACACCTATACTCACTACTCGTACCCCCACCAGTACCTGCACCCATCCCTAGGACCCATGTTTGAACCGACAACCAGGATGGGGACGCCCACTCATACCTGTACCCATTACCAGGACCCCTGCCCCTATGTCTACCCGTTATTGGGACCCACCTCCAATACCTGTACTAATTACCAGGACCCCTATCCGTAACTATTACCAGTACCCTCACCCATATCTGCACCTGCTACCAGCACCCCCACTCATACCTGTTACCTAGACCCACACCTGTAGACGCGCCCTCCGGTACCTGGCTTGCACGGTCGGCGGTGCAGGCAGCTGCGCGATCGTGCAGGACAACACGCCCAGTCCCCGCCAGCACCAACGCTGTCGCCACCTGCGCTCCGGTCCCGCGCAGCCCCGACACCAGCACCGCCGCCCCGGCCAGCCGCCGCGCTCCGCCGCCCAGCACATACCTGCGGGGCAGGAGCCATCAGCGGAGCCCGGTTGCCCGCCACCTGAGCCCCGTCACTGTTCCCGGTCCCCATACGCACAGCTGCCGCGAATATCGCCCCTCCTCGCCGCTACCCGCCATCGCGGCACAGCGCACCGGTCTGGGCCAACCCCTCTCCGGGAAGAAACCATAACCGAAAGTCCCGCTTCCAGGCAGAGACCATAACCGAAAGTCCCGCCTCCGGGAAGACACTGGGCCAGAAAGGCTCCGCCCCCAGAAATGGTTCTGGGAAGGGCTCACCGCCGAAGGCTTCGTCCACCGTGAAAGCTCCGTCCCAGCCTTACCTCCGGGAAAAGACCACCTCCGAAAGGATCCGCCCACCAGGAACCCCGGCTCCAGGCAGAGCTCATCCGCAGAGGCCCCGCCACCGGAAGGCCCGGCCCAGGCGCTGCCGCCATGGCGACAGCGGCGGGCTGGCAGTCGCCGTGGCAGACGCTAGTCGCGCTGGGCCGGGAGCTGGCAGCCGAGTGGGCGGCTCAGGACGTGCGGGCCGCGCTGTGCCAGCTGCTGCTGCTCTGGCTGGGCCTCAGCCTGCTGGGCATCCGCCTGGCCTGGCGCGCCTACGGCGGGGCGGTGGCCGCGCTCTGCTACCGGACCGGGCCTGCTGCACGCCGTTCTCCCGGCACGGGCCGCGGCCCCTCGCCCTCCCGGCCCCGTGCGCACTCCCTCTCCCCCGCCAGCCCTGCCGGACGCAACGACGTCGGCGACTGGCACTGCCCGTCCCGGTGAGTCCCAACCGCTACCGGGCCTGCAACTGCTACCACCCGCCGCGACCCGGCTCCGGCCTGCCCCGCTGCGGCCTTGACCACGGTCCGGCCAGCGCCCTCTTGGCTGCGCCCTTGGCTCAGTGTATGCCAGTGAGCGCCCCCCCTAGCAATACCCCCGAAAACCTGTTCAAGCCAGTGAGCACCCTCTTGGCCACACCTCCAGACCAGTGCACCCCTGCACCCCTGTCAACACCCTCCCATCCATGCTGCCAGCCCAGTGCACCCTAGTGAGTGCCTGCCTGGCTGCAGCCCTTGACCAGTGTCACCCAGAGAGTACGTTCCCGTACCCTGTATGTTCCAGAGAACATCCTGCTGGTTGCACTTCTAGATCAGTCCACCCCAGCAAATGCCCCCCACAGCTGCATCTCCAAACCCTAACACCTCGGTGACTGCCTTCCCATCTGCGCACGCAAACCCGTGCACTCCAGTGAGTGCCCCCTCCAGACCAGTATGACCTGGTAAGCATCTTCCCTCTTGCAACCCCAGACCAGAACAATCCAGTCAGCACCCTCCCATCCATGCCCCAAACCAGTGCACCCCTATGAACGCCCTCCCTAGTTGTCCCTTCAGACCAGTATGCCCCAGTAAGTACAGTCCCAGTGTTGCTTGCCCCACACAGGCAGGCAGGTGCCCTCCCCATGTGCCAGGGTGCCACCTCAGCCCTACTCACACTTCCCTTCTTTTGCAGGGAAGGCTCGACGGCAGAGCTGTCGAAGACGCATCGGGAGTGAGGAGCGCCAGGACCACGGGGCACTGCCCACAACATTAAAGTGCTGTGCCTCACCCACCACCCCTTGCTTTGGCACTCACTGCTGTTACCAGAGAGGAGACCAGAAGAGTGGAGCAGGGATGTTTATTGGGGCCAGGTTGCCATGACCATGGCAGGTACTGGCCTCACTTGGCAATGTAGTAGTGGGTGGGCACGAAGGGCATCTTGGTGACGAGGGCTGAGTGCTGCTTCTTCCGCACCTCAACAGTGAGTGTTGTGCCGGCCCGGCTGTGTGCTGTCTCCACGTAGCCCATGGCGATGTTCTTTCCCAGGGAGGGCGAGGGGCAGCCACTGGTCACTGTGCCTGTGAATATGGCAACATGGGGAGGTGAGCGAGGACTGACAGCCCCCCAGTACCCTCCTCTGACGTGGGTGCAGCTCAGGGCTGTGCCCACACCAGCCCTGCTGTCCCCACCTACCCACAGGCGTGCCCTCAGGGCCCAGGATGGCCATATGGGGCCGCATGGGGGGTCCCACCGCTGTCAGCCCCACTCGCTTGCGCTTTGGCTTCTCTTTCACTTGTGCCATGATAATGGCTGCACCAGGGAAGTCCATGGCAGTGCGCCGGCGCTTCCCTGTGGGGCAGGGATAGGCAATGCTCACCTGGTTCTCTTGCACCCTGCTGGGGACACCTTACCACTCTGCCCACCCCGAGGAGGAGGTGGGGGCAGATGTGGCCATGACCTACCCAAGGTCCACAGCAGTCCAGCTTCAGCAGGCGTGATGGTCTCATCAATGTCATTGCCATAGAGGCAGAGCCCAGCTTCCAGGCGCAGGCTGTCCCTGGCTGCCAGCCCTGCCAGCCACACTTCGGGGGCACTCAGCAGCCGCTCAGCCAGCTCCACTGCCCTGCCTGCAGGTACCGAGATCTGTGGGGCACACAGGCATGGTCAGTGAGACACAGTATTACCCTTGCTACCACAGCAGAGAGGGTGCCAGCATGCCTCCCAGGGTACCTCTACACCATCCTCGCCGGTGTAGCCGCAGCGCGTGACCTGGCAGCCTGGCACACCGAAGACTGTCGTGGTGATGCTGTTCATGAAGGATAGCTTGGTTAGGTCATCTGACAGCCCCACCTGCAGCACCTGTGCCATGGAGGGACCTGGGGAGACAGGTGGCTGTAGGGGCCAGCAGTGTCCAGGGAAGGAAGGGGCATGGGGAGGGCACTAACATCCATCAGGCAAGGACACAGAGGAGGGCAAGACCCCCACAGGGTGACACTTGGTGCCATCCAACGCAGGGCCCTAGCTACCTTGCAGAGCTAGCAGCACATTGTCTGACACCTCCAGGTGAACATCACTGCCAGCAGCCTGCAGCTCCGCCGCTCTGCCCTGCCAGGGTGACAACACTCTGCTAGCCTGGGGGCCATGCTGGTGCCAACCCCATATGTAGCTGTGGCCACCTCGCCCTGCACAGGCATGGATGTCACTGCAAGGTGGGAGGAGAACTCATTCCCACCATGTGCCCCACCTCCCATGGGGCTCGGGCAGCCTCATACCCTCATGATGGCCAAGTCCTTGTCAGCACAGCCAGCGTTGGACACCACGTAGAGGTGATCTTCCGATGTGTTGGTGACGATGAGGTCGTCAACGATACCACCCTTCTCATTGGTAAGCAGCGTCAGGGTGCCCTGCGGGATGTGGCTCTCAGGAGCGTGGGCAGGTTGCCTGTCCCCTGCTGGGGTGTCCTTGGGAGACCTCTGACCCCACTGGACTCCAGTGGTCCCTCCCGCTGCCCCGTACCTGTCCTAGCTTCAGCTCGGCGATGTCCCCCACCACCATGCTCTCCATGAACCTGACGCGATCCCTGCCGTACACCCGGGTCTGGAAGACGGGCAGAGGGCAGTGTGAGGTTTGGTGGGTGCTCCCGTCCCCGGTACCCATCCCTCCCACTCCAGCTACCTGCAGCATGTGGGAGACGTCGAAGAGTGAGCAGCAGCGGCGGGTGTGCAGGTGGGACTGGAGATGGCCCTCCCCGTAGTGCAGCGGCAGGCTCCAACCGGCAAACGGCACCATCTTCCCACCGCGGGACCGGTGCAGGGCGTCCAGCGGCGTCCGCTTCAGCGCCCCCTCCCCGGCCTCGGCCCCCCCGGGCCCTTGCCCGGCGGTCCCGCTCAGTGGCGCGAAGCCCGGGGGGCGGCGGGGCAGCGCGGCTCGGCAGCCCGCCCGCAGCATCCTCCCTCCTGCTTTTCCTCCCTCCTTGGCACGGAACGGCCCGACCCGGCCCCGGGGCTCCTGGGACATGGAGTCCGCCCGGCCCCCGCCCCGCTCCCGCCCCTCGGCACCGCCTCTCCCGCCGCTGACCCGGGGGGATGCTGGGCGCGGGTCCTGTCGTGGCACGGCTGTTACCCACCCCTCCAAAAGAGACAGGCAGGCACAGGCAGGACCAAGGTAGCAGCTTTTAGTCGTGACCGAGGCTCTCCCCACCGCCCCCCCGGGTCCTTTTCACCGGTCCCAGCACCTCCTCACCCGCAGAACCTTGGCTTGCAGGCAGGGCTGGGGGCCGCTCCCCAGGGCAGAGGTTGGCGGGGCGGGGGGGGGGGGAGCCGAGCTCTGTCCACGGTATGGGAAGTGCCATGAGCAGAGCCACCGCAGCTGGAGAGCACCGGCCTGGGAGAGGCTCACTGGGGGCTCCGGGGCTCTTCCCACCACTGCCAGCCAGTGCAGGAGGAGATGGGAAAGGGGCACGGGGAGGGCTTGGAAGCCCCCTCGGGGCCACAGGGACGAAGGCCGATGTGGGAACACAGGAGTCATCTGTTTGGAACCTGGAAGTGTGTAGGAGCCAGCTCCCTCCAGCCAGCACCCATGGCGCTCACGTGTAAGAAAGGAGATTGATATCATAGCAGCCATCCACCTGGAAAAGAGAGCAACCATCAGCCCCTGCACAGCACCATCGCTCTGCTGAGACATCCCAGCCTGTCTTGGGAGGGGGCTCCCCATTATGCAGTGAGGTCAGAGGCCCCCGTGAGCAGGGTGCTGGAACTCACATCAAATCGCCCGATGCGGGCAGCTGCCTGGCGAGCCCGGATCACCTCCGTCAGCACCCACATTTGCTGGACTTCTGTCGACACCTTCTCTGGGTCGGGGAGTTCCTGGAAAGAAGTGGTCACAATGCAGTGGAGCAGGGATGGCTCCAGGCTTGGGCAGCACTGTGGCCAGATGACTGTGCTCCCCAGGAGCCAGGCACTATCACAACAGCACCCATGCTCCCAACCTGCCAGTGATTTCCCAACGTGAGGTGAGCAGGGCCCCGCTCTAGGAAAACAGACACCTGGGGAGAGAGGTGACCCTGATCCCTGGGTGCCATGGTGCCAGGACAGCCAGTCTTTGTGGGCAGGCATCCAGGGCAAGGACAGAAAGCAGATCACTGGCTAATGATTAAAAACCTAATCGCACAGTCCAGAGTTTCTCAACAGCCTCCCTCTGTGGTGCTCCCCAGCCCTGGCGACAGAAACCCTGCTGTAGGTGCTGGTCCCCTGAGGGACCTTTAGCCAGGCAGGGCTCTAAGGCTCAGCAGCAGCTCCCCAGGCCAGGGCAAAGCTCCACATTGCTTCCTCCCTGCCCAGCCCTAGCTGCAGCGCTGGGCTGCTTGTGATGCTGGGAACAGCCAAGCACAGAGAAACCCCTGGTATCAACCCCAGAGGACCCTTTGCCAAGGTGAACATGATCCAAGTGATCAGCAAGGGACAGAGGTCTCCTCCCTAGCCTGCTGGACAGCCAGGAAAGGACCAGAGCTCCCAGACACCTTTGCCACTAATGTGGCAAAAACTCCATGGCACCAAAGCCTGGTGGCAGAACTGCTCCAGAGGTGCTGGGGTGTGTGGCGCTGCTTCTGGTCCAGCCAGTGGCTGATTCAGCAGATCCTGTGGGCGAGCCAGCTGCCTGCACCTGCCTGGACTTTGCACCACAGGCCACTGGCCAGGCAGATGTGGCTCACAGGCTGTAAACACGTGCCATGGCTGTGACCTCCCTCTGCCCATGTGCCACACACTCCCCAGGGTGCACCCTCTGCAAAGCACCACAGTCCGGCCACACCACCCCATCTCCATGTACTCCTCCCACTGGCTGAGCGATGCTGTGCTTCCATTGCTCCCATGGGATGCTCCTGCCCCCAGACTAGAGGGCAGGTATACTCAAGTGTCACCTCAAATCTACACATCCCCGTGGAGATATCTTCTTCTACACACTGCAAACTACTTCCAGCACAAAGCAAGCTACTTCACAGAATCAGGGAATGATTTGGGTTGGGTGTGACCTTAAAGATCATCTACTATCAACATCACTGCCGTGGGCAGGGACACCTTTCACTAGATCAGGTTGCTGAAAGCCCCATCCAACCTGGCTCCATGCATATTCCTGGTGGGGTCCAGGAGATGACAGGGCAGGGATGGGGCTGGCAGCTTCACAGGAGACCTTCATGCCCATGGCTGGCTCCCCATGCAGGTCCCTCTTTTCCCCTAACACCTCAGTGGGGATCACTCACCCCGTGGAGGCTGGCTGGCTGCTCTGGAGGGGTCAGCTGGGAGAGCCAGGAGGGGAAATCCTTCTGAGGGCTCTGAAACAGATCCAGAGGGTCACAAAGGGTGTCCCCGATCCCACCTCCACCACTCACACCATGCAGCATGCTGTAGTTTGGAGCCCATCCATATCTATACTGCAGATATAAATATTTCATTTATACAAATATTAAGTGTCACTGTATCATCATTAAAGGAAATCTGGTGTTTTGAGTGGTTGCATGTAACCCATAATTTGTTGCAGCAACCTCCAGCTTCATCTTGCTGCAGAGATAGACATCCACCTCTGGAAGAGGCAGGGCTGGGGCTGGCTGGAGCAGTCCCTTCCCTGGCCCCCAGTGCACAAGAGGACCCCAAGTGCCCCAGCGAAAGACAAGGACTTTGGTCCACACCCCTGTGTCCTCTGGAGGGAGCCTGCAGCTCCCAGAGCTGCAGGGAGCACTTCCAGCAGCAGTGCGTGGGATGGTGGCCTCTCCTGGACCCCATGGTTGCTGCTGGCAGCACCAGCACCCATTCACCTTCTGTCCAGGAGGGAAAATCTGCAGCTCCTCGATGGTGAAGTGGAGCCAGACTGGGGAGGGCTGCCGCAGGATGAACCGCATCGCTGTCACCTGGTCCATGTCACACAGCATCTGCTGGGACAAGGATGGGGAGGGGGCTGTCACCACAGGGGCTGGTGCTGCTTTTGAGATCTCCTCCCAAAAAAAACCCAATCCACCCCAGAGCGAAGTACTCCAAGGGGAATAGCACCTGTAGCATCTGTTTGGCCAGACTGGGACAGGGGCTGAACGAGCATTGGGACCCTGGCTGCTGAAAGGGGGTGGCAGGGGCAGGCGTGCTACCACGGGGGTATAGTGGGGCATCACGACAGGGCCCTGGGGACCGGAAGCCATCCTGAGGTGTGGGCAAAGAGGGAAGAGCCCCAGGAGTGAAAGTGACGTCCCGGCCGTGCTGACCTGGTGCCGCCGGAGGGAGAAGTAGTCCTGGGAGCCCTCTTCGGTGTGCGGGCAGGGCATTAGGCAGTAGTCCCGCAGGCAGGTCACCCAGCGCCGGGAGCCGCCGGGGACGAGCCGCTGAACCCGCACGCTCAGGAACGCTGTGTAGAAGTTCCTGAAAACGATCTCCTGTACCTGCGGGACCGGCGGTCTCAGCCCCCGCACCGGTACCGGCATCACCATCCCCCTCCTCATACTCGCAACCCACACCGGCATCCCCACTCCCTATACTGGCACTGGGCATCCTCACGCCCACCGGGACCGGCACCAGCAGCCCCCTCCCATATCGGTACTGGTACCAGCACTGGCATCCTCAATCCTGGGACGGGCACCAGCGTCCCTCCTCCCCATACTGGGACCAGCACTGGAATCCCTCCCGCCCCCATACCGGTATTGACACCTGTATCACCCACCTACACCTATAACAGCATCAGCGTCATCTCCCCCCAGCTGGGACGGGCACCGCTATCCCGGGACCTGGACCGTGCCCAGAATCCAGCCCAGCACCGGTAAGAGTGCTGACCTCAGCAATACCCCAACACCGGCATCGCCCCAATATCGACGCCGCCCTCGGCATGCCTCCTCCCACCACGGTACAACCCCAGCACCCTCCCCATACGGGAACCGTTGCCGCCGCCGGGATCCTCCGTCCCGTACCGGGACCACCCCCGGCACCATCCCCGCTGTCACCCGGGCCAGGCCACACTCACATCGGCGGGGGCGCCGCGGGGAAAGCGGAGGTCGATGACAGCTACGCCGGGCCGCGCCGGCTCGGCCCCCCCGCCCAGCTGGAGCACAGTAGCGGGACGGGGGGCGCAGGGCAACGGAGAACGGCCCAGCCCCACCAACGACCCCGACCCCGGCCCCGGCGCTCCCGACATGGCGGCGCAGGGGGGGCCGCCCCTCCTGGGCGGTACCGTGCGTGATGACGCCACACGCCGCGCAGACCGGATGCCGCTCCCCCCGGCAGAGGGCGCTAGGCCGCCGCCACCGCCCCGAGCCCGCAGCTCCCCCCGGTCCCGTCGGCGCGGCGGTGGCAGAGGCAGGGCTGTAGTAAAGCACACGGTTTATTGACTCCATACGTTTACACAACGCGGAAACCGCCCCCGCGACGCCGAAACGGGAGCGTGAGGTGGGGGGTGAGGAGAAGGGAACCACCCACCGGTCCCCTCGCCTCCCTCAGGGCCAGCCCCTACACGCTATGGCTTTGTATGTGCTGGGACCCCCACTCCTGCCTCCCGGGGGTGGCCTCTCCCCCCTCCCAAAAAACACCAAGTGACTCCATGCTTCGAAAGATTCTAGAGAGAAAAATAACAGCGGTAAAGTGAAGAAGAGGTGGCCAGGGAGGGCCCCGTGGCTTAGCCCAGGCAGGGTTGGGGGGTGTCCCGGGTGTTGGCAAGGGGAAGCTCAACTGATACAAACTGCTGGCAGCAGTACACTGTTTTTTAAGTCTTTTTTAATAAAACAATTGGAGGTTGTATCAAAAATTTAGTAAAAAATTAGATTTGACTTCACCGATTTTTTCTTTTAAACTATTAACTATTCCTGGTGCTTTATTGTAATTTTTTTTTTTTTTTAAATCTTTTTATCTTTTCCAACAGCATCCAGGTGTGGAACAGCCGGTAGGAGGCTTGCAGCCCAGAGACCCTTCCAGCCCTGCTCTCACGCAAGAGTCAAGGCAAAGAGAGCCTTCAGAGAAAACCCCCGTTGTCCATCCCCAAAACACCTTGTGGGGAGGGGGTCTTCCCTTAAAAAAGCCCACCCCAACCCCAGTGCTTACTGGGAAATGGAGGAGCTGCCATGGGATGGGCCTTGGTAAGCCTCCACCCCTGCACAGAGCTGCACTCCAAAGTGCAGGCAGCTTCCCCTGCTCCTAGCCATAGGTAGCCCAAGCCAGTCTGACTCAACTGATGACTATTTTATGATGCACGAGAAAAATAGGATTTCTTTGATTAAAAAAAGAAACCAAACCCCAAACCTAAATGAATCAAATCCCGAACTAAGAAGCTGATTCCCCCCAAGAGAAGGAGGCTGGCTGTCCCCTGAATCGCCCCTGGAGCTCACCTGCAGCACAGCACTGCCCTCTCCCTCCCCAAAACTACACATCCCAGTTCAGGTAAACAGCAGATTAAATGTAAAAACTTAAAACATCGACTTCAGAAAGTCCCTTGAATTTAATTATTTTTAGGCTACCTTTCATGTTACGTCCTGTAGCTAGACACACGTGAATAGAAAAAACAGTACAGTTAGTGTTAAAGGCAAACAGCGGAGACCCAGAGTGCTACCCCAGTGCTGCCTGCTCCTCCCGCCCCGTCCCATCCCAGTCCTAGCCCCCATCCCGTCCCCACGCCCTGCCCTCCACCCCAGCCCAGGCCAGAAGCCTGGCCACTGGGAAGGCGTGTTTGAGCCGAGAATTTTTTTTGTTTTCTATGAATAAAATAAAACCAAAGCTTGTTAGGCAAAAATAAAACAAGTGTCCCCCCCGAGTTCCACGAGCGCTCCGGTGCAGCAAGCGCAGCTGGGGAGGGCCTGCTGGCGAGCGGGCTGGGGTTTGGGGTTCCCGGCTGGCGAGGGGGCTGCTGGCCCACAGACAGCACCGGCATGGAGCTGGAGGCCCCTTGTCCCCCCGAGAGCCTCCCGTTCGTTAAGGGGGGACGTAGGGCGGCGGGGACCTGTATGGGGTCATGTTCTTCGGGCGGGAGCCCTTCCCCTCCATGGGAGCGGTGAAGGGGGGTGGAGGCTGGTAGGGCGGTGCGTTGGGGTCCTCGTCCCGAAGCGGTGTGTACTCCCCGATGGTGTCCTGGTTGAGCGGCGTGGTTTCTGGCATGCTCTGGTTGGGGTACTCTGGGGGGGGCAGCGGGGCTTTCTCCTCCTGGAGGATGAGGGGCATGCTGGAGGACGGCGGAGGCTTGGAGTCGTCCAGCTCATCAGCAAAGATGATGGGCACGCCTTTCTTGATGAAGGTGGCCTGGTCTTCGATGGTCAGCTTCCCTTTCCTCTTCTTGCGGTAGCAGATCATGGCGATGATGCCGGCCACGAGGAGGATGGCGGCCACCACCACAGCAGGGATGACTGTGTGCAGGTAAACATCATCCTCGCTGCTCTTCTCGGGGTCTTTGCCTGCCGCCAACGTCGGCGTTGCTTCCGAGATCACCCTTCCGTCCTTCGTCACGGGGATGAACTGGATGTGCCTGCAGCTGCCAGAGCCTACCACTGACACGTTCAGAGGCTTGAACTCAGGCTGCAAGACATTGGAGAAAGCCGGGCTCGGCCCCCCAGAGTCATCTGCAATTTTTTTGCTCAAAGTCCGGATCTGTTCCCGTGGGCAGGGCTCCAAGGGCAGCGTGTTGTTTGTCCACTCCACTACGATGGAGCCTTTGGCGATGTTCTGCACGGTGATGGTGCTGCTGTTCCTGTCACCAAACGCCAGAGCTAGCTTCTTCACAAGCATGATCTTCTTATTGATGTCATTCACCACCACGTTGTGGTCCCCTTCCAGCCTGGCCTTGAACTTCACTGGAGACTTGTCCCCGTGCGGGCGTTTGTGGACGTGGATTTCGAAAGCATCCACAGCAAAGAGCCCGCCTTTGTCGGTGGCATACATGAAGTACTCATGCTTCCCGATGTGGTTGTGATCTGGCATGCCGTACATGAGCTGGCTGGTGCTGTTGAACTGCACCCATGAGTTCTCCTCTATCATCTGCTGCTCCTTCAGCTTCAAGGTCAGCTGAAGTTTGTCTGTGGTCGTATCTTCCTTGTCGTAGAAGGTATCCGATGGTATTTTAACCTCAAAGTAGGTGCCCTCCCATGCATCAACCCTGTCGATGTGGTTCGTCAGCTTGGGTGGCTCGTTCGGCTCCCAGGGCCGGGGGATCCCACTAGCTGTGGTGCGGACACGGCCTGGAGGGGAGGCAGTGGTCAGCTTGGAGATAGGGGATCTGGTCGTGCTGGGTGGCTTTGTTGGACGGGGTGTTTTGGGTCTTCTAGTGGGCCTTCGTGTCGTCGCTGTGGAGGAATCAGTCGTGGACGGCGTGGCTGGCTTCAGAGTGGAGACTCTGGGTTTCTTGGTGGTAGTCGTGGGAGGCGTCATCACTGCAGTGGGCTCTATGTACCCAGGCATTGTGGGGCGAATTGGCACGGAGGCTGTGCCAGTGCCTTCTGCTACCCTGGTTGGCTGGATGGGACCCAGAGTGGGTGTCTGGACGATGGGGCCCCTCGTTCTGATGGTGACCGTGGGCTTCCTTGGCAGAGGTATGGGGTCCCGGACGGGGGGTGCCGTCGTCTCTGTGGGAGGGGCGATAGCGGGTGATGTCGGGGTGGGGACGATCCTGGTTGGAGGTTCTTGTGCAGCAGTGGTAGGTGGCCCAATGGCAGTCAAAGGTGTTGGGGTGGCATTGATCTGCCGCCGCATCCTCTTTGGGAGGTGAGGTTTCTTGTTAGCAATGTGCCAGCCAACAACAGGATAGCCAAGGCGGGCAGACATGGTTCCTTCCTTAGCTGGAGCCTCCACCTTACTGATGTTGGGGACACTGTTTTGGCTCAGAGAACATCCCAGTTTCCATGAGAGTAAGGCCCCATTTTCTACCACCTTCTTTGCATTTCCCGGTCCAGCCATGAAGGCTGACATGTCAAAGAGTCTGTTATTTACAACAGGAACCAACTTCATGTTATGAAGTTCCACCTCTGAGAAGCTTCGCATTCTGTTTAAGAGTTCAATCCTCTGCTTTGGTGTCATTTTTGTTAAGTCGGCATCCAAAATGACAGTCAGGATTGTGACTGGCTCTTCTGAGCCGCACATGAATGGCGCCGCGTCACCCGTGTCTTGGACGGCCGCTCGCACCGACTGAGGCTCATTGTGGTCTTCTTGGTGGACCTCAACAGAGAAGACGTTTGCAGTCTGTGGCACATAGGTCCCATTTGGGAAGGGCTGCAGCGTGGTCACAGAGATGTAGTGGACACCCTTGTCTGTGTCAAGGGGCAGCCCTTCCAAGGAGCTGCTCTCTGTGTTCCAGTGTAACCAAGAAGGCAAGGAGTCCTTCCCAGCTTCGGAGATCTACCAAAGAAAAAAAAAAGGAGAAGGTACAGCATTAGGAGAGGTTCTAGAAGCAGTAATGCTTGAAGGATTAAAGAAAAAAATCTGAAGCATAACAACTGAGGAAGGAACATCCTGGCCACAGTGGGGCAGCCCATGTCTTCTCTGCATGGTGGCAAGGAGGACCTCGGTAGCGTGCACTGGTCCCAAAGGGCTTAAGAAACCATAGGAGGTCATAAAGTCCTGCAAAGGTTCCTGGCCTGCAGGCACTGGCTCTCTAGTACTTGCTGTGCAACTGCTAAGCACAAGTGGTTCATCTTCTCCGAGGGCAGAAGAGGAGCTGAAATCACGGGGACAGCTACAGCACTGAGAGTGAAGTTATGACATACAGCAGACCTGTTCCAACAACTGCCCTCTTCCCACTCCTTCCTCTTCCATTCCCATCAGCTTTGTCTCGCTGTCCCCAGCAGCCAGGCTGAGTCGGAGTGGTCAGAGGCTGGCAAACTATGGCTCAGGTTCCACTGTGTGGGCAGAGCACAACAGCTTTCAACAAGCAGCAGCAAATCCTAATTGCTACACAGCTGCTAAAACCACGTCATGCCCTCCTGCACTGCCAAAGGAATGGCAAGTCAGAGACATAGAAAGGGAGCAAACCCAACATCTGGTCACCCCAGCACTGCAATGGCCAGCACTGGCAGGGAGATGGTGCATGGGGCTGGAACACTGCTGGACATCACACAGGATGGTCTGACAACCTGGTTTTGTACTCAGAGTTTGCTTAAAATGAGGCCTTTCACCTTCAAATAAGAACTTGTTTCCGCAGACTGCAAACAATGGGCAGCTTTGGCCAAGCCCACAGGCACCTCAGGACTCCAACACACTATTTGCTATCTCTTTTAGGTCCACAGCAAGGCTTTTTTTGTTTTTACACAACTTGTAGCACAGATTGCTGGAAGTGTGATCTGAGAGCAAACCTTCAAACTGCACAGGCCAACAATGGGGCAATGCACACAAGGATGGGATTTCCATATGCTCCAGAGGAGGGAGCCAGTGGTAACCTCACTGGCTGCCTCCTCTTCCCAGTTTATCCATTTGTGTCTTTCTGAGCCCACTGTCCTCTTCCAACTTCAGGTCTCCTTCCCAAGCCAGCCCAAGTCCAGACCCTGTGGATGTCCCAGTCATTTTGCTTAGGTGGAGAATCATAGAATAGTTTTGGCTGGAAGAGAGCTTTATGAACATCGAGTCCAACCATTAACCAGCAGTCACCACAAGACCATGTCCTTCAGCACCACATCTACAAGCCCCCTTTAAATCCCTCCAGGGATGGTGTCACCACCACTGTTCTGGGCAGCCTGGGCCAGTGCCTCACAACTCTTTCAGTAAAGAAATTTTTCCTAATGTCCAACCTAAACCTCCCTTGGCATAACTTGAGATCTTTTCCTCTTGTCTTATCACTCGTTGCTTGGGAGAAGAGACTGACTCCCACCTTGCTACAATCTCTTTTCAGGTAGTTGTAGAGAGTGAGAAAGCCTCCCCTGAGCCTCCTCTTCTCTAGGCTAAACAACCCCAGTTCTCTCCAAAATGTCACCATCACAGGTGACACCTGCCAAGGTGCTCCCCACCCCCACACAGGGGAAAGCAACATGTGTCAGAGCCCAGAGGATTCCTGCCCTGGGTTGTAGCTGAGGGTGGATGCAAACCCTAAACCCCTCCATTCCCAGCAGCTGATGTCCATCTGTTTGCACTACAGTCACTTGTCAATCACAAGGCACAGCAGAGCCACTTGGTCTGCATGGTGGAAGGGGTGACACTGCCAGCTCAGCAGGCTGTGACATTTCCCAGGGCTGTAGGTACCCCAGGAGAAGTAACTTGAGCTTTTCCACCTCCCAGGCTCAGAGGAAAGGAGGGGTTTTCCAGAGCTCCCCCTGATGAGGCATAGGACCTTTTAGGGCCCACAGAGACACATTTAGCAGCCTGGCTGATGCTCTAGGCTCGCTGCAGTTCAACACAGAGCCGTGCTCCAGCTCTCCTTCTGAAAGTGTGCTTTGGTCACTCTGCAATTCTGTAAAGCTCACACATATTTCATACTTCATTCCAACACAAAATTGGGCAAGGAGCTTTGAAAGGAAAACCTGCCTGGCAGGAGTGGCCCCACATCCAGCAGTGGGTGCAGAGATGGGGCTGGACTCACCAGACCTCCCCAACAACAAATCCTGCTGGGAAAAGTCCCTAGGATGGACAAAGAACGATGCCTGGTGCTGCAGGGCTGGGCAGACAGGAGGTCCTGGGCACCTCTCCCACCTCCCTGGCTTCAGGCAGGATGCAGGCAGCACGTTGCAGGGGGGCTCACAGGCTCCACCCCACTGTGGGCTTTGGCACAGTGAAGGGTCTCTGGATGGGCAGCTCTTGTGAGGATAACATAGGAGCCAAAAGTCTTTTAGCAAGAGCAGCTTTTGTGCAAGAGCTGCAGAGGGCTTCGGCCATGACCACAGGGGCAACACCCTCATTCCTCTCCTCTGCAGAGGATCAGCCACGTTTTTGGCCAGCCTGGACAAGCTGGAGAGCACATCATGAGACACACTCTGAGTACAGTTTATAGAGCAGAGTTTAAAGCTGTTAGCACAGCTTTTAGTTAACTCCTCAGCAGCTATATCCCAAAGCAGGAAATTCAGAGCTTCTTACACCAGCTGGAAAAAGTCACCCCACATACCTACACCCTGATGTATCCCACCCAAACCGAGGTGCTGAGATGTGAATCCCTTTCCCCTTCCACTGGGCCTTGCTGTTTACCTATGTTTGGCAGAAAACGGTGGGTTTTGGCAGGGCTGCTGTGTGCACTCACCCTCCCCACCACAGCAAGAACAGGAGCTCCTTTGACCTCTAGCCAGCCTGAAGAAACAGCAACCCTTCACCTGAGAAGGGCACCAGGAGCCAAGCCTCCCTCCTGAGGGAACAAAGAACCAAATTGTCCTTCCTTGGCATCTCTCCTGCCCACAGAGAACAAAGGCTGGGTCTGCTCCTGCCCAGCCAGAAGAAAGGTTGACCTGCACTTTGTTCCTTTAAAAGAAGCGTAACTTCATCACACCCTCTAAAAACTGAGATGCCAGGACACTGCCCAGTGCAATCCAGCATTTATGTTAGCAGGAGCTGGATGGTGCCATTCTTTATCCCCTTGTGCCAAAATTAGCCACTGACCTGCCCACTGAGGAGAAGGAAGGGCAGGGCTGGGTGTGCATTAGGAACAGAAACAGAAAGAGCCAGGACACAGCCACAGCATTATTGAGGCTTACAGAATCAAGAAGAATAAAAACTTTTAACAGTGAGTAGCTAAATGCACACTGAATGTGTAATTTCAGGCTACATTTGGAACAAATTTCCCCCTTCTGTGCACTCTGCAAAAGCCCTTAATTACAGGATCACACACTCCATGCAGGGCTTTCCTGAGAGCTGGAGTTTGCTGCTGCCCCCTCCTCCTCTCTGGGCATGGCACATGACTTGAGGAGGAGACTACAACAAAAGTTACCTTTAATCTCACATCACGAGGTGGTTCTCCCTTCAATCATGTGTGCTCCTATGTTTGACAGCTAAACTCCCTTTGGAAAGGTGGCCAACCCCGTGTGCATCAAGGACAGTGAGGAAGGCACAGGGCACTCTGACCATTTCTCCCTGGAAACCCATTTTTAACCTAGAGTTTACATGGGAGCACATGTTCTTAAAGGCTCACACTAGAATATGGAACTGCAACTAGACAGATTCACACCAAAAACTAGGCTCTCCTGAAAACCAAAACCAGGCCAAGCAATCATCTACTGGGACAACTTGTTCTAGCAGGGCTGTGATGGCTGCAAAACATGTATAAACCCACTTAAACTTGATTTAAAAAGAGCTGAGCTAGTTCAAGCTGTACACAACCCCCAAGGAGATCTGTTTCTAAGGGTTCTGCAAGAGGTGATTAAGAAAATCAGATTTATGTGTATTATGCCTATGAAAGCCACGAAGATGCCTGTGCCTCCCCTGGGAAATCTTTGGGAAGGCAACAAGTCACAAAGCTCTCGATGTCACGGCTCTGCTTTAAACATAGCTACTGCCCTGGCAGCACAATTCATCCATGTTTGCGTGGCAAAGGGAGAGCCAGCAAGATTAGAGGAGATAAGTAAAGCAGTTATCAGGCTGAGTAAAAACACTTCTTCCTAAATGAACACTAACCAGTGGAGTCCTCAGCACAGGTCTGTCCTGGTCACGGCTGCTGTGGTGTTCATGGCAGGGGGTGGGAGCCCTGGACTCTGTTCTAGCAATGTTTCCTTCAAATATTGCTTCAAAGGGTATTTGTTAAGGCTACACATAGTTAATGATTTGGGACCTCTGGTTTTGATGTAAAAGTTTCCCCATTTTCTATGTAACACAATAAATGTCAGCCCTAAGCCCTGTCATTTCCCTCAAGGGGTCTGGTTTCAAAATAACACTTCCATTGCTCAAAGGGAAAACCAAAAAAAGGCTGTCTTTGTTTTCCCATTATTTGAGATAATTGTAAATGAATGTTTATCTGCTAAAGATTACACAAGCCTGGCAGTGTACTGAAGACCATTAAAAAATTAGCCATGTTTGTGATTTTAAATCCATAGAGCGCTCTGGCTGGGTTTGAAGACCTTATTCACAGAGTCCTTTCAGATATACATGGCTTGTTATTTATAGGCCAGCCAAGAGCATTCAGCTCATGAAAGCAGATAGCTTGGTTTGAGGAGTTGGTTTTTTTTTTTCTTTAAACTTAGATCTTAAAGCCATGTAGCCAACAAGACAGATAAGCAAAGGAGCAAGGAGCAAAACTGCCTCCAAGGGATTTCAGACAAAAACCACATTCTTGCCTAAAAGAGTGCCCTCTAATCCTCCAGGTATTTAGACCTCCTCCTCCTGATGATGAATCCTCAAAAAAAGGAGGCAGAGAGCCCTTTGCCAGGAGACAGGTACAGTAAGATCCTGCCACAGGTCTCCCTTTGGCACACCACTACGAAATCCTCCTAGATTCCTGGAGGTATCTGATGGGATCTCCCCAGCCTATGCTGCTAGACCTTTCCCTGGGCAGCAGCAACAGCCAGGGACTCAACTCCTTTCTGCACCCTTTCATATCACTCCTAAAAAATCCCTGACTGCATTTGGGCAGGGGTGAGCATGGATAATCCTGCAGCTCTGCCAGATCTCCCACTGCCCCTTCCCCTCCCCACGTCCAGCTGTTGCTGAGAGGCAGACCCTGTGCCAGGGATTTAATTTCTGGAGTATAATTACTCATGACAATTTACTGTATGACCAGCTCCCCTTTGGGGTTGCTCCTTCACCATTACTCTAACCCACATGACCAATAATGAACAACACCCTAGTGGAGCTCTCTCTACTTCTGAACAGAAGGCAAGCTGAACTGTGCTCAGCCACCTGACCCAACCCATGCTCAACCAAGTCTGCAGCGCTCAGGCTTCTGCAAGCAATTAACCAGTGGGCAGGGGAGAGAAAATGGAAATTCAAATGCAATTCAAATGCAAATACAACTGCAGAGAGAGTCAAATCTGAGCTGTTTGCCTAAGCCCCAGCTTCATCTTAACCCCCTGCTAATGCAGGAGCACTGGACAGCTTTGTCAGCAGAAGCAACAGGCTCTCAGCCCCAAATCAGGTATGTAGGCAGGAAGATTTTGGGCTGCCTTGTCCTGCACAGGCCACCGAACAACTGGTGGTAGAGACATCGGTTTCATATCTGCCCCAGTGCTTGCTGCTGGAACCACAGGCACTGTGGTGATTTGTGGTACTGGTATAGCTCATCTGGAGCCAAGAGAAGCAATAGAGAACCTGGGCCTATGGGCTCCAGAACATGGAGTCCTCGTTTTGGGAGGCAGACTCTGTCTGTGGGTCCATCAGGTGCATTCTTCTTCCTCACTAACACAAAGATAGAGACACTGACTGCAGGAGTGGGGTGTGCATGCGGCCATGCTGTCCAGGTACCACTGCCCCAGGGCAGGTCCTGCTGCACCAGGTCAGGAAACACAATAGCTCCAGGGAGGAGCTGGATAACCCTCAGATCACAATGGCCATGAGTCTTTGGCCCGAAGGAACAGCCCTGACAGGGTTGTTTGCCTGTCTGCAACCAGCTGAGGACATAAGAGGCAGCCTCCAGTGTTACAGCCCCCCCTCTTTCCCTCAACTACATCAGAATTGGTCATGAGAGACATCAGACAAGGCCTTGCCTAGAAACACAAGGCCAAGGAAACAGTGAATGACCAAGGAGGATGGGCACTTCTTGGAGCCTTCTGCTCACTGGGCACAGCCAGTGTGCCACCACACAGGGCTGCACTAATGGGAAAGCTCAGTCTGAAGAAAGGAAAGTTGCATTTACTTGGCACAGCAGAGGGAGGAATTGCAGCACATGTGCTTCCCCGCAGAGGAGACTGTGATACCTGCCAGAGCTTTTGGGTATCCTCAGCAGACAGGGCTCTGCTGAGCTGTTGTGTGCCTTGGACGAAAGGCAGAGGAATTCACAGACAAAAACAAACTGCTCCAGGACATTTCATGCAGATGCATTTGCCCCTGAAAGTCTAAAAACAGCCCAGAGACTTCACTGGCTCTCAGAAGTACGTCAGCCTCGGTGACCTGAGTCTTCATTACCAGCAGGAGCTCCCCACTTCTGTTCAGAGACCAAAAGCTATATGGGAACAGCTGGTAATTGGTGCTTCCTTTGTGCACAGGGGAGGTCAGGACAGTTAAACTAACCCCATGTTCCAGCTGGTCCCAGCAAAAGCCCTGCTAAGCTCTTCCTGCATGTCTCCATGTGCTGAAGCTGCTGCCTTTGAAAAAACAACCCTTTCAGCTCAGAAAGCCGAGATAAGGGACAGCAAGGCTGCAGAGGCTGCATGACAGGTCCTGGCCTTCAACTTCCAGTTCAAACTTCAGTCCCTGAAGGACCAGGCAGCAAAGCTAATTTGAAGTACCTGCTGTATTTTTACGTGCTCATGAAAACCCGACCGAGAAGTTTACGTGCGTGCTGCTAATCTGCATTTTCAGCCGTCGAGCGGGCAAGCAAAGAGCCTCACGTACAGCAAGCAGCTCCCCTCCTCTGCAGATGCAGGCACAGGGCTGTGCTGTGTGGACACAGCCTTCCCTAAGAGCTGTGCTTTGTCTCATCAGCTTCTTCCCGATCAGTAAAATGGCTTCGCAGCGGAGCAAGCAGAGCGGCTACGCCCAGCTCATGCCATCCTCACATACTCCTACCGTGACGGCTTCTTTTCCAGATGCGCCTCTGTGTTTGCTATAAGGGCACTATTCAGCGTCCCACACTGCCTGGGCAAGGGAACACAACAGCTGTTTCACTGGGAGGTCACTACAAAACATTGAGTGTCCCAAGAAATCCTCCTTTCATCGGGTCCATACAAGCAGCTTGGAAGGATTTGTTTAGCCTTATTGTTGCAGCGGGGAAGGCAGAGCCCGCCCGCGCCAGGGCTGGGGTCAGCACGGGCTGCCCACATCCCGCTTTCTCCCTTGTTTGGAGGGTGAGCACAGGGCAGGAAAAGCCTCAAACAGCTTAGGGGAAAAGAAAAAAAGTTCAGTCAGGCTCTTCTGTCAGTGCAACTTTTTATAAGTGAAAGGCCAAAGGGAAGCAAAAATACCACAGAGCTGGGATGCCAAGTGCTGGGGGTTTAGTGCCTTCGCTGCGCAGCTAACCAGCCCCAGCAATTTATTCCTGCCATCAGCAGATTGCTGGCAAGCTGGCACTTGAGAGCATGGCAAGGAAAGGAGATCTGGGCCCTGAGATCTCAGCTCTGCTTCTTGGGCTCCTTTGCAGGATTCTTCTTACCGTCACACTCCTCAGTCTCCCCGGATGCTCAGAGCAACAACCCGCAGGAACAGGACAAAACAAGGAACTTCCCAGCCCATCTGAAAAGCCAGTTTATAGTTAGATTGAGTCACTTTTTCCACTCCTCCAAATTCAGAGCTTGTTACTAAGCCTGCATTGAAATGCCAAATACTCCAACTCGGTCTCACTGCAGGAAAAAGATAAGCAACCCCTCCCCCAGACCCCCAGCAGAAATCTTATCAGCTCAACTTAACACTCAGATTGCAGCCTGGCGGCTAAGCAAAGCCCTGCCCAAGTCCTCCTTTGCTTGGACCTGTTCCAGGCACTGCCATTTATCCATGTGCACTCCCCTGTAAGTAGCAGCCGTAGCTACATCTCTCCTGGTTACTCCAAGAAAACCAAGGACCCCAGGGACAAGGTGAAGCTCAAATGCTTTGACATAGAGAGCCTTTTAAGATATCCAACTTGATGACACAGCCCTTCAGGAGTACTCTTTGCTCGTCTTCCTCCTTTGGGAAATGCCACTTTAATAAAACTCAGGTTCAGTTAAAATGCTCTGAAATAAGGATCATTGCAAGGGAAAAAAAAAGTAAAAAATAATACCAAAAAAATCAGTATTTTGAGTTTTTCTTTCCTGAAACTGAGTGTGTGCTGGCATTGCAGGCTGGTTGCTGACATCCAGCCCCTCTGCTTTGGGGTCAGAGGAGGGCCAAGACGTGCGGCATAGCCCTGGCAGCAGGTACTTGATGTCAGGACTCCTGCAACCCAATCTCTGCAGATCTCATTTATAACAACAAGGTCCCTGGAAGCCTGATGAGAGTAAAGCTGTTCAATAACATCCACTTCAACAGTTGGCAAATAGAACAACCATTGGAAAATGAAGCTTCTGCTTGGAAAGCAATACTACTTCTTACCAAGAATAACATCCAATGCTCTGATAACCCAGAAACCTGCTTCAGAGCTGCACCCTGTAAATCAGCTATGAGTTAATTCAGTTTTCTAATCATGTAGCCACTAGCTATGTTTGCATAAGGCAACAGCTTCTTGGGGTCCCCACTACATGTTTTATCTGTCTTCCCAACAAAGCCCTGGAGAGACTGTGCACCTCAAAACCAAAAGTAATCAGGAGCTAAGACACAGGTAAGACTTGGCTGTGCTGACCTGAGAGCTCCTCCTTACCATCAGCTAACAAACCTGCAGCAGATCAGCTCCATGGGATCCATCCCATACCTAACACTACCAGGATGAAGGCAAGTCAGCAGCTGTACTCTGTCTTTCAGGGAGACACAGCAAATAATCTGCTCATACAGGGGAGAAGCAGCACACACCAGGAGCTTCTCTCCTTCCAGCATACTTTATACACCCATCTTTAAACAAAAGCCATTTAACTGTATGGCTTTATGTACTGTGGGCACAAGTATTTAGGATATTGGATGGTGCAAGGGCTCAAACACCTTGTGGGTACACTTGCATTGACGAGAGGGGATTGGATTTATCCCTGCATCCCAAGGGACAGAAGCAGGTGTCACCACAGCAATGCCACCTTGTGACTATACTTAATACTCAGACCTGGTGTTTCTGGAGAGGCATTTGCAGCACAGATGTCTGCTGTTCAGTGCACCCAGCCTAGAGAAACACCACCTCAGCCTTTAGCACAGTCAGAAACCCCCTTCTCACCGACTCAGAGACACTGGATGCTTTCTACAGCAGTTCTGCACCAAGTCAGCTCCATGTCCTGCAGGAAGTATGGAGGTCATGACCATGGAACTGCCTTTTTCTGTGTCAGTCTTCTGTCATGGGCTAAGGCCAGCATCAGCTTTCCCAGTTTGTGGCAGGGTATCATCACTGGTGGGATGAGTGGAGAGCCCACGCTTACTGCAACAGCCACTGTCCCAAATGCTGGCAGAGGTGCTATCAGCGTTACTGTCACTGTCCTCACCTGAGTATTTATCTCATCACCTGGACAACAATGGGAGGTTTAGGTTTTCATACAAGAAAAAAAATGAGACAACCTTAGAGACAGGACTAGCAGACCTCAAGGAGAGCAGGATCAGCACTGCAAAATCAACCATGATTCACCTTGCCTAATGTCCTCCTTTGGGACCTCAACAACTGGAAGCAGAAAAAAACCCTACAGATATTTCAGCTGATGGCAAGATGTCTGAGCCAAAGTAAGGCAGACATGGAAAAGCAAACAATTGTATCCAACAAGGTTATTTATAGAAGAGAAAAGGAAGTTTTGATGCCCTTATATGAGGCTCTGGTAAAATTTCATCTAGAGTACTTTGTATAGCTGTGGTCATGCAAACATAAGAGAAATAAACTCAAGCTGGAAGAGGTGCAGGAGACAGCTGCAAAGATGAGGAGAGGAAAAGAACATTTATTTTATGAAAAAGACTAAAGAGGCTGGCTTGCTTAACCTAATAAAATCAAGATAGAGGAATATGCCTGTCAGTTATAAATACATAAAGGAAGTAAATATTATGAAGGTAGAACTGATTTAAGCTAAAGGGCAGCACATATAAATATTTCTAGCCATTTCTAAATTTAGGCTAGAAGCTGCATTTTTAATCAGAGCAGCTTCAAATGGAAGTCACAGGAATGGGAAATCCACCTGGTCTTTGGCCCCATCCTGATCTGTTCTTCAACAACAGGACACACCTGGGAGACTCCACACAGTTTTTGGTGGAAATGGGGCAAGGAGATCATCAGGCCAACAACAATGGATCATGGTGAGGGTAGCAGCACCAACCCTCCACGCTCCCAGCCAGGAGCTAAGGGGCACCTGCACTACTACCTGTTGTATGATACATGGAGATTGGATATTTTAATTCAACTCTTGTAAAAACACCAAGGTTTTGGTGCAACATGTGGCAGGAAGCTGCTGTTAACCCTTCTGGGATGGTGCAGTACAGAGTTTTCACTTCCAAGGCGCTTTGAGAGCCCAGGAGAGCAACCTTGCAGTAAGAAGCCTTGCTGTAGTGAGAATAGAACTGCCACCAAATTCAACACCTGACACACCTGCAGGCTGCAGTTGCCCTTCAGAGGACACCTTAATGCCTAACCAAGGCACCTGCTCAGGAAGACACAGCACAGGAGAATGGGATTTCTGATTGCCAGCCTTGAGTTACAAGGGCCACAGAGCCTTGCTGGCAGCTGGCTCCAAGCAACATGGTCATGAGACATGAGGTAGTTTTTTTAAACTTCTTTTCTGTCTACCTTTGCAGCCTGAGAATAAACTTGCATTTGTACATGACCATAAAATCTCACCTGTTCTGAAGCAGTTTGGGGGCTGCTCACAGGAGCACATACCTGACCACGCACCCAGCCTGCGTAGCTGTGCAAGGAGAGCGTGCCTGTGAGGCACTCCTTCACCACTCTTCAGATGCCTGGCGTGGTTTCCATCCCACAACCAAGTTTGCAGAGAAAAGTTATTTTGTCTACAGCTGGCTGGAATCTGCTAACAAGCAGGGAGAGGATCAGAGAAGCAGCTTCATGGTGATCCCCACCACAAAACAAACCGAGCCGAGAAATAATCAGCAGGAATGATCTAGAAATGAAGTAATCACATCTTCCTCAGGCTCCAGATAGGAAGCTCCTGGGAGTCTGGGGACATCAACTGTCAGTTTCTTTATTTTATTTTGAAAGACATTATAGCCAATTTATTCAAAATTTAAGGGCACTGACTATAGGCAACCACATTTCACTGTGAACTCTGACCCACTGTTTGATCTCAAAGGGCACAGCCCTTATTGTCTCTCATTAGGGTTTAAGTACACCAGTTAGCAAGAGCCAGAAGTATTATGCTTTTACTGCTCTGGCTGAGAAATGCAAGGCAGCCTGAGAAAAAGAGCAGAGCAACTTGCCCTGAAACTTTCTGGTAAAACAAAAATGCATCCTGGCACTCCAAATTGCCTACGCAGTTCTCATTAACCAGGAATTAAATCCCTGTAGCAAAGGTTAGTTATGCTCAGCAGCCAACACACATTTCTTCTCTGTGAGGGACAAACCTTCCAGACACACCAGGCTAAGGGCGGCTGCTAACAGTGCCCCAGAGATTGCTGCACTTCTAAAATCAATTTCAAGGTGAACAGATGCAACATCCACTCGGGCAAGCCCACAGACAGCAACTGCTGGGTCCTGCTCCAGCTCAGTCCATTTCAGGCTCTTCAGGCACCTGCTGGTGTTAGCAAACATGCCTCAACACCAAGGTGGCAGAGGTATTGGTCAAAGCTCTCAGGTGGGGTGGAAATAATCTATCAATCAGGGTTTTCCTACTGCTGCTGGAGCTATAGCAGATGACTTTTCATGCCAGGAAAAGGAGACAGATGAAGCTGCAGTGTTATACAAACACTGAAAATTATTCCTGCTGTCAAAGTAGCTATTAGACAACACCAGAACAAGCCACTGTGATGCAAAACCCCAAACCAAAGTTATCATTTCTGTAACACAAGATCTGGGCTCACCACATATATCTGGACTCCTGCAGTCCAGTGCTACAGAGGTGTCCTATGCTTAGAGAACAGGCTGTGATTACAGCCAGACTGGCACCATCACCTCCTGTCTGGGCCAGGCTCTTTGGCTGCAGTCAATTAAATGTCACAGCCTTTGCTTTGAAACCAGCCTGTCCCTGACTCCTCTAACTGGGGGCTCACCCACCACCTTCCTCCTCCCCATCTGTCTGTTGATAGCAGATGCATTCCTTAGATTTTCTGCCTCCCACTGGCACACTGTGGTCCTGGCACCCTTGCTGGAGCCAGCGAGATCACGTACGTGGACTGAGATAATTTTGTGATAGCAGGCTAAAGCAAACCTGCCTTCAAGGAGAAGCTAAGATGTCAGACTCTCTCTTGACTTGCTCTCCATCTCCCTCTGCTCTTCTGAGACACACCAGAAGGTTGTCTTTTTATAATGTTTTCTAAAAAGGGATTTTGAAAACTATTTTTCAGTTCTGCTCTCTGAAAAAAATTCCAAGCTTGGAAGGCATGATCCAAGCAGGCAGATGCTAAGAGGACAACTTCTCAGCACCTTCCCAGGAAAGGACTTAAGATAAGCAAAGCCTGTCTTTGGCAGTGTGCCTACTCTCCCCTGGGCTACTCTTGACACTTTCTTGCCCTCAGGACCAATTCCACAACTCAGGTTTGAGGTGTCTGCAGTGTCAGTGCACAAGAAGAGTAAGTCAGATAAAGAGAAAGCCTCCCATCTTTCCCAAGAGGACTTTGGGACAAGGTCAGGAGAGACTGTGTCAAAGGCAGCCCAGAGCCCTGCTGGCAGAACAAAGTCTATTTGTCTAGCAATGTTTTGTTACCACAGCGAAGCAAACTCTTAGCCTCAGAGAGCAGCCCCAGGGAATCCATGGCTCCTCAGATCCCAAGGCAACATCTCTTTATGAATGTGCCCATCGTTCCAGGGCCTGAGCATCTCACAGCTTAAATACAGTCAACAAACCCCATTAGTCATTCCTGAGAAGTCTCTCCTCTTCATTATAGAAGAAAGGAACTTTGCAATGAGGTGAGAACTTCCATTATTTAGTTTGTAAAGAAGTCCTTCTCCCCTAGTCCTACAAAACCTACAAAGCTGCTCCACAACAACCCTCACGACTCAGCTCCACTTCTGCAAGAATAGAACTGCAAATGAGCCTCAGGAAATGGCTTTTCTCACCTGAACAATTTCTCCATTGGAAGCAATTAAATCTGTGGGGATGGAGACTCTGAAGAAGCGTCCCACCACGGCAGAGCTGTCCGGTATGCCCACCACAGCCGGCACAGACTCCCGGAGGTCCGAGAGCACGGAGTGCATGGAGGCTTCCAGCTGGTTTTCCCAGTCCCGAATCACTTCTGCTGGCTCGTTGGGCCAATGGCAGCGAGCAGAGGCTGCCAGCAGCAGCACAGGGAGCCAAGTCCTCCCCAGCAAAGGGGACTGCAGTAGGCATCCAACAGTCATTCTTCCCAACGGCCTCACGACAGCGCTCCAGCCGGAAAGGGGATGGCAGGGGATCTGCAGGCACCACGGCGCAGGCAGGGGATCCACCAGTCCTTCACAGTAGCCTCATCCTAGGAATCCTGGGAACCTGGTTAAACATAAGAAACCCAATCAGCATGTTAATTAAGATACCCAAACCAACCAGCTAGCACACAGACCTCCTTGCAATGGACAGAGGGCTATCTGCCAGGCTACCCTCTTCATTTCAGCTTTTTGACTTAACTGCAAGAGTTACCACTGCTATTAAAGACAGCAAGAGCTTCTCATCTCCTCTTACAGTATCTCCAGAGAAACAAGATCCTCTTGCTTCCGTGCACAAAACTATCTTTCTGCTCCTCTAATATCTCAAATCCTGAGATAGCCACAGGTTGGGAGCTGGGGCAGGTATGACTAAAGCTGACAGACCAGAGCAGTAATAGGTGACCTTTCAAGGCAAGTTGAAGTCAAAAGGCTGAGGCATCAGTGGAATGAAATGCCAGTTACCCAGTATGAATGTCCCAAGAAACCTCTGGTACTCCAAAGCTGCAGTCTTGACAGCCTGATGCACAACAGATGCTTCTGCTCCTCTGACCCACGAGCCTGGCTTTCAAGCCAGGTCTTCTCTTAGTATGGTATTAGTATGTTTAGACTTGATTTGGGGGCCAGCAATAGGTACCCCGAAAATCAGACTGGAATAAGCTACTCATACACTGTGTCCCACTGTCCAGCTCTCTCCTGCTTGTACAGCTCACCTATCCCCACATTCTGCTGAGAAACACCTCCAGCTCTCCCTCACTTTGTTCTTTTCTTCTTCCACTTGCTTCCTTCCCATCCCCAACCTCTTTGCTCCCCTGAATCACAGCTCTCCTTTCTCTCCTCTGTTCCTTTGGGGCATTGTTTCCTTTGCTTCTTCAGCTGCTTCTCCTTCTGGAGTGCATTCGGCCATGGATCAGTACACACCTCTTCCTCAGCCTGTTCTTCACAGCCTGTTTGCAGGAGAGCAGGTGGGTTCATGAAAGAGGACAGAGCCATTTGGAACCCTGGGGGAAGGCACACTCTAGCATCTCAGCTTGCAAGTAGCACAGCTCTCTCTCTATAACTGATCTGCAGTAACGAGCAGGCAGTAGGTTATGCAGGACAGACACAGACCAAGTGGGTGTTGGTCAGCACCCAGGAGCACACAGGACTTGAACCAACTCCTCCTTTCCAGGCTGAGAGAAAACTAGCTCCAAATTCCCAGAGCAAACCCAGCTCAGCTTCTAACCACTGGCTCCCAGTCCTCTGAGCATGGCTCTGATTTATTTTAGCCTCTCTCCCAAGAGACCCTGCAGCCTGACCGGGTAGGAAGGAAAATCCCACTGCTTCTTGCCCTTGCACAGCTCCCAGAGCAGCATGACAGCAGGACCACCTGACTCACTGTGCTGTGGCCAGGCAAGTGTGTATTGCCCCCCGCGGGCTTGCAGAAGCAGGCAGAGATCCTGTCCATGCAGGCAACCAAGCCCAAGGCTACCACAGCAGGCTCCAGGAATAATAGGAGAGATAAGATTTGGTTGCTCACTCTAAACCCTGCACTCTAGAGAAGCTGAGAGGCAGCATGCAAGGACTAGCACCATTCTTACCCCTTGATGGGCCTACACAAGAAACCACTCACACAGAGGGGGCTGATGTCTCCCACACCTACGTACCAGGCCCAGTGAGCAGAGAGGGGCTGTGGGTAGCAGAAATGATAAGCTGAATGCAATAACATTTGACAACAGCTTCCACAAGGCAGATATCTGATCTGACTGCTGTCAGTTGTGGAAAACCTGTCTCAAGCAAAAGGCAAAAGAGAGAGCACTGGAAACCACAGGACAGATGGGAGGACGGTTGGTGCAAGATGCCAGCTCCAGAAGAAAGCCCATTCTCCTGCTGCTCTTGTCCTTCCAACTGCCTGAACTGATGTCCTGGTTTGGGTCAGAACAGAACTAATTCTGTCCAGAGATTTTACCTTTTAGTTAGAGCTCCTCTGAGAAACTGCACTTTCTGAAACTAACAGCATGTTTTTGCAGACACTGCCAGCTTCTAGCACTGATAAGGTCTAATGTTTAGATTTACTACCAGGGATTGGTATGCAAAGCAAGGTCACTGCTGAACCTTGTGTCTCACATTGGGGGGTGCAGGGTAGAGGCTGCACCTTCAGGGAGGAGCAGACAGGACAGGTGACCCTAACTTGACCAACTAAAGTATTCCATTCCCTATATGTCATAAGCAATATATAAACTGGGGGTCAGCCCCCCCTTGCTAGATGATTATTCTGGATTGCTAGACTATTCTCCCCTCTTGGTTCATTCTTCTGTGCTTCAGTGATCCCTAAGATCCTGCATCCAGAACCAGGACCCAGCCCCTGAGCCTGACTCATCTGCTGCTGAGGCCTACTGCCATAGTATCAGTGGTGACATAGTTACCATCAAGGGGGGTTTGGGTTTGGATTGGGTTTTGTACATATTAGTATATGTTTCATTTATCATTATTATTATTTTAAAGCAGGTTTAGTTTCATTTTCCCATCCACAAGTCTCTCTGTCTCTCTTATCCCCTTCCCATGGTGAATAGGGGGTAACAGGGAGCATCGGTCACTGGGTTGGTGGTTGGCCCAGCCTTGACAACTGACTAGGATAGGAATACACCAGCAGAAACAACAGGGAAGCCAAAGCCAGACTCTTCCCAAAGGCAACTGTGCATGTGGTGGTCTTCACCTGAAGTGAGGTGTCTGAGCTGCTTCTCTGGAGGTTATCATCACAAAAGATGAAGTGGCAGGGTAGAAAAGGGCCAGTCACACTTCCTAGAGGGCACATCTCTCTAGCAGCTCCCGGTGTGGTCAGAGGATCCAACACACTCTAATTGATTTTGGATGAACCTAGAGTCACCTCAGCAGGTAGAGAGCTACCACAGCAGATGTCTGGTGGAGAATATCCAACAGGTTGCGTGAGAAAGTTACAGAGATGGAGCAGACATCTACAAGAGCTCCTGAGGAGGCCACTGATCATCAGGGTAGAAAACTTGGGGACTCTCACCCCTGCACAGTGCTTTAAAACAGCAGAAAGAAGAACCACCTTCATCCTCCATGCAACTTGGGGTGTGGACACTGCAGGGATGATGCCTTGTCCATGAACTGCTTCTCCTGAAGCCTGCTCTTTAGGAAGTCCTGCTGCATGAGGGACTAGAAAGCAACCTACACAGCAAGTATGGGCAGGATCAAGAGACTTGCAGCTGCAGAAGGAATGCGGCAGCAGCAGCAGGACCTGGCAGTGCTGTGGCTGCTGTGGGGCCCAGATGCTATCAGCACTGAAATGTGGCTGCCTCTCAGCTGCACTAAGCCTCCACACCTGAGAGCAGAGGAGAAATGCCCTGGACAACCAACCAGACAGACAGACAGACACCTGGTACACAACTGCACAGAGCTGTAAAGATGCCTGAAGAGGTTCAGCATCTCATCTTCAGGCCAGCCCCTGCCCCTGGCCTGTGATGGCTGCAGTGGAGCGTGGTGCAGCTCTGTACTGCTCAGCCAAATGACGTGATCTGCCCTGGGGTGGTTTTGTTGGATGGAGAGGAGTATTTGGGCAGAAAGCAGCTGGTTCTTGATATCTGTGGCAAGCAGGAGAGGAAGATGAAGTCATCACCCATTTCAGAAACAATTATCAGAGCAGGCAACAAACACTGCCCATCTGATACGTTTGTGCCCCTCAGCCAAGCCAGTCACGCACTGGCCTTTAAGATCTCATGTGACACTTGCAGGTCACACAAATTCAGAATTTCACTTTAGGGGAACTATAGAAGAACAGTCTCAGCATATAGAAGCAGAGCACACACGAGGGACAGGAGGAATCCAGTAGCTGACAACAACAACAAAACACCACACACCAACAGCATAGCTGAGAACAAACTTCCACCACCAAAAAAAACTCTCTTGAAACACAGCTCCACCTTGCCAAACAATTGACAGAGGCTGAAACAGTGCCAACCTCTCACACTGTGTGCTAAGGAGGAAAGGCAGGGTGGCACAGCTCTGCAGACAGCTGGAACAAGGCATTGCCCCACAGTGTTGAGCTCCATGTGGACCATCACTTCAAGGCAGAATGCTTTTTGGGATAGGAGGTCCTCTGCTCAGCACCTCCAGTGGCCACCAGCACTGAAAGTCTTGATTGCAGCTGCAGAACAGAGTAAATGTTACCTGCAGCAAGGCTGGATCAAGCACTAGGGACCTGCACAGTGTGTCAAGTTCAAGAGTCCACACCATTTCATAAGGTACCACTGTGGGCAAACCCCAGACTCACTTGTTTGAGACCTCTGTCTCAGTTGTATGTGGAAAAAGTCAGTGTTCTGGATCGTCGTCCATGATTAGCAAGTGGCTGGAGCTCTCTGGGAGCAAAAATCTCAATGCTTCACACAGTTTCCTCACAAGCTCAAAGCAGGACTAAAGTCCAAATGCAGATGGCATTCTGCAGGTGGTCTTCTGCTGATCTCTGGGAAGCATCAGGCCGCAGGGCTGACTGACTTAGCGCTCTCAGGTTACGAGGGAAGGCTAGACCACCCCAGCTTCTCTATATGGCACAGTGCTCCTTCTTCCAACATGATCTGTACTGCCCAGTTTTGCAGAACAAACATAAAGTTTCAGGTTAGTCCTGAATTTCAGGATGTTTTGTTCTGTCTGATCTTCTGAAAGAACCGACTTTCTCTTTATCCTCCTGCTTCTGAGAGAGCTCTTTTGGTCTCAACTTTGGATGAAACATCAAAGTCAGTATCAACATCTGCTTCAGTCCCAGTGCTCGGTGCATGTGCCAATGTTGATGCCTGATCTCCAGTGCCAAACTCCCCTTGTCAGAAACATGGAAGTGGGCCTGCTTGTTGAAGGTATGTTGATATGATGCTGCACTTGATAAGATGCTGACTTGTCAAGACAATGCTGGAGCTTGCATGCAGCTCTCCATGAAGCTACAAGACCCACTGACATCTTAAGGACGTGCTCTACCTTCATTATCCAGGAACACAGAACAGTGCAGACAGAAGATGAGACTGAAGGGAAGGACTGAGGGAAGAACAAAGTAGCTACTCCCAGCCACGCACCTTCCCAGAGACCTTTCCTTCAATCCACTGCAGACTGAGCAGATTGAGAAGCATGGGGCTAGAGGAAGTGTCCCAGAAGCAGAAGCATGGCTGCCCTGGAAATCCCTCTTCCTCTGTAGCTGATTACACCAGTGCTTCAGCAAGAACCAGTGAAAGTGAAGTCTCCATCCAGCTGCATCTAATCCAATTGCTCAAGCACACAATCACATCACTGGCCTGCGGTAATTAATCACTGCCAGCACATTAATGCCGCTGAGCCTAGCATGCAGGAAGCTCAGGTAACTGCCCTGCAATTCTCTGTTCCAGATAAGAAGGTATTTAGGAGAGTTAGGAGGAATCCCACTTACCTGATAGCTTATTTAACAATATCCTCATTAAAAGAAGTGTTAAATGCGTGGCCTTTCTCTAAGGAAGCAAACTCAGACTCAGCTTAAAAAGCCAGTGTAAACTTTCCAGCACAGAGCTATTGTCTCTGCAGAGCTCTCCTCTGCATGTTTCCACAAGAGGATCTCTGGGCAAGTCCTGTCAGCTACTGCATGTCAAGACAGCAGGCAGGAGGAATGATGAAACCTAGCAGCACCAGCCAGGCACACAAAGATGGCACCGAGCCGTACATGCTCCCCGCTCCAGAACACCACAGCAGGCACCATGGTGCCAGCCTGGCAGCATGGTCCAGGCAGGGGTGGCTGGTGCTCTGGGAACATCTGCACTGTGCCAAAGGAGTCTGGGGAGAGGGGCAGGAGGGAGAAACAGCTCCAAAGCAGCACTCCTGGCCAAAACAGCCCATCACCAAGAGTATGAACTAATAACTACAGTCTCCTCCAGACTAAGAGCATGCCAGTCTGCAAGCCTGCCACATTATATGCACAAAGAACACTCTGGAGCGTGAAATTTAGGAAACAGTAAGAGGTTCTGCACTTATCGAGCTCTGGACATACCCTGGAACAAAGGCAGCAGCCCCTACAACAGCCTTTGTTATAACCAACTTACTGTAAATGACCCTGGGGATTATTTCCAACCTCAGTGACTTCAGCCATGTACATTTGCAGAAGATAACCCAGAGGATGCTGTGCCTGGGATCAGTTATGAGATGGGAGAAGCAGAGGAGGGTGACTGCATGGAGATGTGTTTGTTACACACAGACTAACTGCACACAGAGGCTGTGAGGGAACAGGCGAGGCAGAGGAATGAAGATTTGCTGCTAGCCATGGCTCCCTGCTCTGCTGTGCTTGGAATGACTGCATCCTGTCCCACATGGCACTAAGCAGGCATCTGTAGGGATGGTGGCTTTGCACCAAGACTGGATGTCTCTCTACGAGACAAGTTCATTCACAAGTTTTTGTCTTAATGCTGCCATTGTAGCTGCCTGCTTATAGCCATGCATACATCAAAACCAAAGTAGCAGACAGGTTGGCACCAGAGATGGGACTGCAAGAGAAAGCTGCTTTAATGGAGAGCCCCAGACCAGTGCTCCTGAAAGCCAGGGAGCCCCTGCCACCCTCTGTCCCCCCACAGCCTCTTGACAAGCTTGCCACCTTTAGCTGGTCACCCCAGACACCATCAGCCCAGGAGGTCCTAACCAAGCAGGACTCAGTTCTTTGCCCTAAAACTGCAATTCAACATGCTCTGTTCAGCTGTGCCTGCCTGGTATTGTCACCAAGTTAAACACCCAATAGAACTGACACCTAGCTCAAAGGACATACACACAAAAAAGGTGCTCTTCAGTCTCATCCTCTCTTGCATTTCTGCATTAGTCATCTCCAGCATATCTGGTGTCAGTCACAGGAAACCCTGATGCTGAAAAACACACTAGGGGGAAAAAAACCACCAAAATCAAACCCAAACCAGCAGTGCTAAAAATGCACATATGCCAGGCAGGGAAAGAAGCAACACCCTTCTGCTGCTGGGGAACTCAGCTGAGAACTGTCACTGACTTGTTGCTTCAAGTTACACATGCTATAAGCTGCTTTGTAGAGCTTGGACGGGAAGTGGTCACAGGAATTGACACCTTGCAGTGGTTTTTATTCTGCTAGAGTAAGCACCACGATATTTAACTTTCCTGTAGCTAAGAGGAAACTTTCTACTACCTTCCATTACACTTTGTTGTTCTGTGCCACCAAGAAAGGATGAAGCTGTCCCACAGACCTCTCATTTGCATCTCATGTTTCCTCTTGGCCAACAAAACTTGCCTGTGGCTCTCCCCCAGCCTGGGACCAGAAACACCCACTGACACCTCTGCTCCAACCAGCAGGCAGAGGAGTGCTGAGTGAGCTAGTGGAAGCTGGATCCCTCAAGACACTGCACAGGTTGTATGTTCCTTTGGATTTCTGGCACTCCCTGTAGAGGGAATGCAGAGTCAGCTTCAATTTATAGAGAAGAAAGATGCAAAAAGCATAATTTCTTTCCCCCCTGGTATTGCATCTGCTTGGCCAGAAGCTTGGCCACTATATTGCCCTTCCCAGCTTGGGAGTCTGCTCCATGGAAGACTCCTTGTCCTGGAAAAGGTAAGCACAGAGGATATGCTCCTGGTAGCTCTCCCTCCAGCAAGTAATGTGCAGGGGACCTGGAAACCCCAGTCAGGGACACTACCCCAGAGGTGAGCAAGGGGCACTGCAGAGTAGAGGCAGACAGGACACCAGAGCCCTTCTGCCAGCTGGACACAGAGCACGTTTTTCTTCCCCTGCAAGGCACAACAATAAGACTTCTAGAAGGAAGCAAGAACCTTCCCCAGAGTCCTGCAGCCCTGGGGAGGAAAGAGAGGATGAGTAATGGCACCCACAAACACCTCTTGACTACATCCCCACGTGCTGACCTGACACATTTGCTGGAAGACCATATGGATGTCCTCCTGCTTGTCACCCCTGCTCAAGTGGACCCTTGCAGCCTGTGTATGCTACATGTCCTATGCTTGAGCCATGCCTCAAACAGCCACTGACCTGCAGCAGTGACCAGCAGCCACAGACTTTGGCTAGGTGAGACTTCTGGCTCCTTGATGAAAGTTTCAGTAACCACAATCAATCCCTTCCTCCCACTTTATTATTCCCAGACAGCCAACTCAGATGCTATCTTGAAGTGCATACAGTTGAAAGGAAACTCAGATATTATCTTCCCAAGTATTTAGAAGGCCTCAGAGATCATTTTTTTCCCCCCCTGAAATTACTAACATCACAGCCAGGTAGAATTGCCATTTTCCTGGCTGCTTGCAGCAAGCCAATTAGGATATAAACACCCACATCAAGCAGCCAAAGCAGGGGGACAGCTTCACCAGTGCCACCCCACACTGCCTGCACCCTGTGAGCAAGCCCCATCTTGAGGGAGGGCTGACAGAGAAGGGTGATGGGAGTCCAAGGTTGAAAATGGATCCTTCCCAGAGGAAGCCAGAAGAGAACCAAGTGGGATTTACTGGAGCATGAAGGTGATGGGGAACAAGAGCCCACACCCTCCTCTAATAGAAAGACCAGAATCCAAATTAACTGGAATCAGGCTCAAACCCAAACTAAGAGTTTTCCCAAGCACCCAGTGGAGTTGTGAACATGAATGTTAAAACTTCATGTAGGTTCAGAACAAAAAGGGTGGGATGGGACAATTTTCTGGAAGGCAGAGTTACCAAGGCAGCATTTCTGGCTCAGGCAGCACTTTGTGACAGATAGCAGGATCCCGGGATGGCATTCAGGGAAACGATGACTCGCATTCCGCTCCAGGAATCTTCTCCCAGCTGTTATTGGAAAGGGCATCTAGGCTAAATATACATCTGCAGCAGGGCATGGCAAGGGTCTGCCTGCCTAAGGGCATGTAGGCTAACAGGGCTTTGCCTTCAGTTGGGTTTCCAGTGTGTAACCAGGCAGAGCAAGCCCCTCGAAACTCTGCTTGTAACTCTTGGTTTTGTCTGGAAACAGAGAGAGTGTAAAGATCCTAATAGATAATTCTATGTTGAAGAGAAGGTAAGTTAAAGCTAGTGCTGAAATCCACAGGAAATTAAACTACAAAAGGTTAAAACAAACAAACAAAAAGACAGGACTAAGAGCTCCTGCCACACAGATGCCATAAAATTGCACATTTCCAAGAAAAAACCAACTGGCATGCATACACATATATACATGCACACAAAGGCTTCAGCAGTTTCCAAGATTTAGTAAAAAAGCAGAACCCAAAACACCAAGATAAAATAGGTATTTTTGACTCTAAGTTTCTCTTTTGTAATGAAAGCTTTTGCATCTTGCTGAATTTGTTTAATGTTAATTCTGAAACAAAGACCATGTTGTTACAGAAAAGCTTTTTTAGCAAAAGCCATCCCATGGGAGAGCCCAGGACAGAGGACACCTGGGCTGGCAGAAGTGCCAGGGCAGTCAGTAATGAGAGGACTTGACAGAGATAAGATGAAAGCACCAAAAAATTAAAGCAAATTTTAATTTGGAGCACAAAAGAGTTCTCAGAGGTTACTGCACACAATGCAGCAGATCAGTCCTCGTGACAGTGCACTCGGATTTGAGAGGCACTGATTGCTACAAGCATTAGGAGATGCAGGACTCTTGAGATAAGTTCCCTGGCTCTCTGTGGGCTCATCATGCCACAGCACTGAAGTCTGATTCTGGACTGGTTTACAAGTGAATTTGCAGGGACAAAGCTTAGTTTTATGTAGTTTTGAAACTAACATGGTTTTTAATGTGGATTGTACTAAAATGCACATCTTCAGGTACACAAAGATGAGGCCAGACTGTCTCTCTTTCATCCATCCTGATCTGGGAGAGGCACACATGCTGATTTCTAAAAAAGCCAAACAACCTCTTTTTAAAAGGCAATGTAATGAGATATCTAGAGGAGCCCTCAGCAGCTCTAGCTGGAAAGTACAGTCAACACACCAGACAGCAAGACAAGAAAACACACAAAACCAAGATGCAAGATAGAAGATGCCACTTTTTAAATGTGAGGACTACATCAGAGCCTGATGCAGTGTTACTCAGCAGGCAGGTTGCTCCCCAGCTAGCACTGAAGGACATGTGCAAGAGCAGCTGGTGTAGAGTCACCACAGTGTGTCCTGTCCCCTGGTATCACTCACCATCCACCAGCTGTTTCAAGTCTAATTCACACCAGCTAATGACCTTTGGCAGAAGTTGCCTGGCTGGAAAGAAGGTTTCTGTTGAAGCTGCTGCTTCAGAAAGGGGTTTAAACTAAGGCACCATCACTGACAGGTGACCAGTCTTCCCCCCATGCTCCAAAGGAGACAAAACCATTCACAAGCCTTCAGCAGCACCTGAAATCTTAGCTGAAGCTTGGAAAAACACTCCCTCCCTAAGATGCCCTGCTGTTCTATGCAGAAGATGTTCTCTTCAGATGTAGTCATGAGCACTGAAACCAATGAGGCTAAAAAGATTTACATCTCTTGCTTGATTTCTTAATTGAATTAAAGGCTGAAAAAGCTCCTTATGAGGCTTCAGAGAATCCACAAGGAAGAGAAATGACGAACATCCTAATTAGAGAGGAAGCTTCTACTGGATATTTTGTCTTATTAAGCACTAAGGAGTCCACACAAAAAGAGAAGGACCCTTTGGGATAAACTCCCATCCCTAGAGCAAGGTAGGAAATCTCACTGCAGTTTCTGCCACAGTTTGCCTTTTGGAGCACATTACACAAGTCCCATGGAGTGTGCTGAGCTCTGGTGTGTCCTTTTAGCTAAAACTCTCCCACCTACCTGGCTTCAAATTAGCAAGCAGAAGCCATTGGAGGGGTGAAGGACAGAGTGATAGACAGGGCACTGCAAATCCTCTTCTAAAGAAACCTGATCATACTTCCAAATGATGTTCTGAAGAAAACTCTCCTGAGGCTAAAGCTTTGGTGGCACTCCTGAGCCTAGCCACAGGGCTTTCAGCAGGACCCTCATCCACATTTTGGCCATGCAATGGCAGAGTACTTTTTCCATCACCACAACAGCATCCAGGCTTCCCTAGGAAGTGCCAGAATCACAGCCCCTAGGCAAGCGTTGGCTTTGCTAATGGTACTGAAGTAGGGCAGGGCAGGAACACCAGAGAGTGGGCAACTTGGGCAGGCACTCCTTGGGTGAGGAGATCAAACAGCCCAAGGGCTGTGGGGGCACCAAAGCCAAGTCTGAAAATAAGAAAATCTTGATGGAATTTTCATCCTCAAGAGTCACCTCAAAATGCTGTTTGACTGGACTGCTTGGTGGAGAGGCAGCTGCATTCCAAGGGTTTGTAATCACCTTCTGGGCATTCCACAAAATTCCTCAGATAATGAAATCTTTCAAGCAGGTCCTTGAAAGTGTTTAAGCACCCTAATTTCCTACAGGTTGATGTCACAGTGCCAGGACTTTGGCACTAAGCACAAGACCGAAAGGCAAGGCTTAAGATCACTCCCATACCTGCCAGGGACCTGACTGCTGCTGCTGCTACCAATGGAAAGTAAAGCACAAACAGCTGACATTAAACACATGGACACACAGAACAAGGCAAGCAACACCAACAAAAAGCCATTTTCAGCACTTTAGTTACATATGCAGCATGATTTATATTCTTTGTGGCAGTGTAACTAAGGGCAGGCACATTGCTGTTTAGAAACATCCCGCTGTTCCCTCGGCTTTACCACCCCACCCTACAACTCCAAGCCAAGGCATTAAGATTCAGCTTTCTGGAGCTGCTCAGCCTCAATTTATTACTCAGCCAGCAAGGCTGCTATAGCTCTTCATTTAAATATATTTACCACCCAGTGATTTATGCAGAGCTGCCAGGGCATCAGCTGTGGACCTGCAACTTTCGCTGTTTCTCATGAAGATGATTCTGAACACTTCTTGGGTGGAATGAAATAGAAATGCTTCAACTTTAACCATCAGGCAGAAAATGGGAAAGCTGCAAAATGAAGCAGCATTGCTCCCATGCTACAGAGAAAGCTTCTGGAGGAGGAATTAACTCCCTGAAGATCAGCAGCTTTCAGCTGGGTAGCACATTCCCTTAAACCCACAAAAATTCAGGAGTCACCAAAAGCCAAACTGATAACCTCTTTCTGCAAGTATACTTTTTTTCTAGGTGCCTTCTCCTCTTGCTAGAAGAGACCAGGGAGAAAAGGGCTGGACTGCTTCAGGAAAACTGTCTGCTCTTCACAATAACCTCTGGCCCAAGTCAGCCAGCCTTTCCATCACACAGTATGTTCAAAAGCAACAGATCACTTACAGCACAAGCTTACTGAGGCAGAAGGACAGTGACATCTTCACAGGTCCATCTGCTTCCCAACTGCTCTGGTGCAAGAAGAGCAATTTACATGAAGAAGCAAAGATAACCACCTTAAAAGACAAGACACTACCAGGGTCTGCATCACATTCCTGCAGCATTAATTTCACTGCATTATCAGGAAAAACAAAGCCTCACCTGGTTTTGACCATGGCCTTAATGGCTTCAGCCAGGAGCAGGGAAGGCTGGAGCTGCTCATCACAGGTCCACCAAGGCAGAGATAGCTCCACCCTGCTCTGGAATTGAGAGATCAAGAGACAAGCTGAATTATTTCAAGGCAAGACCAGACTACTTCATTGTAAGAAGTGTCAGTGGGATTTAGGATCCTTTAAAACTACTAACATTCTGTCCTGTCCATATGCACAGAGGACCTATTTAGTCACAGGGCTCAAGCTAATTTCTTACACCAGGAACATTCAGGATCTGGCCAAAAAGGGCCAGAGAAACAACCCTGACACACACAAAGCCAGGAGGGTGGACTGAATACATTGCAGGGTAACATATCCCTCTCTGCAAGCACTGTAGCACTGCACCTGAAAGTCAACAAAGCTCCAAGGATTGCTCCAAGCAATCCTCCTGCAGCTATTCCAACACAAACATCCTGCCACTCCTGGTACCCAAATTCCCCCAACAAGAAAAAGTCCAAAGGATTTAAAAATAGGATCAAACTGTCCTGCTCAGCTACCAGACAAGTTATTTAAAACTGGGACCCAAGGACAAACTGGGTAAAGGCAGAGTGCTCACAGGAAAAAGGGGAGGCAGAGAGATAACAAGGACAAGGCAAAGAAAACAAAGGTTTTTCTTCTGTAAGCAGATACAGAGTTCACATAGTATAACATGCTGGCAACAGTTAGCTAGCTGGCATGACATCTGGTATCAGTCCTCAAAAACTGATCCTACCACAGCAGAAAAATTTCTCCCTTCCTCACAGGAGATCTATCTTGTACAGGTCAGAGAGGCTGGAAACAAGACCTGTAGGTTTTTGAAGGAAACCCCCCAAATTACAGTGTATTTCAAACAGTGGGAGCACAGGCTGCATCCCTCTATTTTGAGTTGCCATTGCAGTTTTCACACAAGACAAAGGACTGTACCTTGCCTCCCCAGCATGCTGACAGTGTCCCACTGCTTCCCAGGGGACAGCCCAGATGGCTGGGAAGGGATGGTAGTGTGGGCTCACAGCTGGACACAGACAGGGAAGATGGCAACAGCTGTGTCCTCCTCCTGACTAGAGTGGGCAGATCAAAACATGAATTGAAGTTGAAGAAAGAAAAAAACTGGATTAAGATAGGATGGATCCTGTACTGACTTTCTTCTCTGTGCAAAGTAAAATGGCAGAGCCTGTGATGACTAACAACTCCCTCGGTAAGAATCCCAGGAATGGGGGCAAAGACATCACAGCTCCAGTGTATGTCCCAGGGAAGCAGAGTTGGATGCCATTCTGATGCAACAAGGAAAATTAAAACAGCACTCAGCTGTGTTTTGTACCAGCTCCAGCCAAGCATCATCTTCTTGCTCACCACATGTACTTTGGACCCCCAAAACTGATGCACGTTTGCATTTCTCAGCCAAGTTAGGTGTACTCAGACTTTGTAACCTTTTACAACTGCTGTGCCTCTGTGCCTGTATTTTCTTCACTTTGAGCTCTACTCCCCTAGAGCCATCTTCTCCAACTCAGGGTACCCAGAACAGAGCTGAGCCCAGCCCTAGGCACAGTCTGTGCTGACCACTGGAGAGAAATGAGGACAATCTCACTTCCCAGCCCAAAACCCACCCACAACAGTCCTAAGTGTTCCTGAGACCGTGTAACAGCAGACAAATGCCATTTGTCCTTAATCACTGCAGGCCTTTTCTTTTGAATCCAGCCCCCCAAGCCACTCTTGCTTTGATTTCTGCTCAGCACTCAACTGATCTTCATTACTAATGCAATGCCCAAATCCTACTAATTAGTTTAAAAGGGCATCCTGTTACTAGCACCCACTGGACTCTCCTCACTGCTCACACCACCCACATTCCTGTGGCTGTTCTTGTACCTAAGTACATCTGAAGCACTTCCCAGATAAACCTGATGGCTTGTTGCTACCAAACAGCACAAGAGAACGTAAACAGTTCAGTGAGAACATAAGGGCTGTATGAAGAGAGATGCTCCAGCACCACTGGAAAACGCAGTCTTGGAGGAGCAGAGAGGCAGTTAAGTTCTGAAGGTGTGTTCAGCTGCTTTACAGAGCTGCTGCAGATGCAGGGAAACAATTAAACTGCTTATCACAGTATGTCCCATTCAGCCTCCCAGAGGGGGAAAGCAATTCCCATCCCCAGGTGGCAAGCATAGCAATTAGGTACCAAATTCCATGCACCAAAGCTTCACTTTCCCAGTATTATTTTACTTCAGTGGTTATAGAGTATTTCTTTGGCTTACTGTCACTAAAAGATTTTAGGTTCTTGGATGACCTGTAAGGTCTGAGCTGAGATCAGGTCAGTTCTGCAGGACCTAGTTGCAGAACCTTGTTGTATGGCATTTGGAGGATGTAGAATGGTCCAGATGTGGGCAGGTGACTTACAAGTCATTCAGCAGGGCCAGTTGCAAAGCCTGGTCACAACCAACCTCTCCTCACCTGGAGAGGCTAAGGTTTACAGTTTAAAAATAAAAAAAACCCAGTTACACTGCAGCCAGGATCAGCCTCCAGCTCCACAATAGCTTCTGAAGAGCAACTCTGGATTGGCACTTGAGCCTCTTCTGGGCTTAATAACAAGTTGTAGGGGAAAAATGTGGGTTTAGCAGCTCAGTCCATCCCTTATAAAGCAGAGATGCTATGCCAAAAATAACCTGGCTTACCAGTTACAGTCACCAAGCACTCACTTAGCAGGTCTCTGATCAGGGACCACAATGCTCTGTGTGCACCACAGCATCACCATCACCACAGCTGGGTGCTGAGCAGGACAGGGTGCCCTCCCCCAACACCAGGAAGAGGTTTGACACAGAGCAGTTAGCGGTTTGTAACATAACAGATAGCCAGGACTAAGTCACCAGCCTCCCCAGAGGAAGCATTTTCTTCCAGCTCAGACAAGGTCTCTGCTACAGCTTTGCTGCATCTCCAGCCTCTCTGCTGGCAAGGCTAGACTCAGGCAGTTTGTACCTGACACTTCCCAGAGGCATGTACACCAACAGCTACAACAGCTGATCAGCAGGTATTGGGAGAAGCACACACTAATGACCTAGAATGATGCAGTTTTAGGACTTCTCAAATGCAGTAAGTTCAGTGCTGTTCCCCCAAGGCCTCCACTACCCTACTGCAGTAAAGTCCAGAGCAAACAAAACCAGGTTACAGAACTGAAGCACCTTCCACAAAACCCAGACAAAGAAGCTGACAAAGATAACAGCAGTGCCTCCCACTGCAGGGCAGCAGCAGCAGACAGGTTGCCTCATCCACTCTTCCACCCCCCCCCCCCCCCCCCCCCCCNAACACAGACAACACCTAAAACCTCACCGTTGTAAACCATGAGTTAAAAAAAGTCAGAATACCTGAGAATTAAGGTTGTCTGGGAGCTGGTCACAGCAAACAGCACAATTCACTCCTTTTGTCCTCTCTCTCTCTTGGAGCCAGGCAAGTCCTTCACCTATCCATGGCTGCCAGTGAGTAGCCCAGGAGAGGCAGGATCCTGTGCTCCCAGTGCTGGAGATGGCCAGTGGCATCTCCCTCCCACTCCAAGCAGGTTCAGCCCCTCTGGCCCCAGGCTGGAGAAGGCCCTGTCTGAGACAGGAGCTTTGAAAATTTTACCTTGGCAGATGAAGTCTACAAAGCCTTGGTGAACTGGGAGCCTTTCAGACGCCTGTAACCTGATAAGATAGAGAAGATACAGAGGCAGTTTTGCTGGAAGAGGAGATGGCACATCCTTTGCAATCAGACCTGGGGCTGCCAACCTTCCAGCCATTGTGGCAGACTAAGCACCTCTCAATGCAAGCAGTTAGGGTCTGTTTGGGGTTTTAAATACTGACAAGCTAAAGCTTTCTAAAAATCCTTTCACTCTTGGAAATGGCTGAACTGCTTTTGCTGAAAACTTGAAACAAAGCCTGAGGCAGGGACACAGCATGAGAAATTCCAGTGTGAGTAATTAAGTTCAAGAGTTAAATGCATCTCTGATCTCAGCCAGTCTCTGCAGCAAGGTGTGTGACTGGTGTCACCACGGCTCCTCCACACAGGCCTGTGGAGCAAAAAACTGTCACAGCAGCTAAGGAAAGCTACCCCACAGCCAGAGATTTAGACTGAACCCAGTCCAAATAGGAATTAATTTGGGGAAGTCCTGGAAGACACAGCTCTGGCCAAACCACTGCAACTGGGAGGCAACTTCTGGGGAACATGCTAAGGGGCTGACAGCATCGGGATGTGTGTGCTCCGTGTTTCCTGCCACTATGTCCTGCTCTGTCCCAGCCTCTGCTGCACAATTCTCCTTGAAGGCAGCTCCCTGGGGATGTTACCCACCAGCTGACCCTCATCCAGTGGTGACATGGGCAGGATGGCAGAGCTGCAAGCAGGAGCTGAGTGGAAGGATGCTGGCCTCCACTGAGCCATGGGCGAGGTGCTACCAGAATGCAGTCAGGTAGCCAGGCAAATGGCACTGTCATTAGCATCACTGCTTCAATAGCTGCCCAGTCCAGGATTTAAACTGGTTTAAAACCCTCAAGGAAGCACCTCTCCAATACAAGTCCTGTTTAAGGTAAGGTGGTGCTGTGTGAGCAGAGTCTGATTATACCATTTCGCTGCTGCCAGATGTTCCCAAGGTCTTTATCCTGTGCCACAGCACTGCCTGCTCCCTTCTTCTCACTGCTTTTCTTCCTTGGGAAAGCTATTGCTTTCTTACACTGCTTTCACAAAAACAAGAAACAATCTGAAGGAAAACTGATAAGGGGACTTGGGGCAGATGTGCCTTCCTTGTTTTTTTTAAAGACATCAACTATCCACATTAGCAGTGTCCCTATGAAGGCATATCACTGAGACTGGAGATGGGTGCCCTGAAGCACTGCAGGCAACAGCATTATCCAGCCCAGCAAAACACCCCGGGAAGCACGGAAGGAGAGCTCTAATAACATCACCTACGAGTCTATTGCTTATTTTGGGTTTTGCAAGGGCCAGCTCACAGAACTGGAGTGGATCAGAAGCACGGAGACAACACATATTCTGACACAAGTACATCAGCTAGAGTGAAAGCTCAGAGGCTGGGAAAAGCATCCATAATGTCATTTGTGACAGCAGGTTTGCTCTGCTTGTAACATACCCTGCCAACACACCCAGGAAAGCTGCTTAGAGATCAACAGATAAAGGCTTCTCACCATTCAGCCTGTTATTTCATGTAAATCGGGTTGCCTTGCTACAGAAAAGCATCTCCATATGAAATGCAAGGTGCTCAAAAAAATCAGGAGCAGCTACCGGAAAAACAACAAACCCAAGTTCCAGAAGTATTCACACCATGGCTGAGTCCCTTCAGACCACCCAGATGACCAGAGGGTTCTGTTCCCCTTTCTAGAGGAGTAGTTTTGCAGTCTGGAGCTGCACAGTCTCCTCACTTGTCAATGCAGGTGATCTCCTCAAAGTATCACCACCTTAAAATAGGGTTTTGTCCACAGAAATAACTCCAGACTCCTGAGAGATGTGAAGTCATGTTTTGAAAAGCACTAGTGCAGCAAATTCAATTAACTAATAGAGTCTGCTTTCTACTTGAGCAATGTGGAAGCAAGATTTTTCCAAAGCCCATCTCCAAGACATAGCATGTTATTTACTAGATACATTACTGTGACCCTTCCAACATGACTGAAAGGGCCTGGCCACTCCTGCCAGCCTCCTGAGGCAGGGAATCCTGTATGCCCCAGAAAACAAAAAATGGGAAAACTACCCCAACTCTTATCTTGAACCCTGGTAGAGGCTGGAGGGGGTTGGAGAGGACATGCACAAAGCAAGCCAGAGGCAAACAGTAGCTCTTTAGAGGAATAAACCACTCGTCAGCCTGTCGTGATTGATAAGTACATCTGCTAGTCCCCACCTGCTGTTCACATTCCTGGCATTTCTTTCTGCAGCATTTTCTCCCAGAGAAGGGACCGGCTGCTTATCAACTGCTGCAGAGGAGATTTAAAGGAAGGGATACAGGCCCCAGTTTAAACAAAATGAAGAGATTTCAGGCCCTGAGCATGTCAAAGACAGTTTTCTTGCATCAGATTGGGGAACCTGTTCAAGGGGTTTATTCCTGGACGGGACAAGGGGTAATGGTTTAAAACTAAAAGAGGGAGATTTAGACTAGATAGAAGGAAGGAATTTTTTACACAGGGGATGGTGAAACACTGTCACAGGTTGCCCAGGGAGGTGGTAGATAGATGCCCCACCCCTAGAAACATTCCAGGTCAAGTTGTGTGGGGCTCTGAGCAGCCTGATCAACTAGATGACCTTTAAAGGTCCCTTCCAACCCAAACCATTCCACGATTCAAACATTTCAGGAGCTCCTAATGGGTGCAAGCACTCCCCTTTGCTCATTCCTGCCATCCTACCTCTATTAACTCCTGACAGATAAAGCAAAGGTCTCCAGAAAAGTCCCTGTAGCCTCCAGCCACTCACACCACTGGTCAGCCACTGCCCTGGAACAAAAAGGAAATATGGGTGAACACAAGCAGCAGTGACTCCAAAGGGTGAAAGCTTCACTGTCCTCCCCACTGCAGAGAGCTGATGGGCACAGACAGCTGGAGCCTGTGCAGGACAGCTGTTCAGAGCAGCAACAGATACTTCTGGGAGTGAAGGGCAGGAGTTTAGTTCTGGTTTTCAGCCCTGGACACAGGCTGGAAGTTCCTTTTCTTTAATTTGGTTTTAATAAGGCAAGGAGGTAGAGAAAAATAAACCAGTACAATTATAGCAGAGCTTTGAGGCAGAGTGGAACATGAGCCTGTCTGTTGTCAGAAGAGAAAAAAGCAGCTCTGAGGAGCATTCAAGAGCTCAGTGTCTTTAAGATTCCAACCTCTCTGTCAAACTAGATCAAAATAAGCTATTAGGATCAAATTTATTAGTGTGTAGCCAATACTGAAATCCTATCAGCCTGGTTGCTCAGGGAGCCAAGCTCCAGGGCTCCAGGAGTTTGGATGCTCTAGCACCCATCTAAAGGTGATTTCCTTTCACCAAAAGATGAACACACAACTACAAACAAGTCCAGGAGTTTTTGCTTATTTTCAGTCTTTGAGGAAAGAGGCAGCAGGAAATAAAAGCAGCTTTCCCCATGCCTGCAAGAGGAGTGAAATGCAATCCAGGTTTTGATTTCTGCCCAGGGTGGTTATTTCCATCAACAGGCCTTACCACTCCTCAAGGCAGAGAGCCCAGCCTTCCCTTTATAAACCAGGGTGAAGGCAACCCAAAATCTGACTTATCCTGGATGCTCCTGGTGAAGAGCCCAGCCCTGGGAGCTGGGGCTCAGTTAACAGAACACCCCAAACACCCTGAGCTCCTGCCAGCCACTTCTCTTTGCAGAGCAGCCTCCCCATCAGTTTGTGAGGGTAGTTCCCAAAGCTGTCAGGCTCACTCTTATGAAGGAGCCAAAAGTTAGCAGAGGCAGGGGAAGGGGAGGGCAAGCCAGGTGTTAGCAGCATTGGATTAGCTAATGGGTGCAGCTGTCCTCTGGTTTTACAGCTTTTAGAGGAAATCTAAACAGGAACCATCTATAAATTAACTGCCCATAAAATAAGCATGTTTTCTCAATGTCCCAAAAGGTCAGGAGAGGTCTGCTGAGCTCCCTGTTCCCAGGACACAGCAAATAGCCTCTGCAGTTGCTGTTTCACTTGCTGAAGCAGGAGAACATGGATTTAGCCCCTGCAGTAGTGAGCTGGTGAAAGCACACTCACGAAGCAATCAAAGTCATTCTCCATTCACAGCAAACTTGTAATTTATGTTTCCCCTAAAATCCCCAATGCAATCCAGATGTCTAAGTAGCCTTTGTCCCAGAAAGCAAACTCTACAATGGCCTCACAAAGGCAGCCACAGCTCCACTTGCCAAAGTCCTCCCTAGGCTGTTTATTCTGTGGGAGCAACGCACACATTGATCTCAGCTCCTCTCAGGTCTGGAAGTGATAAGGTGGTTATAAGATCCTGTCCCCAGCCCTTCTGGCTTCCTCTTCCTCGAGAGAATTATTTAAAAGCTACCTGTTAGGGATATTCTGTTGATAAAAATGCACCTGACAGGTCTGAGGGAACCAGGAAGATTGGGAAAGCCAAGGGGAAGTTAGTGCAGCAAACATGGGAAATAAGAAAAATTGCTTAGGATGCATTAGGAGGACCAATGTATGTGGTGGGGTGCTCATTCCCTGTGGTGACCCTGAGATGTGGGAGCAGGACCCCAGGAAGGGCCATTTCACCACAGAGCAGGCTGCCTCACCCCAGGAAAGGAGGAGTGAGTCATCTGGCCTGAGGGCTGAATTCCTCTGGCAACATGAAGGGCAAATCTGCAGCTGCACCTGTCCCGGGGTACAGGACCCACAGCAGGCAGGGAAGGAGCTCACAGCCACCCAGCACCAATGCTGTGGGACTGCTGGGCATGAGAAGGAGGTTCTCCACGCTGGGGGGCCCTGGAGCTCTCCCTGCCAGCCAGCAGCTGGGAAAAGCTGTCTGAAAGACCTATGGAAATGTTTGGAAGAGTTGAAAATAGAGTTTAGGAAATGAACCCTGACCAGCCATACAACTCTTCCAGGGATATTTTAAGCAGTAGTATAGCTGCATTCCAGTCCATGAGTATATTTTCTATAAATATTTGAAGTCACTTTGGTTCAAAACTTTGTTAAGTCAAGTGCAGTTCAATGCTTCAAATCTCAGACCTGCAGGCTGCCAGCCAAATTTGCTGCCCATTTTTAAAACTGCACTGTGTTACCCAGGGTATAGACTAGGATCATCTTGGAGGGTTTTTTTTTTCAGGTGCTCTTCTACAGAGACATTTATTCTGTGTTATAGCATTAGGTCTCTACTGATACCTCCAGCCCTGTGGATCAACACATCTTTATTCACAAACCAACAAGAATGGTTTTATTTTCACATCTATGGGGTTTTCCCCTCCTTTTTTACAGGCCAATAAGCAAAAGAAAATACACCAGTAATTCTGCATGCAAAGTAACTCTCTCTAGAGCTAGGTATTTTTGTCATTGACAAAGCCTCAGTCCATACAACTGGCAGCAATTTCTGGGAGCTCTGCTGGAGCAGTACATAAAGCTGCCAGGACACAAGTACTGCACGTAACAAGCCAACTCCACCACAGACATGCCAAAGCTCCCTAAAGCCCTTTTCCTCTAAGGACACAGCAAAGCAGCATGCAGAGGGAAAATGAATCATCCCTGTGTCCTACCCTAGGCATCCTGCCTGCAAATAGGTCAGACCCATACACTTCTTCAACCCAAACATGTGGCATTCACAGTGGTATCTAACCCTCTTATCTGAAAGGCAAAAAGAGAAAGCCCAGACATGGTGGTTGTGGTTTTGGAAGGTCCCAAGCAGTGGCAGAGAGCAAGGTGCAGCTAAGGGTACATGCTGCACCTCATCTCTGTCACTTCCAAGAGCTCCTATCCCATTATGGCTACAGGCTCCTGTGCACAAGAGATACTGACAAAACGTGGCTTAACTTTCAGAGTAGAGATTTGCACCAGTGCTTTACAGTACACAAATATTAATATTCACAAATAAAGCTAGGCCTGCTTAATCCAAAACACACACAGCTGTGGCCAAGCACTTGTTTTCTTTGGAGAACAGACCAGACACTCCAAGCCTGCTTGCTGTACTTATTTTCCAAAGCCAGATTGAAGTCAACCAAACAGATAACAACCAAGCTGAAACAGCAACCCTTCCCACAGAACCTCCAGCTCTTCAAGCTCTTGGTTGCTATTGAAAGGGGGAATACACCCCCAAGGTACAGCAGTCATCTCTCCATGTCCTGCCAGGGAGTTAGGGAGAGGACATGCCTGCTGGGTCAGGTACACACAGGGCAGGCAGATGCCTGCCAGTGTTCCTCATGAGTTATCAGCTCAATCAAGTTAGAGATGCTCTGTGACTGCTCAAGCAGTAACATGGCTAGATGACCCCTCTCTATCTGCATTCCCATCCTTACAGCTTAGGCTGTAAATTCTTCAGGCAGCTGCAAGCAGGAGGTCCTGGTGCAGCACTGCTGGATATGGCTAGCTGGGACTTCTGCAGGGAGCCAAGTTAGTTCCAACAGCTCCAGGGGAAGGATGCTGGGTAAACCTAAAAACTGTGGGAAAAGTTACATTTTTGACACTAGTATGCAGACTGCACCCAAGAAAGTGCTTGATTGAACACAGGTAGAGAGAGGAATCAAGGCTAAAGTAGAGTGTTTTGTCTTAGGGGCATTTGTTTTGGGTGTAGGGTACCCAATATATGCCACATAGTTGATAGGGAGCTTTGGGGTATGAGGGTTTGCAAGGCCACCTGTACTGAGATGACCATAGCAGTGATACAATCACATCAGATTGAGATTGCCTAAGGAACAGGAACATCAGAGTTGGGTATGGATGTAGCAGAGCTGAAACCAATGAACAAACAGTAATGAGCAGCAGTCTTTGCAGAGAAATGGAAGGACAGTGGCAATCATTAGATGGGTCCAGAAATCCCAGCATGGAGGGGGTTGGGAGGGACCTCTGGAGACCATCTAGTCCAACCCCCCTGCTCCAGCAGGATCACCCAGAGAAGGTTGCACAGGGTTGTGTCTAGGTGGGTTTGGAATCTCTCCAGAGAAGGAGACTCTACAACGTCTCTGGGCAGCCTGGTCTAGTTCTCTGGCATCCTCACAGGAAAGAAGTTTTCCCTTATGTTTAGGTGGAACTTCCTGTGTTCTAGTTTGTGCCAATTATCCCTTGTCTTGAAAAAAATGGAAATAAGATGCAATATAAAAAACTGGAGAATAATAATAATATAATATGAAGAACAAAGGAGGGTCAACCATCCTGTGATAGGAACAGGGGCACCTAGGGACAGCCATGACAATGTGCAGCCTGAACAACCCTGGGATACTGGGAAGCCCTATCAGACAACCTGCTGAAGTCTCCACCCAATCTGTGGCCAAGAGTCTTGCCATGTGAGGGCAAACTGAGATGGACTCACACACTAACACGAAGTGGCACAGCAGGGAAGTGCAAGAGGTTTGCAAGTCAGCAGCAGCAGTAAGAATTACTAGCTTTAGAGTTTGAAGTGTGCAAAATGCTCCAACTATAATTACTATCAGCAGTGTTTATTAGTGAATCAATTAAAGAGTCAATAACTCGACTGGCTTCTCAGTGGAGCACTGCTTCTTAATAAACATTGCAGTCTCGTCCTGGAGCAGCTACATCTCCAGCCTGTGCCCAAAGGGGCTGGATCAGCCAGGATGTCCCAGCCCCAAGGTCTAAGCTAGCTGCTGTCTAGGTATCCCAGTTCAGCAAAGGAGTTTGGTTAAGCCTGTGGGGGCAGATGCAATCTGAGCTGCTTGGGTTACACATTTGTACAATGTCTGAAAATCGTGTACATCATCACTGCAGTGTGAGCACACCATTGGCCACACTTTTAATACCTTCTAATAATAAACCAGGATAAAGAGCTTAAAAGTTTGAAGTGGCTGCATAAAGCACACCTGCAATTAAAGGGACACCTCAACCACACCATGCCAGCCAGACCAGAGAGCTGACCACGCAGGGCTGGGGACAGGGCTGACCTCAGGTCCTCTCACTCTTGAAGCAGGAGTGACCTAAATCTTCCCTCTTTCAGTCTCCAGTGACAGGAGGAAAATGAACCAGACTCATTAATTTCACCTCCTGCTGCCTCCTGAACTTCTCTACTGAAAAAAAAAATAATTCAAAGCTATGATGGGTGAGCTGGCAACTGGAATCTTCTCCAGAGCAGGAGATGGCAAACAACCTGCTGCAGCATCACCCACCTAATGGCCAAGTTTTACTCCCAGAGCTCTTCAAGTTATTCAGCTGGGGACTTTTTGAAATCCAGGTCGGGATACCCAGCAAGGCAACTGTTTCTCTGCAGGGCAGTTTATGCAATAGAAGGGCATGTGGCCCATTGTCAGCTGGTGGCTTAGCAAAGGCTCCTCTGATATGCAGGACACCCCAAGACTGGCCACACTGCATGACACCTGCAATGCTGCCAACTCCTCCCTGCAGCTTCTTCAGAGCCAAGCACAGCCAGAGCACCCTATTTTCCCTGTGATTTCCAGAGTTCAAGTTTGTATTTTATTCTGATAGTAACAGTAGAAGACTATAAAAAAACCCCACACTGGCCTGAGCGGCTCCAGAGTCTAAGATAAACATGCCAAGCCCTATTTGTGACAGAATAAAAATAGCTTGTTTCTCATCCCTTCCCAGGACCTCTGCTTTGTACACAAAAGATTCACAGGTTAACTATAAAAATACCAGGCGTGCAAGGAATGTCTTCATTTGAGCTTTGCACTCTTTGGAAGAGTTCAGAAACCAACCTTAGGCCTGTGGTGAAGGGACAGACCCTCAAAAGCTCCTCTCTGCCCAGGGCTAAAGGCCAGGCACTGCCAATTCCTTTTAATAGAAACTACTTTCCTTCTGAAGGGAAAAAAACCAAAACACCAAAACTTCACTGGAATTACATCTTGTGCTCTTTCTTGGCTGGATACTTTTTAAAGGACACTTATTCCAAAGAGCATTAACTGTAAAAACTAGTGCAAAGCTGTGTGGCAGCCAGGACAGGACAGGCTCCCTGGGAAGCAGGGTGAGCACAAGCAGTGTCTGCATCAAAGGCAGAAGAGAGACTTGTGGCCAGTCTGGCTCACTCTCAGAAACACTGCTTCAGAGCAAGTTCTGCTAAGTTAACTTTTTCTTTCCAGACCCTAAATGTATCTCACCTGACACCTGTGATGTTCAGTCCTGAAGGGAACAGAACAAACAGAGCCAGGAGAGCAGCTCCACAGGAAAGCCATCAGGAAGCTGAGTTTAATCATTACACCAACGACAGACCAGCCAGACCCACAAGCAAGCACCAACCTATTTATGACTCTGGCTTCTAAAAGGACCAAGGGAGAATCTGCAACATATCTGAAACCTGCTGGTATTTATACAGGCACTGAAAAGTGCCAGGGGAAACGCTAGGTGTAGGCATCCCCAGCTCCACAGGCTAAGCTCTCTGGAGCCACCAGTCTCAGGAGCCTTCCCAGAAATGGCCAGCAGCTGGCAGATCTCCCTACAAGGCAGTCCCAACAGCAGCACACACAGCTGCCTATCTGCTGCCATGCTCTCAGCCCAACAGCACAGGCTGGCTTTGACCCACGGCAGGCACTGGGTTTGGGGCACCCCCAGAGACCACCACCTTCCCCAGGACCCCCACCTGCAAACACCACACTCCAGCACAGGTTCCACCTTCACCACTGAAATTCATCTCCAGAAATCTGGGCTCAAATTGAGGTGGCATAAAGTAAGCAGCGATTTGGGGCTTTGGGGGAGATGCAGCAACATCTCAGAAGAGCTCTTAGCACAGCCACGTTCATTTTAAGTGACAGACACAGGAAAACCAAATTTGCCTGCTAAATACACATTTACTTTAGCTGGTCATGTTGAAAAGCTCAATGTCTGTATTTCAGCTTATGTTCTTAAACATGCCCACATCACACTGAAGACCAGCATCTAGTGAGATCTGTTACAAAGGTTCCTAAAGCTTCTACCTCTTGATCAAAATCAGTCTTGGACATTGTGTTGACTCAAAGGCTTCAAGAGATGGGAAAGCCACAGTCTTCCCCCAGCTACTTTTGCCCATTATTAAGCATCCTAGCAAATAAATGAGAAAAGTGCACCTTCTCTAGGTCTTTCTTTGTCTGGCTTCCTCCTCCTCTTGTTATATACAGGCTTTCATCACTTATGGTCAAAATCGTTTCAGAGAATAAGGAGAATGATCTGGAACTTTTCAACTCTCTTGTCCCACCTGCCTACACACTATCACTGAAGAATCACTTCATCAGATGCTTCAAGGTAAAAATCCCAGCTTGTCTTATCTACACTAATATTTTCTGTTAGCTGTTGCATAAATACTGTTGCTTTTAAAGGAGGCTTCTCTCAAGTCACCTGCCCTCCTCACCTGCCATCACTTCCCCTTCTTTGAGCTTACTCTGAAAAGGCAGGACCCCTGGAAATACTCTTCTTATCTGGTAGGTGTTGATATAACAGCCCAGCCACCAAACAAGCACCAAATAACTGACACCTCAATAATCTCACCCTGCACACACAACCCAAGATTTCAGCTCATACTTCTGCCCCCAAAAGCATGCATTACAACGATGCTCCCTGTCCCTGATGCAAGGCTACGCAGTGTATCATGCTTCCTTCCTACCCTGGTGCACTTTTCCTCCTATTCAACAGCCCACAAAGATCTCAAGAGCTTATCACGCAACATGGGGCCCACAAGCACCACACCTTCTGCTGTGGTGGAAAAGACTTGAAAACTCAATGCTTTGTAGAGAAGGGAATGGCTGACTCTTCCTCACAGTGCAGATGTTCTCTGATCTGCTTGAAGACCCACAGCAGCATCATGACCTGCTTCACAGTCCTTTTAAGCTAGTGTTACTTCCAGAGGAAGCATTTCCACCTCTCCCATCCCACTTCTCACTCCTCTTTGAGCTGTACAAGTGCTGCAGCTGCACAGAGAAGTGGATGGGGGAACTGACACATGTTAAGGAAACCCAGCAGGAGACAAACAAGAGGCCAGTTTCCATCTGGCTCAGCTTCCTGGGTGGATGCAGGGTCTGCAAGATGACTTCTCTTTTCCCTTGTACCAGCACAAGTGAAAGGCAAGACCTCTTCCTTCAGCAGCACCAGCTCAAACCAACCACAGAAGCTGAGCATGCCAAGCTTGGATCCAGTAAAAAAACTGTACAGGGCAACAGCAATGAACAAAGTCGTCAAAGAAAACCCAAACAATTCCAAAAGATAGAAGGAAAAGGAAATTCAACTGGTTTCAGCTGGACATCTCCCATTCCTATCCCACCATTGTCCTAACCAACATCCAAGAAACACATACTGACAAGCAAGGGCCACCTCCCACAGCCAGCTGCATCCTGGTAGCAGGCAGCACAATTCCCTTACAGCAGAAGTCTCTGACTGGATGTATTCCACATTAATAGTCTGCTCGAGCACTCCTGGGCAAACTGCAGCAAGCAGACGACTGACCTGACGCAGGTTTCTTTTCAGCCACTAAGCCACTTTAAAAGACATCTAAAAATACATTAAATGCTTTTCTCATGTGACTTCTCTATGCAAGGGACTGCTCTAAAGCCTGCCAACAGTAAATGGAACGAGAGGCCGCTGCAAGACCTCTTTCCTGCACCAATAGCCTCTACATTGTCAACTTGTTTGAGTCCAGGAGACCAGCCTAAGATTAAAAATCTGGAGCAAGATGCAGTTTGCTTGGCAGCATCAGCTACTGATGTAGCAGCACTTTCCCCAAAGGGCTGTGCTTCTGTTCAGGATCACCACCCAGACAGGGAGCTGCAATGTTTTGGCTTGTTTTCTGCTCCAGAAGGATCTTTAACTAGTTACACCCAGAAGACTTCAAATGTGTGCTCCTCCCAACCAAGCCTAAAGAAGAAAAATAACTTCCCAGCTCTGCTGACACAGGTAATTCCTCTCCATTGAGGAGAAGTGAGGTAAATAGGACAACTGCTTGCCTCTGAAAGCATCTCGCAAATCAGCTCAGCTGGCTGCTACCACAAAGCCCAAGCAGGAGGACACTGGGCACTTCAGTTTCTCCAGCTCATGTAGATTTATATCACCAAGTCCTCCACCAAGACTCTTCCTCCACTCCCAGTGGGGAGCAGACAGCTTCTCGGCTCTATTGAGATGAGGACCTGTGTGCTGACAAGCTTCTGTGCGTGGCTGGGTCTGCCTTGAACTGGAGCAGACACTGACACACTAGGAAATGAACAGTGTCTGCTCGTGGCTCAGTTCAGGCCACAGAGCAGAGCCATCTGCTTCTAGCAGTGCTGAGGGTGGCTCTTCCTTGCTCCAAACCAGACACCTAGCCTATGCCCAGGCAGCTCCCAGCTTCAGCTGACCTTTTCCAGTTGGCACCACCTACGACTGCTGGCCCCAAACAGGGCTTAGAGTCAGCTGCGCAGAATTCGCTAAGAATCATCTTAAGTCACTGCTTAAAGAAGAATCCCACCCCTAAACACTTGCACAGGGAGTCAGTTCAACCAGCCTGAATTCCATATATGACCAGAAAAGAGGACTTCAGCAGTGAAACACTCTTTCCAGGGCTCTCAGCTGGAGTGACCAAGCCACAGAGAACACAAATCCAGAAGACACTCACAAGATCTCTGCACCCACCCCCGCTCTCCAGGATCTCCCTCATACTGTGGGAGGCTGCTTCTCCAGTGGGACCTGAACTGACCAACCCATCACAAAACACAAGTATGTGCCACCAAGGCACAATGGGCAGAACTTCAATTTCATCTTCAGGACAAATCAGATCCTATATCTCACTGCCTCCTCTGTTCTCTGCTTTTCTTTATGGAGGAAGAGAGAAGCTGCCTCAGATGATCTCCTGAAGCCATCGTCTCAAGGCAATGGTTTTCAAGCAGCATGTGAACAGACTCTAAGAAATCCATAAAAGGTGCAAAAAGGCTTACCTGAAGTCAGCAGGATTGAGTTCACTTCTACAGAGTTATGCCCCTCCAGGGGAAGCTTTAGGAGTCTGTGATTCAGGGAAGCAGACTGGAGGCTGCTGCTCCAGGTCACACCAGAGAGAAGCAGCCAGTACCAGGACACAGCTCAGAGGTCTGCAGGAAACAGCTTCTTCCTGTGACGGCAGGCCAGGACCACAGCCTCGCTCCCCCAGCACACCCACGGCCAGGCACGCTCTGCTCGACTGCCAGCCCACACTGAGTGCACAGAGCCACAGCCAGTTTGCAGAGCAAAAGTCACTGAGGTGCCAGGGAGCAATGCACGGCCCTACCTGTCCCAGCAGGTCCTGCTCCAACCCAGTGAGAAAACAGGAGGCCAGTTGCACTTGCACTGTTTCCACTTGCTCCCATAACTAGGACATTTCAGGAGCATGGCAGGCTTTGGAGTGGCAGTACAGAACCAGTTTGGCAAGGAGAAGGAACGTCAGGATTCCAGTTATTAGGAACAAAGGGTGTGCAGGACTGTGGTACCAGTGCTGGGACACTGGTTTGAGGGGAGGGTGGTGACTGAACCACATCACAGGTCTGCAGTATTGCTTCTAGACTCCAGGAGCTTATCCCACCTCTGATGGAGGCTTTTAACAAAAGTTCTCATGCCTAAATTAGCCCTGGTAAGTAATCACGGAGTACTCCCCTCTGCCAGGTCCAGCAGACAGAATCACGCACTACTTTTACCCTGGCTTACCAAACAGAGAAACACCACTACCTCCTCAATGTTTTAAGTCTGGAGTACACAATTTTACACCTTTGTCAGTAGCAAATGAAGCCCCTTTTCATGTTAGCTTTGACTGCAGAGCCTTCATGATGCTATAAAGCCCATTATACTATTTTTACAAACAGTTTACTACCAAGGGTTGGTGGGGTTTTGCATGTAGTACTGTTACATGTTGCTTTAGCTTCTTCTGAAGATTGCTGAAGATTTCTATTTATTCTCAGCAATTGCTCTTCTCAGATCAAACTTCCTACCTCAATGCTGACCCCTGATAGTCAAACAAAATTTTATTCTAAGATGTGACAAAGTGTTGTTTCCTGGAAGGACAACCAGCAGAAAGCTGCTGGCATAGGGATAAACACAAAACACTGGTTTCACAAACACGGCTGGAAGCTCAAAATATCCCTTACAGAGGACACAAAGTTTCACATTTTGGCTTAACTGCTCACTCTGGGGGAATGGAATTGACACCATGTGAACATGTGCAGCACCATGGCACAAACCTTTCCATTGGATTACTGGAGATCATTAGTCCAAATCACTTCTGTCTTACTGCAACCAACAAACCCATTAGTGCCCAGCCTGAAAAACACTTGATCTGACCTGGACACTAATGACAATAAGGTTCCCATCCCTATTCCTGATGCTTTATTCCACATAGGAGGGACAGATCCACGATGTAACCACACCCCAAAGCCCACAGCACCACCTATGCATCCCATACAACAGCTCTGCTGTGCACAACACCACATGGCAGAGGCTTTAAATGAACCCACAGCGAGAGCTAATGAAATCAATGATACAAGATGTTTGTGCCTATTAAGTTCAGTTATTGCCAGTGTTCCTGAAATTACAGCTTCCAACATGTCTTAACTGTACAGGATGCAGGAGAAAGGAAAGATGCTGAGGATTTGGGGAGTAGATACGTGAGTGGGGTGTTGAATTTTAGGAAAAATACTAGAGGAAGGTCTCCCTTTGAACTTGTGTTTGAACTTGTCCCCAACCAGTCTTTAACCAGGCCATCTGTAGAGGTACAAGTCTCCTTTTTAGAGAGATAGACACAGCTACACTGATTCTGTATCTTCCCAATAGGATCCTGCAAAGTTCAATTCAGAGAGGTTTTTAGATTAACCACCTTTTATTCTCCAATGCTGGCCTCAGGCAGTATCATAAAAATTCCACTGGAAATACTTCCTTTGGGGTGGGAAAACACCATGCATGGTCTATCATGCAGGAATTGGCTCCTACAGCACGGAGAGCTCAGACATTTCACAGACATCAAGACCTAACTAGAAGGTCTAAGAGACACAAACAGGTATTCATCACTACCTTGAATATTCATATCAATACAATTCCTACATCCAAATCATCATGTCAGATTTTCCACTGGCATCAAACTCTGTATTTGTAGATGGCTACCAGACCATTTTATTCAAACAATCCCTTACTCTGGGAAAGGCAACATACCCTCAGAGAAAGCAGACCTAAAAGGAAGGTCTTTTCCTTAGAGGAATAAGAGTCCTAAAGTGTACAGTATCAGCACACTTTTTTTTTTCCTTGCCTCCTGGCTCAAAATGCCTCTTGGTACCCATCTAGAAGCCCAACCTTGTGCAAGGCCTTCCTGTAGAATCCCAGAAGCTGCAACAAAAAGATAAATCATCTCACCTTTCACTTCCAGACATTATTTCAGCAATATTTAGAAAAAGTCTGATGAAATTTTTCCTTGCTGTAGAGGGAACTCAGCTGAAGACCAGTACTGAAGGAAGAGAACAAGTTTATGGGAGAGGCACAGAAGCCAAACTATAAAAACCCAGCAACTATTTCCAAGTGATATCTGAACAGCATCCTGACTGCTGAATAATCAAGCACCAGAGAAAGGGATTGGTTTGGTCTAGCACTATTGGTCCTTCTCCCCTGTAACTGAAAAGCCCCAAAGTAGTCACCCACACAAGTAAATCCTCCCAGGGCTTCACAGGAGCTCTGGGAAGAGATGCAACTCCCCAAGAGCCTAGAAGAGGTCATGTGGGAGCTGACCTTGCTGAAGAAAGAGGGAAGAAGCCTATTTGACAAGAAGCAGGGAAGTGCCACCCCTGCAAGGGCCCAACAGCACAGACAGATTCCACATCGTGATCTGGAGTTGTGACAGTGGCAAGAGGATTTCACATCACCTGCTGTAATTCAACAATCAAGTGGAAAACTGCTGGTTCAAGCAATCCATCAGCCTCTTCTTACTCAAGCTCATCCCAAAATCAATCCCTAGCCCTTGGGACTGATAGAAAATGATCAGTATCTGCTACTGGAAACTCTCATCAAAATTACTGAATGCTAATCCTCATCCTTAAGGGCCACACTTCACAGAAGAATAAGCTTTCTGAAGTCTAAATGTACAATCTAGTTCAAAAGAAAAGACCCAGTGTGAATTCATCACCTATATGCATTCAGCAATCTGTGACCTATAACTATGCTAGAGTAAACTGAAACCTCTTTCCTAATCGCTTTTTCAGCCCGAGGAGGGAGGGGAGGAATGCCACTGGTAAGTCCTTACCAAGGAGTAGTATCTGCAACATTAAGTATTGCAGGAAAGGCTCCTAAGCCAATTTGTTGGAAAGCTCTCTAATATTTCTGAAACTGCCCATGTAACCCTCCATGAATTGAGCTCTTCTCAGAAGGCACAGAAGAAAATACACACCGTACCCTTACTCAGGAGTGCAATGACAGCAAACACCATAGTTGAGCACTGTGGTGAGACCACAACACAAGAAAAGGGGAAGAAAGGAGAACTCATCAGCAGAAACCTTCATTCTAATACATCTTTACAGGTCAGGCGAGGCAAGGAGCCTGTTTTTCCAAAGGAAAACTCAAAACAAAGCTGAACACTGTCCACCTGCAGGGTGGGACACATTCTACAGTTGTTTCCCAGCCCCACCCTCTGCATGTGAAGGTCTGCCAGAGATACTGTACTTTAAATACCACCAAAAATTACTCCCTAGGCCTAGAGAATACCTGCAGGACAATGAGACTGGGGGGACAACCCAACCCTGAAGAAGAAAATATCCATTATGGTTAAGTGCACCATCCCAAGGGAGAGCTCTGCTGACACAGTGGCTCCCAGCTCCTGAGTATGGTCCAACTCTTCTCCTGACCACTTTGCTTAGCTAGTGAAGAAAAGGTCTAGCTGAAAAAAAAGAACAATTTTATGCCAAGGTAGCTGGATCAGTTGATCAATGCATACGCTCAGCACCACAGCTGGCATGTGGGAGGAGGCAAAAGGGCACAGCTGAAAGAAGGGAAAGAGAAGGGCCCTTTTAAGAGCATCAAACCATGAGGCTGACTGAGGCAACTGCTCATCCTGAGCTAACCCACCACCCTCTAGTACATGGACTATGCCCACCTCTTTGTCCTCCTCCTCCAGGCTGGGCCTCGCTTCATTTCCACCTGCACTGCCAGGGTGTTGACAAGCTCCTTCTGGCTGAGGCATATATAAGCTCCTTCTATGGACAATCCAGGTTACTAATTTCCAGAGTTAACCCAGGGGGGTGGAAAAAAAAAGCCCAGCTCAGCAATGTGACTGCAAACACAACCCCAGTGGTGTGTCTGGAGGCCAGACCTCTCCTCTCTCAGAGCCTTACACCAGCTCAGTCACCCCACACAACTTCACCCTCTGCTGCTCGCTGCACCTCACCCTGAGACAACTGCGATGGCATCAGCACTGAGACTGACATGGCCCAGAAGTAACACAGCTCAGGGGGCTGTGAGGCAGAATACCACTGGTGTTCTTTGCAGTTAGGCATATGTGGGAGCACATGGTAGCCCAACAGCCTCCTCTGGACAGGACCCCAGATGTGGAAGAGATGTAAGGCTGCACTGCTTTCCATTGGCAATGACTCTGGGGAATTCCTTAGCATGCATCAAGCCTGACTCCCAGCAACCAGCACTGCTGGGCTTAGGTGACCTTGAGCAGGACATGGCATTTGGGAAAACAGGGTGGATCCCTAGGGTGACTTGCATTGCTTGAACCCCAGCTAATAACCTGGAAAGAAGTTACCATCAGGCAAGCAGGTCCAGCTTTCATTCAGGTTGTGGTTTCCAGACACATCTGCCCATTTGAGCAGGTCACTGCTGACAGAAAAGAGAAACTCCCATTGCCTCTCCATACCCCCAACAAAGCCATGCTGCTCAACTCAGCCTGCCCTCTCCTCCTCAAACACCCCAAACAGTTAACAAACTACACACAAGAACCAGGAAGCTTTCTGCCGGTCCCCAGGCAACCAGCTCATGTGTCTGGCCAGTACCCACAAAGCGAAGGGAGCAGGCTTGCCTGTCAGTGGGACTTAGAACATCTCCTTTGGACAGTGTTGCACCATCAGATCAGCTCTGATGCTCATGAAAAATGCAACAACGAAGAAAGCGGTAACATCAAACATATACAAACATCTTTCCCACTGGCAGCAAAAATTTTATCCCAGAAAAGCTGAACCAGAGACAGTTTAAGCCAATGGATAAAAGTACAAGGAGATACACAGACAGAAAAAGGCATTAGACTATGAAGTGTACCTACCTAGGGTATTCATGCAGGTTAATAGATTAGCTTTCTGTCTAGCAGCACTCCAACTTATTCAGTCTCCCAGAACAAGCCCTAAAAGCACAGGTTCTTTGGGTTGATCTTTTATTTTTCACAACTTAAGCATGGTCACAGTCCTCTCTGAATCGGGTTTAAGATACAGAGCTCTCAAGACTACACAAACATCCTAAGAGCAAACATTTTCAGCATACCAAGAGCTCAGATACACTAGGTCAATCCAACTATGTTTATTTGTATTTCTCCCAAATCACTGCTGAAGTACTTGGAGCTCAAGGAGCAACAGCCTCCCACTGATTCCGCAAGAGACCAGAAGTAATTGGTAGACAGTCTGCAAGCACCACAAAGAATGCCAGAGGCATTTATTTACATGACCCCTATTTGCCCAAGGAGAATTCAAAGTTTGCATTTTCTTCATTCAAATTAATCATTACTGGAATTAAATCCTCCATACTATTCCTCAGCTAACAGGGGTAAAGGCACACACCATCCAAAAATCATCCCCACAACAGAACTTCTCTGAGAGCTGTCACTGCCAAAAGGAGACAGAAGGTGTTGCTCCTGTCCAGGGCTGGAGTTCCTCACCAGGCTGGCACAGCACCTTGGTATCTCCCCAGGACAATCTCTCACTGTATCTCCAAGGGACATGGAAAAGGCAAGGATACACCATTCCCACTGTTGAGCAACACCACTCCTATCAAGGCAGGACCATCACACCTTCTCTGCCAGGCTGGCAACACGCCATGTGTCACACCTGTGCTGCAGACACCAAAGCATGAAAATTCCCACAGGATCCAGTAGCTGCAACAGCAAGGTTCTCTTCTCCATCAGACCTGAGCAGGACCACTGGCTTTTAGTGTAAAGCACCTCCAAGCTTCTCAGCTGGCATGCCTACAGGAGCCAGGCCACAGCAGCACTCCCTCCAAGGTTATCCCTTGCTGCCAGAGCACAGCTCTGCTGGCAAGAGATGTTTGAGGATTCCTCTGGGCCAGCCGTCCGTGGAAGACAAGTTATGGGCAGAGCTCAGAGCCAATTCTACCCACACACTTTGTGGTTGAGGCTGGCAAAAGGTCTCACTCTAACCTGTCACACATCCTCCTTCATTCCTCATAGTGGCTGAGCCCAGCACACTGGGCAGTGAGAGATGAGAGGAGAAAGAAGTGGATAAGCAGTGCTCAAGCTAGCAATGAGCACCAGCCACTTCTAAAAACAGAGAAGTGCTCAAGGTTAACAAACCCCCCACAAAACCTACACAGCAAGGCACAGAACACCTCTCCTGATATCAGTCAGCCCCACAGCTTTAGCCAATTCTCCAGGCCTAATATCAGCAACTAAGCAGAATTTACTACTGGCTTTACAGAATCCTTACAGAAATGGGTATTTCTAGGTCAGCACGTGCTGTCAAACAACATCTTCCAGTTGGTTCAAGGATTTGTGCCAGCTCTCAAAGAAGTGAGTGCAAACTCCCGCAGCAAGAAGACTGCACGACCTGAAATCAGCCAGGCTTTGCTGATTACTCCTCTGAGTAAACAGTGGTGTTCCCAGCACTTCAGCCTGCTCTCGAGCCTCTCCCGTTGGCATACTACCCTATATTTAGGATAGAAGAGCGCAATGACAAGCATCGGGAGGAATGAATAAGTGGTTTAGGATGCTCGGAATAGCGGCAGAGACTGGGAGAAGAAACCTATGCTGAATTAGACACTCTTAAAGCGAGGAATGGAAACTGTAAGGCTGACGATGAGACGAGACAGCTTTCCATATATAAAATTAAACACCAGATTTTGTTAAGGGCAGCATTCCCAACAAGAGATGCTGGCAGTTCATCCTGTAACAGCAGCAGGCAGTGGAAAGAAGCCCCCACCTGGAGTGACTGAAAGAATATAGCTGAATACAGTCTTTTGACACAAAAAGAGGATTTTAATGTCACTTTGGACAGTGGAGCAATGTCAGTGCTGTTTTCCCAAGCCTTGGAGCCCAAAGCTCCAAGACCAAGGAAGACAGCACCTCAAGGGAGTGACTGTGAACTCTGCTGCCAGCTCCCATGTTCCCCCTGCCTGCACCTTCCCTCCCAGGAGCAGCAGAGACCGGGTTAAGCTCTAAAAGCCCGCACAGGAAGTTTGAGATCTGCAGACCATTGCCAAAATCTTGCCAAATTCTTACCCACTGACTTGACAGGCGCTAGAGACTCTCTGCAGCCTGTTGCTTCTAAAGAGATGAGAAATATTCTACATTTATACTTTTTTGTGCGGCAGAACTTGTGTTTATTTGCCTGCACCACTGACTATAGAGATAAAAGTTTGACTTTGGTCTGTTCTGCCCGGAGCAGTCTTCGCTGTCGGCCGTGCCGAGGTTTGTCCACGGTGCCCCCAAGACCTCCTGCCGGGTCGGTCTGCACGGCCGGGAGCCGAGGGGTGCCCCGCCACACCCGCCGGGGGCAGCGAAGGGAGCGTACCGCGGAAGACACCGGACACCTGGAAACCCACCTGCGCTCCCGTGGAGCCGAGCCGGATGAGCGGCGGAAGCCTCCGTGCTCCCGCACGCCACGGGCTGGGCTGAGCCCGGGAAGTCCGCACGGGCCCCGACACACTCTACTAGGACCGACGGCACATACCGGCCCCGGCTGCCGCCACCCCCAGTACCCAGGCCGCTCCTACCGCCCCCGCCTGCAGCGAAGCCCCACGCCTCGCCCGGTACAGCCCAACCCAGTCCGGCTGCTCAGTGCCCCGGACCGAGCCCGTTCTGCCTCTCGCCCGGCAGCAGGGCCGGCGCCACCGGTCACCCCCGGGCGCGGCACCGACCCAGGCCCCGGCCGATGCTCGAACGGCGGCCCC
>VWZX01010409.1:168660-281063 GCA_013399015.1 Galbula dea
CCGCGCCCGTTGGGCCCAGAGCCAACCCCCGCCCTCCGTCCCGCCCCCGGCGCTCTAGGCCACGCCCCTCCCCCCACGTGCGGCCCCGCCGCGAAGTGACCCCGGTCGTCGCGGGGCAAATATTTGCTCGGGGCTGACCGGGCGCTTCCAGCAGCCCGGGGGAAAGGGGGCCGCCGCCATGCAGCCCGTGCTGGGCGTCCTGCTCGCCCTGGCCACGGCCCTGGGCTCAGGTAGGGCCCATCTTGGGCCACTGTGGGGCTGGAGGGCATGGGGCAGTGTGGGGTCTAGGGGCACCCACAGGTCTAGGGGCCAGGCCAGCAGCCTGCGGGCCGCTGCCTCGTGGGGTGGGAGGAGCTAGGGGGCTGCTGAGCACCCTGTAGGGCAGGGCTCTCCCTGATCTGTGGGTTCTGTGCTTTGTGGGGAAGACGTCCCATAGGGCAGGGATCCCATGATCCATAGGATAGAGATCCCTGGCTCCACAGGACATGAATCTCACGCTGTACGGGGCAGGGATACTATGCCCCCAAGGGCAGAGGATCCCTACTCCATGGCACATGGATCCCATGCTCTGGGGGCCAGGAGTCCCACTTCTATATAATACAGATACTCCCCGCTCTACAGGGCATATATCCCATACTCCATAGGACAGATCCCCTGCTCCACGGGTCAGGTATCCCATACTCCACAGAGCTCTCGTGTCCACACTGTGTCCCCAGGGGCACGCTGACCTCCTGCCACCCTCCACAGGCCACCGCTCGCCCCTCAATGACTTCCAGCGCCTGCGAGCCACTGAGCTGCTGGTTGTGTCTGCAGACCCACCATCACCACTGCCAGAGCAGGGCTCTGCAGAGCAGTGTGCCCAGCGTTGTGCTGTCAGCTTGGATTGCCGGTGAGCAGGACACGGTGCTGCTTGCAGGGTGGGTGGGAGTGCCAGGACACCAGGGGCACTCTGTGTACCTGGATGCTGGGTGCCCATGTGTGTGCTCCTCTGGGTCGTGTGAATCCTGGCCACCTCATGGTGACATGCCAGGCTCCTCCTATGCCTCACAGAGCTTTCCACCATGACCGGCAGAGCCACATGTGCCAGCTGCTGCTCTGGACCCAGCACTCACCCCATGTCCAGCTGCAGAAAAACGTCCATTATGACCTGTACCAGAAGAAAGGTGAGCTGCTGCCACAGATAAGCATAGGGACACCCAGCACAGCGCTCCCTGCTGCCCATGTGCCTTCTCTCAGCCCTGGGGCTCTGACACCATTCCTGGCCCTGCCCAGACTATGTGCGTGACTGCATCGTGGCTGATGGCTCCAGCTACCGCGGCACACGGGCCATGACGGAGAAAGGTCTGCGCTGCCAGCACTGGCAAGCCACGACACCCCACGACCACAGGTGCCCCTGTGTCCCTGGCTGCCCTGCGGCACCCAGCAGTGGCCCTGGGCAGTGTGGGGCAACAGGAAATGGGCTAGGGACAGTCTGAGCACAACAAAGACAGTATGGGGCCAGTGGGGACAGCTTGGGGGTAAAGGCAGCAACCAGAGGTGGCACAGCATTGTGGCTGTACCTGCCCTGGGGCAAGGGGCTCCTGGGAGCCCTCCTACCCACCCTACTGCCAGCAGGTTCCTGCCATCCTCTCGCAATGGGCTGGAGAAGAATTACTGCCGAAACCCTGACAAGGACAAGCGGGGCCCATGGTGTTACACTGTCGACCCCAATGTCCGGCACCAGAGCTGTGGCATCAAGAAGTGTGAAGATGGTGAGTGCAGTGGCCTGGGGTCACCCTGTGCCATGTGTCCCACACACACTGAGCCCTCCAGCTGTTGGCAGCTGTCTGCATGACTTGCAATGGGGAAGAGTACCGTGGCAGCGTGGACCGCACCGAGACAGGGACAGAGTGCCAGCGCTGGGACCTACAGCACCCGCACAAGCATCCCTACCACCCTGACAAGTACCAGCCCCCAGCCCCGGGCCTCATACGACTTCCCTGGCCATGCCAGGTGCCGGGTTGGTGGTGCTGTCCTCAACTGCCACTTCTCATGTCTGGCTCAGGTACCCTGACAAGGGGCTGGACGACAACTACTGCCGCAACCCTGACAGTTCTGAGCGACCCTGGTGCTACACCACTGACCCCAGGCGGGAGCGCGAGTACTGCCGCATCCGCATCTGCAGTAAGTCCCCACCCATGTGACCAAATAGCTGGGACCAAGAGACTTAGGTGCCACCCTAACCCTGACACTCTGCCCCTCTCTGGCCATGCAAGCAGAGAAACGCCCACGGCCCCACAATGTCACCACCAGCTGCTTCAAGGGCAAGGGTGAAGGCTACCGGGGCCAGGTGAACGTCACTGTGTCAGGGATCCCTTGCCAGCGCTGGGATGCCCAGACCCCCCACCAGCACCACTTTGTGCCTGAGAAGTACCCATGCAAGTAAGGGGGCAGGAGGTATGCACCTGGGGTGGGTGGCAGTGGGCAGCACCCATGGGTGCGGGCTGGGGGTGGGGGCACCCACGTGGACCCTCCACCAGGGACCTGCAGGAGAACTACTGTCGCAACCCTGATGGCTCAGAAGCACCGTGGTGCTTCACCGCCCGCCCTACCGTCCGCATCGCCTTCTGCTTCCACATCCGTCGCTGCCCGGATGAGCAGAGTGCCCAAGGTGAGCTGCCCCTGGGCACCTGCCCCCAGGGTGCCTGCCAGGGGTGCCAGCCCTCCCTGTCTGTCCCCAGAGTGCTACCACGGCCACGGCGAGCGCTACCACGGCCACGTCAGCAAGACGCGCAAGGGCATCACCTGCCAGCCATGGGCTGCCCAGGCACCTCATGTGCCCCAGTGAGTGTGCGAGGGAGCATGACAAGGGGATGAGGATGGAGATGGAGGTGGGGTTGGAGATGGAGATGGGGATAGGCACAAGATTGGGGTTGAAGATGAAGAGGATAGGGATGAGGTTAGGGTTGGAAATGGAGATGGGAAGGAGCATGAGGATGGTGCTGGGGATGGAGATAGTGACTGTGATGGTGACTTCCTCCCGGCAGGATTTCGCCTATCACCCACCCTGAGGCACACTTGGAGGAGAACTACTGCCGCAACCCTGATAACGACAGCCACGGTCCCTGGTGCTACACCATGGACCCTCGCACGCCCTTTGACTACTGCGCTATCAAGCCCTGCTGTGAGCCCCTACCTGCATCCCTGCAGAGCTAAGGGGGTCTGCTACCACCCCCTAGGGTGGTTTTGGTCCCCACAAGGTGGCTGGATCCTGCCCTGGGGCCATCTTCTGCTTTCTTTCTGCAGCTGGCAATGCAGTGCCCTCCATCCTAGAGAATGCAGGTGTGGGCCTGTGGGTGCCAAACAGGTGCCATTGGGTGGCTGCTGGTGGCACAGCCCTGGCTGACACCCACCCTGCCTGCAGATGCAGTGGCATTTGATCAGTGTGGCCAGCGGGATGAGAGGCTGCAGCGGAAGGGGCGCATCGTTGGTGGCCGGCCTGGCAACTCACCCTGGACTGTCAGCATCCGCAACCGGTGAGTGGGCACCATGATAGCACTGCAACGCAACCAGAGTCCTCCCCCTTGGGAGCTCACCCCTCATCCCTGCAGGGCCGGTGTGCACTTCTGCGGGGGTTCTCTGGTAAAGGAGCAGTGGGTGATCAGCACACGCCAGTGCTTCTCCTCCTGGTAAGGCTGAGACCAGGGTGTGGGGTGCTGAGACACCCTCCACCCCGTGCCCTCACGTCCCCATCCCACAGTGATGCTGACCTGACAGGCTATGAAGTGCAGCTAGGGACACTCTTTAAGGACCCTGGCCCTGGTGACCCCGACCTGCAGACCATCCCCATTGCGCGGATTGTCTGTGGCCCCTCCGAGTCCCAGCTGGTGATGCTGAAGCTGGCAAGGTGAGCAGCCACGCCTTGGCCCCTACTCTGCCCTACTGCTGGCTGGTAGGGCAACGTGACCAACTGCCCCTCTTGCTGCAGGCCAGCCACTTTGAATGGGCGTGTGGCTCTGATCTGCCTGCCACCTGAGCGCTATGTCGTGCCTGCAGGCACCGTCTGTGAGATTGCTGGCTGGGGGGAGACCAGAGGTATTGCTGCAGGCAGCCCCTGCCAGTGTATCTCCTGCAATAGCAGTCCCTGTTTGCCACATCCCCTGCCCATGGCATCCCCTGGTCCCTGGCATACCCCTACCAACAGCATCTCTGTTCCATAACATTTCCCTGCCCATGGCATCATCCTGTCCATGACATCACCCTTCCACAGCATCCCCCCTACCCACAAAAATCACATCTTCCTGTCCACGCTATTCCTAGCAGCAGCATTCCCCTGCCCCCAGCATCCCCTGCCCGCAGCACTCCTTGTCCACATCTCCCTTGAACATCCCCTGTTCACAGCATCCCTCTTCTGCAATATCTCCCTTCCATGACATCTCCCTTCCACAACATCCTCCTGCCTGCAATATCTCCCTGTCAATGCCATTCCCCAGCAACAGCATTCCCCTGCCCACAACATCCCCTACCTGCTGTACCCCCTTTCGTGGCACCCTCCCTGTGAAGTTGTTCCTGTGCATGCAATACCTACCCATGGGACCTCCTGTCCACGCCACCACCCCACGCATGCCATTCCCTGCCTGATCTCACCCAGGTCATTTCACCTGAACCATACCCCTGCCATGGCATCCCCCATCCTTCCATCCCTCTCTCGCTGCCCCTTGCTGTTGTTGCCTGCAGGCACGGCGGATGGCAGGGTGCTGAACGTGGCATGGCTGCCAGTGCTGGCCCATGGTGAGTGCAATGCAGCACTGCGCGGGCGCCTGAAGGAGAGTGAGCTGTGCACTGCCCCGCTGCGTGCTGGCGTGGGGGCCTGCGAGGTGAGCCAGGTCAGGGACCGCTGGCTCGGGGAGCCCATGGGTGCCAGCACAGGGGTGACATCACTTTCTGGGTGCCACAGGGAGATTATGGGGGGCCGCTGGCTTGCCTCACTGCCGACTGCTGGGTGCTGGAAGGGGTGATTACCCCTTCCCGTGTCTGCGCCCGTACCGACCAGCCTGCCCTCTTCATCCGCGTCTCCCTCTATGTCGACTGGATCCACAAGGTGATGAAGATGGGCTGAGCCACCACTGCTCAATAAAGGCTTGGCTGTGGCCAGCAGCTGGCATTTCACAGGGTCTCACACATTTATTCCATGCCAAGTCCCAACCCATGTTCTGTCCTGCTCCTAGCTACGCTCGTTCCATCCTTCTCTGTTCCTGGTGTAGTCCCTAGGGCCAGCAGTCACCCCAGTGCAGGCACAACGGGATTTAGGGACTCTGCTGGCCCATCCTGTCCCTCTGGGGCTGCCCCAGGTGCCGGAGAAACCAAGAGGCGCAGTTCCTGAAGACGTCAGCCTGTGTCTCCACACCAGCCAGTGCATGGCCACCTTCTGGGTACCACAGCAGCCTGGGGGACAGGATTGGGGATGCTCAGCTGTCACCCCAGGATTCCCTCCTCACTCCCACAGCCCCCTCCACCCCACTCACCGTGCTGGCACCCCTCTGGCCCGCAGCACCCGATACAGCTCCAATGCCTGTGTGGGGCTGACACGCCGGTCCCGGGCACCCACGCACAGCAGCACCGGTGTCCTCACCTATGGCACAGCCAGTGGTGGGTTCCCAGCACTCTTCACCCCGCACCCATCCTGCCTCTGCCCCGTCTTACCCTGGCTGCCTGGGCGATGGGCGAGCGCAACAGCATGGTGGCCACCTCCTCCGCACAGGGTACCCGCTCAAAGGAGTAGGGCATCCCCAGGGAGGTGTAGCGCCTGTGGCAAGGAGATGCTGGTGGGTGCCACGGGGATGTGGCAGGGCACAGCATGGCACAGGGTGGAGGGTGGCACTCACCAGTCAGGGATGTCAGAGGTACCCAGCAGCGCAGGCAGGTTGGAAACAGGGCTGCGCAGGGCACAGGCTTTGTAACGCTCAGGCTCACGGGCGAGGAGGTGGAGGGCGATGAAGGCTCCATGGGAGCCTGCCAGCAGTGCCAGGTGGTGCGGGTCCAGGGGCTCACTGCGCAGCGCCTGCTCCACTGCCAGCTGCGTCCATGGGCCACCCACTGTCAGCACCCCACAAGCAACATCCCGCCATCCCCACCTCCAAGCAAACTCCACCATCAACAGCTTACCATCAGCATTGTCCTGGTAGACCCCTTCATGAGCATCCCATCAGCATTCTCCCAGCAGCACCCAAATATCAGCACCCCACCACCAGCATTCTCCAGGTAGATCCCACCAGCAGCACTCAAACATCATCACCCCACCCCCGGCATCCTCCAGCCCATCACCCCTCACCTGGGTGTCTGCCACATCCTGCTCACCCACGCAGGAGAGCAGGGAGCTGATGCTGGCCTGGCCAAAGCCCAGGGAGCCGCGATAGTTCACTGGGGAGATGAGGTGTCATGGGTGCCATGTCTCCGGTGGGGCACAGGGGCCACCCTTCCCCAGCCTCCCAGGCACTCACCCAGGAGCACAGCAAAGCCCAGCTGGCACAGTGCAGCCATGCTTGGGCGCCAGCGGGCATCGAAGATGGCGTGGGGACCACCTGGAACCAGCGAGGATGTCACCCAGGATGCTGCTAGTGCTCCCAGGGTGCTCCCACTGTCCCCTCACTCACCATGGGGGCACACAATGAGGGGGTGCAGTGCTGTGCTGTCTGGTGGGCTCAGCAGCACGGCCTCAAAAGCCTGGGTGCCTGCACCAAGGAAGGGGTCTGGCTCAGCATCCACTACCATGGTCACCCAGCATCCTGTCCAACCCCTGCACCCGGGGGCCCCAAGCACCCAGGTTGCACCCAGGTGCAGGAGGGGCCCCCAGGCACTCACCGTGTGTGGTGGAGCTCTGCCCGCTGTGGGCTGGCAAGACTGTCAGGGTCTTCCAGGTGACACTGGGCACCGTTGGGGTGTCCTCCACCACCAACCAGTGAAGGGGCATCTCCTGGCCTGCTGGTGGCAGCATTGCCACCACCTGGGGACAGGCGGTGGGTGGCATCGGAGCACCCCAGCCAAAGGGCAGCTGCCCCCTGCTGAGGTGTAATCAGCCCCAATGTACCCATAGTCCCAGTGCTCCACTCTTCTAGGGTGCCACCCTGTGCCATGTCTGGATTTGCCATGCTGTGCCTGGTCATGCTGCTCTATGTCATGCTGTGTGCTTCAGTTCTCTGTGCTTCACCATGCCATGCTGTACCTGGCCCAGCCACACTATGTCTTGCTCAGCTGTGCTGTGCCTGGCCATATCAGGCTCTGCTGGGTCTTGCCATACTGTGCCATGCAATGCCATGCTGGATCTGGCTATACCATACTATACAGTGTCAAGGATGTGCCATGCCATGCAGGGCTATGCCTGGCCATGCCTGGCTGTGTCATACCATGCCATACTGTGCCACACCACACTTTGCCATGCCACTGTACCTAGCCCTGCTGTGCCTGGCTGCACATTGTCATGCCATGCCATGCCGCACCATGCCATACTGTGCCTGGTCATGCCATACCATGCCCAGCTGCACAATGCTATGCCATAACATGCTGTGCAGCACAATGCCAAGACTCTACTCACCAGGCTTGGGGGGCGGTTTGGTGCTGAGGAGGTGGCCACCAGCAGGTCCCACTGCAGGGTAAGCAGCTCCCAGCACCCTTCGGGTGACCCTGGGGACAGAGAACAACCTGGCACTTGTGGATCCTCACTGGGGCCCCACAGGTGGCCCAGCTTCACATACCTGCTGTCAGGTTGGTGACAGTGGCTGCCTCTGTGTCCACGAGCAGCAGGTCCTGCGAGAAGGTAAAGCACCGGCAACTGTGCCACTACAGGGTATGCGGAGCACGTCCTTGTCCCACTTGTCCCCAGGGCTTACCTTGCGGCTCTGCTGCGGGCTGGCCAGCAGGGCTCGCCGGCTGTCGGCTGCCCAGCACCGAAGTGGCAGTGCCTCCCCATAGAGCCCAGCGAAGGCTGTGTGCAGGGAACAGTGCTGGTGAGCAGGTGTCATGGGCACCTGGTATGGTGGGGTTCCAGCCCTGCTGCAGCACCCAGCCCTGACCACCAACACCATGCTCACCCTCTGTGGGCTCCTGCACCACGTCAAGCACTGTGACTGTCTGTCTCGTCTGCCAGATGAGCTGAGGAGATGGGAAACTGAGGCAGGGGGACTAGGGACTGAGCCCAACCCTGCCCTGGGCAGGCACTGGGAGAGGTTATGACATTCTGGGTTGGACCTTGATCTGGTGGCACAGCTGTGCCCGGTGCCCACAGGTCATTGCTCACCATACACAGGCGCAGGCACTGCCGGTGGGGCCCTCCCAGGTCCCCCTCTAGGTAGAGCAGGCGCTGGCCGTCAGGGCTTAGCCGAGGGGAGCTGCTGGCACGATGTTCAGCTGACAGCAGCTCTGTGTGTGGCAGGGGGTCAGCATCCTGGGGACCCCTGGGACCCTGAGCACCCCCTGCATCCACAGTGCTCACCGCAGCACCCACTAGCCAGGTCCAAGTGGAATATTCCCGACCTGGGGACAAGGCATGGGTCATGCTGGAGCCCTGTGGCTATGCTGGCATGGGATGGGCAACCTTGGCATGGCCTTGGGTGCCAGGGGGGACTCACCTCCTGTTGGAGCAGGCATTCAGCCCCAGGCGGAAAGGCTCATGCCACCAGCCCACAAACACCACACCATGGTCATCCGGGGACCACAGGGCCTATATGAGAGCTAGGTTTATCCCACAGCCCCAGAATGGCCCCAAGACCCCGCCCCTGCTCTCCATCCTGACCTGGCCAGGGGAGAGGTGCTCTGGGATGCCCTCCAGCACTGAGAGGCTGCTGCCTTCCAGGTCCAGAGCACAGATGACAGGCACACTGCAGGTGCTCAGTGTCTCTCCCCAGTCCTCGTGGTACACAAACTGCTCGTCCTGCAGCACAGAACCATTAGCACCACAGTTGGTGGCCCCAGACATGGGGCTCTATGGTGGGGTGTATGGTGTGCTCACAGGTTCATGGGTGCACATTCACAAGGTGCACAGCATGCTCATGGAGCACATAGCACGAATGGCATGCTCATGGGGCATGTGCCACACTCACAGAGTGCACAGCACACTCATGGGGTGCTTTGCATGCTCATGAGGTGTAGTGAGCACACTCATGAGTTGCATGGCATAATTATGGAGTGCACAACATACACGGCACACATGGCACCCACCTCCTCATCCTCATCCTCCTCCAGCAGCCTAGCTGCTCCCGGCACATCCCAGGGGCACGGGGGCCGTGGTTTGGGTCGGCTCTTCTCAGCCACGTAGAGCAGCTGTGTCTCAGAGTGGGACCAGGCCAGACAGGCAAAGGGCCCTAGCATGGTAAGAGGGTGCCAAAGCCCAGCCTGGCATAGGCACAGCTGGGCACTGGGCAGGCACTGAGGCCATGTTGCCCTTGCCTGTGTTGCAGGCAGTGGATGGGGACCCTACCCTACCCTCTGTGTAGACCTTGCCGTGCTTGCCCAGCGCTGTGAGGTCCACACTGTGGCTGCGCCCACTGCTGCCCCACACCTGGGAAGATGGGGGTCAGCAGTAGCACACCATGGCGCCTAGCACCCAGCACTTCAGCCACCCTCTTGAGCCCTGGGGCTGTCATGACTGGGGCAGCTCATGTTACCTCCAGCATCTCGTGGCCCTGCCGCGGGCAGCGGCTGATCACGGCACGGTGCTGCCCCGTGGGTGAGTCCTGGCTGAGGAGCCTGTGGGTGGGAGGGAGGCTGTGGTGGGTGGCACTCTGTCGACAGTGGCCATGCCGTGAGCACCAGCCATGCCACAGGCACCAGCTGTGCCGTTCCATCCCACAGCCCATCTGTGACGTACTGGTTGTGGATTTCGGTGCTGAGCGCCGCCCGGCTGACAGTGAGGTCGTTGCCACCTGTATACTGCAGGCTGTAGTGGCGGCTGAAGCGCAGGAGCCGGTGGCAGGACAGGTCAGGACGGCTGCACTCTACAGGAAGGCGCCATCAGCACCCACCCACACTGGCTACGTGGGCCAAACGCACCGGGGGGGCCAAGCCCGCGACTCACCGGTGTAAAGCTGGAAGGTCTGTCCTCTCACGGTGGCCCCAAGGGCAGCATGGGTGACAGCAGGGAACTGGCTCAGCTCCCGGTAGCAGGCAGCAGGGCTGCCAGCTGCCTGGGTGGTGGAGGAGGCACGCTGGAGGGGGGCAAACTCACCCCTCTGACCCTGCCCACCTCCCGAAAGGGGCTGTGTCCAACCACGCAGCACCCAGTCCCCCGTGTCCTCTTGCCCACCTCTGTGCCCCGCTCTGTCCCCGAAGCTGTAGGGCCTTGCTCCGCCATGCTGGGTCCTGGTGCCTGCTGCTTGGCAGCAGGCAGGGTGCCAAGGTGTGTGCAACCAGCCCGGCATGAGGAGCCTGGCCGGTGCCAGCCCTCCAGCTGCCCTAAGCTACTCGGCATGGCTGGGCAGGGTTCCCCCTCTGCTGTGGTATCCACAACAGCACAAACGCCACCAAGCTGTGTGGGAGAAGGGTCCAGTGCCCACCAGTCCTTGGGGCCCTGGGAACAGAGGCAATGCTGGTGCTGGCACCATCATCAGAGCCGCTGGGGTGCTGAGCTGCATCATTTATTGGGGGGTTGTAGGAGTGAGGGGCTATTAACACCGCAGGTGCTTGAGCAGCCACAGTGCCATGTTCATGAAGCCGTCGGCTTCAGCCTCGACGCCAGCCAGTGCGTGATTGTTCCCTGGGTACCAGAGTAGCCTGGAGAGGAGAGAGGGGGTTAGCATCGTACTTGCAAGCCCCTGACCGGAGCCTCCAGCACCCCACTCACCGTGTGGGGACTCCCCGGGCTTTGAGGGCACGGTAATACTCCAGTCCCTGCTTAGGGGGCACACGTCTGTCATCCTCCCCTAGCATCAGCAGCACAGGTGCACGGACCTGTGGAAGCAGGACAGCCTCAGTGTTGGCACTGCTGGCAGGGAGGTAGACTGGGACCAGGACTAGGTATGTCTACATACCTTGTCAACGTAGCACATAGGTGACTTGACCAGCATCTCTGTCCACTGGGCTGGGTCCGGCAAGGCACCAGGTGCATAGGGCAGCCCTGTCTCCGTCAGACACCTGAGGGCAGGAGGGAGAGGAGCACGTGCAGGGCCCAGGTGGCACGGGGCTGGGGATAGTGGTACTCACCAGTCAGGGATGTCGGTAGTGGCCACCATGGAGGCGATGTTCACCACGGGATTGCGGACCACACAGGCATGGTAGGTGTCGGGGAACTGGCCAAGGAGGTGGCATGCCAAGAAGCCTCCGTGTGAGCCTCCCACCAGTGCCACCCGGCCAGAGTCCAGCGATTCCTCCTGCAGCACCCGCTCCACGCAGAGCTGTCACCACGTGAACACCTGTTAAGGCAGATGGCCGCCCTTTCCCTCCTTGGGCGTACCCACAGGAGTATAGGGTGCCCCAAGACTGTGTGCTGGGGCCGTACCTGCACATCACGCACATCCTGTGTGCCCACGTTGCCTGGCAGGGAGGCCACATTGTCCTGGCCAAATCCCAGCGAGCCACGGTAGTTCACTGAAGGAGGGAGGCAGTGTGAGAGCCCTTCTTACCCTTATCCTGGCCCCACCACAGGCACTATATGCCACCCAGCAGCCCCAGCCCCCTGGCATCACTCACCCAGCAGCACAGCAAAGCCCATGCGGCAGAGTGCTGCTGGGTACAGCATCCACCCAGCTGTGAAGACAGAGTGGGGACCCCCTGTGAAAGGCAAAGGCAAGAGGGGGTGACGCAGCCTGACCAGGGCCACCAAGAGGTCCTGGTCAATGGTGAGGACAGACCAGCTTCCCTGAGAGCCATCCAGGGAGGGATGTGGGTTGGTCAGACCTTCAGGGGTGATCCCTTCCTCAGCTCTTACCATGGGGCATCACGACCAAGGGGGGCTTATGGGTGGTGGGGCCCTCGCTTGGGCGCAGCAAAATGGCATCGAAGTCCAAGCCCTCTGCAAAGACAAGAGTGGGGAACATAAGAGCTTGGCAGAAGCAGCAGAGCCTGGGCTGGGCCCCCTGGGGCACTCACTGTACTGGGGGTGCTCCTGCTCTGGAGGGGGCTGCAGGGTGTGGATGCTCCAGCTGATGCCAGGCACAGGGGGTGCATCCTGCAGGGAGACCCACAGCACCTGGCCCTCCCGGCCAGCCTCGGGCAGGACAGCTACTTTCTGTGTGGGGAGAATGGTCAGTGCCAGCACCAAGAGGCTGGTGGGAGTTGGGGAGGTGATCATCACCTTACCAGTGTTGGGGGGCAGCTAGGCGTAGAGAACCTGGCCACCAAGAGGTCTCGACTGATGGTGAGGACAGACCAGCTTCCCTTGGGGGCATCTGGGGAAGAGCGGAGGGGTCAGACCTGCAGGTGTGACCTTCACCCCAGCCCTTGTCACTGACCTGGCACTCACCGGCCGTCAGTGAGGTCGTGGCGCCTGTCATTGTGTTCACCACGAACACATCCTAGAGGCAAGAGGGCAGAGTCTAGCAGAGCCCTGACCTGGCCTAACCCTCCCAGGTGACCCTGTGCCATCCTGGCGCAGCAACCCTCACCTGCTGGCTGCGTTGGGCTGTATCCAGCACCACCCTGCAGCTGTCAGCTGCCCAGCACAGTCCCGGCAGAGCGCTACAGTAGATGCCCGGGAAGGCACCTGTAATGAGATCAGTACTGCTCAGTGCCCCTTTGTGCCCCCCACCCTCCACCCCCAGGGCTGTACTCACCCCACGTCTGCCGCGGCACAGCCTCCAACACCGTGCTGGTATACTTGGTGTACCAGTCATACTGTGGGAGATAAGGAATGGGATGAGTTTTGCAGGGTCTCAGCCCACCCACGGCTGCTGTATGCCAGGGAAGGGTGCACCACCGTCCTCCTGCCAGCCCCTCCCCCAGCACAGATGCCCTGCCACCTCCCCCCCAAAGTGTTCCCCTCCCTGGTGCTGCTCACCATACGGAGGCGGCTGCACTGTTGGTGGGGACCCAGGGCATCGTTCTGCAGGTAGATGATGCGGCAGAGGTCAGGGCTGAGCCGCGGGGACCACACTGCTTTGGTGTCCTCAGAGAGCAGCTCTGCACGGGCAGGAGGGGACGGTTAGAGGCTGTGGGGAGCCCGGCTGCTGGCAGGGTGGGGGTGCATGGCACTCACCACATATCCCTCCTGTCAGGTCCACATAGAAGAGCGCTGACCTGCCGACAGAGACGGGTGTCACCACGGTGCCAGGGGTCCTGGCTGCGTGGCAGGTTGCCTCATGAGGACTCACCGGCGGTTGGTACAGTGACGCAGGCCCAGACGGAAGGGCTCGTGCCACCAGCCCACGAATACCACGCCAGTGTCACCAGGGGACCAGAAAGCCTGCAGTGAGGTGGGGTGGTGGTGGAGAGTAAGCAGCTCAGCTTGCTGCTGGCTCCCAAACCCTCCCTTCTCTGGTTCCCTAGGGCTCCCCATCCTGACCTGGCCAGGAGAGAGGTGCTCTGGGATGCCCTCCAGCACTGAGATGCTGTTGCCCTCTATGTCCAGGATGCAAAGGACAGGCATGCTGCAGGTGCTCAGTGTCTCTCCCCAGTCCTCGTGGTACACAAACTGCTCACCCTGCAGTACAACTCCATCAGCCCCATAGCTGCCTCTCTGTCTGCCCTGAGGTGGGGGAACCTCACCTTCAGGGGTGCATCCTCACTCTGGAGGTGCCCTGTGTCCTCGTCAGAGGTTCCCAGCTCAGGGGCTTTGCTCTGGAAGAAGGACTCAGCCTTGGGACGCTTCTTCTCCGCCACATAGAGCAGGTGGGTCTCCGAGTGTGACCAAGCCAGGCAGCCAAACTGGTCTGCAAGGGTAGGTAAGGCACCAGCCACCCTGCCCCTGCAGGACCCCATGTCCCCTGGTGTCCCCTAGCCCCTCACCATCATCATAGACGCCACCGTGCTTGCCCAGTGCTGTCAGGTCGATGCTCTTCACCTTGCGGTTCTGATCCCAGACCTGGGCACAGAGATGCCAGAGTGGCCCTGAGCCCCACTGTGGATCCCACCCTGAGCCCCAGCATGGATCCAGGCCTCCTCCAACCCCCTCCTCACCTCCAGGAACTGCTTCTCCTTCTCCTTGCTAGGGACTTTCCGCAGGACAGCCTTCAGCGCCCCGCTGGGGGACTCCCGGCTCAGGAGCCTGTGGGTCGGTGGGTGCCAGTCAGCCCCCCACCCACTGGCACCTCGAGGGGATGACCGTGCTGGGGATGGGACAGGACTCACACATCCTTGATCTCAGAGCAGGTGCCGGCAGGCCCCGAGTAGACAACAGAGGCACCGTCATGGAAGATCAGGTACTGACGGCAAAACTTGACCTTCTCTGCCCGTGCCAGGTCCCGCTGAGACCACTCTGCAAGGAGTGAGGTGAGGACACGTGCAGTGTCCCCAGCGGGCAGGCAGAGACTCCTTGGACACCCCAGGGCTCCCCAAGGGGCCACCATGTCCCCGTACCAGTGTAGAGGCTGCAGTACTTGCCCCCATACTGAGTGGTGATGTTGGGGCCAATACAAGCAGTGGTGAGGTCCGGATGTCGGCTCAGCTCCCGGTACAGCTCCACCATCTCCTCCGGGCTCGACAGCACCTGCGGGACAGGCTTGGGTAGATGGAGAGGCATGGGGCTATGCTGGGCCGGGGGGAGGCAGCAACTGTGCAGATCAGTTACTGGGGCACCAGGGTACATTGGGAAAGATTGGGAGGGTACTGAGGGCAACGACGGGTGCCTGGGGGTGCAATGCTGGGGCAGTTATTGGGGTACATGGGGGAGTATGAGAGTATGGGGACACGTACTGGAGACAGACCTTGGGGCGCAAAGCTAAGATTGCTGCTATAGTATGGAGCGGGTACAAAAGTAGAGGAGTAGTTACCAGAGTACTAGGGGGCAGTACTGGGGATGCAGAGCTGGGGCAGTTACTGGAGTACCAGTGGGTACGAGGGCGCTGAGGTCCAGTTACTGGAGTACACAGGAGGCATTAGGAGGGATCCGGGGCAGTTACTGGGATACCAGCGGCACTGCCTGGAGGTACAGAGCCGGGGCAGTTACTGGGGCGCACGGGGGGATCAGGAAGCTGCTGGGGGCAGTTATCGGGGGCTAGATAGCCGTGGCTGATACCGAAGCACTGGAGGCCAGGGCGGGTGCAGTGCCCGGGACGGGACTCCCGGAGGTTGCGAGGAGAGGGAGGGAGGGAGGAAAGAGGGGAGGGAGAGAGAGGGAGCAGCAGAGGGGTGGGTGTGGGGGGGGAAGCTCCAGGGGCCGAGGCAGGCTCCCGAGCCAATGTCGTCACGACACCCCCCTCCTCCCCCACCCCGTAGCCCCTCACCGGCAGCTCCATGTCGTGGCGGCGAGGCAGGGGCGGGGCCAGCGCCAGCACTTCCGGGAAGGAGCCGCACGCACCTCCCATTGGCTGCGGCGCTCGGGGCCACCGCCCGCATTGCGGCGCCCTCTGCTGGTCGCGGGGGTGCGGCTGCCGGAGACGTCAGAGTTCGTGTACGTGCTTCACGCTGGCCGGGCCCTGCCTTTCCCACGGCGGCCGCTACAGGCCAGAGACAGCGGTTCATCCACGGGACCTGTTTGATGCAGTACCCAAGGGCCAGGGCATGGCCCCACAGCTTCTGGGCCATCTAAGAATGGTTTCCCCGGCAGGTGGCTGCAGCACAGGGGCTCCGTGGACAGGCCGAGAAGGGATCGGGCCCTTGGGGGCCCACATGGTCTCCCCGTCCCAGCAGCCCCAGGTGTGGGCTGCAGAGCCCACTAGAGATTGGTGCCAAATGGGCCGATGTGGCTTCCAGGCTGGCCACACAAACCGTGCTGGAGGTCCAGGCCCCCCCACCCCTTCGCTGCAGGCAAGCAGGAATCAGGGCCAGTCCAGTCGTTTGTGTCAAGTCCTTTTTATTCTGTTCCCACAGAAACACCTGGTGAGGGGGCAGCTTCTGGGAGGGAGTCACGACACAGCGGCAGGGGTGGTACGGCACAGTACGGCACGGTACGGCACGGGGTCACTACGGGTGGCACAGAGCACAGCAGACACGCACACCGTCACAATGTTCAGAGGGAGCGCACCCAGCATTGCACTTACTGCTGGAAACAGTGCCCGGCTGCGCTCGGCCCTTTTTCTTTGCACCCCCCATTCCCCTGTCCCAGCTGGCAGACTGCCACAACTCGGGCTGGGGGCCTGGCCCTGCAGGGTGGGTGACAGGCCCTCGGCCCTGGCGGGCACGAAGGCGAGGTGGCAGATGTGCTCAGGCAGCGAGACGAGCCCCGGCAGAGGTCTTGGTCCCGCGTGCAATTTACACACTGTACAAATATTTACAGCGCGAGGAGCAGTGGGGGCCGGGGGCCCGGAGGAGGCACGCTCAGGTTATGCACTTGTCATCGGCAGGGAGAGGCAGTGGGTGTGTGCACAGCTGGGGCTCTTCTCTGTGGGGCTGCCCCAAGGGAGCACCACACTTCTTCCTGTCCTACAGCCACCAGCCTCTCCTCCAGCCTTGGGCACAGGCAGAGCACCCATTCGAGGGACCTGCCACGGAGCATGGGCTTCCCACAGCGACCAGGTCCTAGATAACAAGTGCATAAATCTGCTAAGAGCTTTCAGTACAGCAATGGACTGATGGAAAAGAAAAAAAGAAAAGTCCAGGCAAAGAACAGCAAGCACTGAAAGGCGGGTGGAACCGTGCAGAGAAGTAGCAAGCCATGCTCTACGACGGGACAGACGGTCACGGTCGCTAGGGCTGCCCTTTGGCAAAGTGGCCCTCCGTGGGTCGAACATGCCACGAATTCATACGCACGGGTGGTCGCTAAAGAGTAGTTATCGGGTCGCTCGGCGGCACGCTTTGTGATGAAACCCTTAGGCGCGACATTGAACTGATTAGCTATTCACAGGTCTTGTTCTGGAGTCGTGTTATTTCGTTGCATAGAACATCAGGCAGGTGAGCGGGCGGCTGCCACCCACCGCAGGGGCACCAGAGGGGCTGCCACTGGCACGGGGAGGCAGTGGGGCATGGGCGGCACACAGCTGTACGCTGGCGAACCCCCTTCTCAGGCTGCCTCCCCGCCCCCGGGGAACCCCCTCCTGGCAGGGTGAGTGGGCTTTGGCCGCTGCACCGGCCATCCCCGCGTCCCCATGAAATGGCTTGAGTAGGACTTGGATTGCACAGTAAGAGGAAGGATACTGCTGGAGGCAAAGCTCTCCTGATCTTGTTCCACGGGATTTGTGCTCTTTTGTAGCCTCCTGCACTCTATTGCTTCTACAGACGACAGCCCATGTGCTAACTCATCGCACAAAGCAAAGAGGGAAGAGGATTCGGTATAAAGTTTAGAAAAGAAAAACAAACCCGAAACCAAAATAAAATGAACTCAAAGAAACCGAGTAAAAACGACCCCCCCAACGATGCCCCGTGTCCCCCCCCCCGTTGCGGATGAGGTATACACAGAAATCAAAGTGGGATGATTAAGGCTGCTCTTGAAAGAAAAGGGGTGCCTGGCGGCAGGGACGCGCTGGCTGCGTGGCGAGGGCGAGCGCGGCCCTTTCAATGCTTCCAATGGCTTCGGGACGCGCGCCCAGCCGGCAAAGCCGGGCCGTGCCGCGCCGCCTGTCAGAGTCCTATGGCCTCATATTTCAGTAGTGAAACAGTGTTAGGTCCTAGCTGACACGCTCCGGGGGCTGCCCGGCGGGGCCGGGAGCGGGCTGCAGTGCAGGGGGCATGGGGATGGCCCCGGCGAAGTGGACGGGGTCTGGAAAGAGGAATGGCGCCCACAGCGCCCAGCCCTCAGCTCACAGCGGGGAGGAAAAACCTATGAAGAGGCCAGAGCTGGGGTTCAGAGGGAGCAACTCTGCGTATAATCTTGAGAAAGGGCCGTGGCCCACCTAAGGGACCTGACCTGACGGTCCGGATCAGGCCCATCCTTTCAGGGTGGCTGCCGGGGCTCGTCTGTGCTGCGCCGGAGCTGCTCGACAGGTGTGGAGGACACTAGCCCCAGGGCATCCGCTGGGTTCCCACATGGCCTCCGTTTGGTCCAGCATCCAGGGATCGCCCTGCTTTCAAAAGCTTGCAAGAGACAGAGAGAAGTGTTAGCTCGAGTGGCTACATTCCCTGCAGAGGGGACCCTGCCGAGCGGCAGCACGGACCTGAACAAATGGGCAGCAGCCAGCCAAGAGGCACTGCCGGCAGAGCAGCTGCTGCCGCCCCCGTGCTGGACAGGCTCCTGGAGCAGAGCTTGGGATGCCCAAACCTTCCCTACAAACCCAGGGTCTGCACCAGCATCCGCGTGGCATCAGCCCACGTGGCACTGCTGAAACCAAGGAACAAGGCCCAGCCCCCATGCCTTGGCTTGAGGCCCTTGCTAGGGGATGAGGATGGGGACAAGTGGCTGAGCATGAAGGGGATGGGGCTGTGATGTGTCCTTGTCATCCTGGGGAACAGGAGAGCACCCGGGCAGGGGCTCAGCAGGTGCCCAGGGGGACACTGGGAGCCCTGAGCACCGCATGGAGGAGGGGACTGGAGGGGACTGATGTGAGGGAGAGGACCAGTGTGTGGCTGTACCCCCGACACTCACCGTTATACTCAGAGTCTGGTGCAGTGTGCTGAATTCACTGGCTTCTTCATAGGTTTTTCCACTGCAACGACTTGATCTCCAACTTGCTTCCCAAAGTCCTGCAGTGGGAGGAAGCAGGAGGGTGTCAGGTGTTGCCCTGTGCAGGGAGAGCCTGCAGTACAGCACCCGGTGCTGGCTGCACTCACCTTGTCCCGTTCTCTCACCAGAACGAAGTGAACTTCTTGCCGAAAGCCGACACCGCTGCAGGGAAGCCAGGAGAGGTGTCAGCACTGCACAGCCACCCTGGCTCCCCACCTCCCTCAGCCCCAAACTGCAGGAGCACCAAATGCCACCGGCTGCACCCAGCCACCCTCATGGTGCCTGACCCCTACTTGGTGCAGAACATCATGACCCTGTCCCCAATCCCAGGAGCAACCCTCACCTTCAGTCAGTTTGCCTGCTTGTTCCGCTGCCCCCCCCGGCAGGATTTTGGAGAAGACGCTCTCTCCTTCCCCCCCAGGCTGCCCCGTGGCCATACCAGCAGGACCACGTGGCCCAGCTGCCCTCGGACCGGCCTTGCTGTCTGCTGGAGGACAAATGAAGCTACCATTAGTAGTGGACAGGCCCACCCAAGCCCCCGAAGTGGCAGGCAGCCAGTGCATGAGGGATGGCACCGTGCTGCTGGCTGTACTGACCTGCTGCTCCCAGGGGCTGTGCTGTGGGTGCTCTCCCTGGTTGCTGTGGCACTTTCGCTGCAGGTTTGGACGCATCCGTCTGCTCCACCTTCGGCTGGAATGGAGAAAAGAGCTTAGGGCTCATCATGGCTAGTCTTCGCGAACGAAGATTTGGGAAGGGCTCTACCCACGTTTGTTGCTTAGGGCTCACTGGTAAAGCATCCTTCAGGGGTGGCCTGGGGCAGGAGGCAACATCAAAACCCCCAGACAGTGATCCACAGCCCCAAAAGAGGCAGTAAGGGATACAGGGCACAGGGGTAGAATCACTGAATTGTTTAGGGTGGAAAAAGACCCTTAAGATCATCAAGTCCACCACTAAACCATGTCCTTAAGCACCACATCTACAAGTCTTTCAAATCCCTCCAGGAATGGTGGCTCCACCACTTCCCTGGGCATCCTGCTCCAGTGAAGGCAACCCTTCTGGTGAATAATTTTTTTCTAATGTCCAATCTAAATCTCCGCTGGCACAACTTATGGCCATTTCCTTTTGTCCTATCACTTGGGAGAACACGTCCCTTCCTGGTCCTCTTGAGAGGATGGCCACTCCCATGGAACCCAGGGGCAGCTGCGGTGAGCACGAGTGGAATGCACTTTGCCCCATGGTTCCTGTCCCCAACCCTTCCCCTGCCAGTCCCTGGCTATGGCCAGCCAGGCTGGTCCCAGGCAGAAGTGTGGGGCAGGGAAGCAGTCGAGCTGGCCGAGACTGTACTTACCGTCGGTGCTGGCTGCCCACCCGGCTGTGGATGGAGCGTGGCTGGTGCCTTCCCTGCTGCCTGGGCTGGCCCTGGCTGTTGCTGCGGTGGCCGGGATGATGGGGGACCCTGCGTCTTGCCCCTGGCATCTGTCTGTGCCAAGCCTGCCGACTGAGCAGGCTGTCGTGCCGCCGCCTGCTGCCGCGCCGCCTGCTGCCCTGTCTGCTGCTGCCTGGCCGCTGGCTGCTGCGGGTGTGTGACAGACTCCAGCTTTGGCGCTGGGGTGGCTGACCCGTGTGGCTGAGAAGGCTTCCGCGCCTTGGGGGTCTCGGTGCCATGGTGGTGAGCACTAGAGCGGGACGGCGGGGTGTACTCAGCAGAGCCAGGACCGTAGGGCACGGGCGCACGGGACTCGGGCTGCTGTGCCTTCTTGGGGGCGGCACGTGGCTCGTGGCCACGGGGCTCGTGGCCACGGGGCTCGTGGCGGCTGGGCTCTCGCTCTCGTGGGTGCTGCTTGGCTGAGCGGCGCGGAGGCTCGTCGCTGGTGTGCCGGGAGGTACCAGTGTGCCGCCCGTACTCCCCGTGGTGCCGGTGCTCGCGATGCTGGGGGTAGTCATCGTGCTGCCACGGGTCCTCCTCGGGGGGCTCGTCGTAGTCGTGGTAGGTGTGCTTAACCGGGGGTCTCTTCTGCGAGGAAGAGTGGCCACCGTAGTGCCTGACCCTCTCTGCCCGTGCCTCCCTGGGCTTATCAAACCAGTCTGTCTCCTCCTGACCCAAATGATAGGCTTCGGAAACCAAAAACAAACCACAGTCAATCTCTCGCTCAGGGCCGCACGGGCAGAAGCCATGCAATGAGGCGGGAGAGGCAAGCAACGGGCACGCGCGCAGGGGACAGCCCGTACCGACAGGGACAGGACACGGCGCAGCACGGCAGGGCACTGCACGGAACCAGCTAACACTGAACACCCGGGGATGGGGGAGGAAGGCACGTGTCAAGCAAACTGAGGCGGTGAGAGTGTCTCTGCGTACGAGCGGATGGGCATGCCCCGAGGAAGTGCCATGCTCTGGGGTGATCACCACGGGGAGCCGTTACCTTCGCTGTCCGAGACAACGCAATGGGCATCGTCCATGCCGTAGCCCTCCTCATGCTTGTACGAGTGACTCCTTGGCACATCTTTGATGTGCTTTTGCACATCAGGCAACGAGTGGCTGGAGCAGAACGGGGAGCAGGGGTCCCCCGATGACTGGGGGCCAGGCCCCCCCGCGGTGCGTGACCCCCCAACCGCTTTCCCCAGGGGGCTGACTGGGCTCTCCTCCTCCGAAGGCTGCGTGCGGATGGGTGGCCGCCCCCGGCTCTGGCTCATGCTGAGGGACGAGGGCTTGGAGCTGCCTTTCTGGGAGCGCTCCACACCCTCCCGCTCGTAGGACTTGCTCCGGCCCCCCACCTCCCGGCTGGAGGACTTTTCCACCCCATAGCCTGAGGAGCGGGTTCTGCTGCCAGCAGAGTAGACCCGCTCCTCCTCGTCCATCATATCCCGGCTAGAGATACCATAGTACTTCTGTTGTTCATAGACATTCTTCTTCAGGCCGTAGGTGATCTCCTCCTGCAGCTTCTTGGCCCTGGAGGCCACATTGCTGCTGCTGACTGAGGTTGTCACTGCGTAGGAAGCCAGGTCCGACTCCACGTCTTTGGCTTCTTCAATGGGGGAGAATTTTGAGATCTTCTGCTCCATGCCCTGCTTCCTGTGCTTGCTGCGCTTCGAGGAGATGACAGCGGGTGCCAGGTTCTTGGATGAATGCTTCGGTAGTGCCACGCCAGAGCTATGCTTGTCCACCCGTGAGGAATGCCGGTACTCACCATCTCCATAGTAGTAGGAAGAGCTGGTGGAGCTCCCTGACACCCTGCCATTGCTCTCCATGCCCCGGTGGTAGCTACTCTTCCCCCGATAGTCAGGGCCATGGTGGTCATAGACGTCCTCCTCAGACTCTTCCTCAGCTTTGGTGTAGCAGCAGGGCCGGCCAGAGCTCTCAGTGTCCCCCAGCTCGCTCTTCTCTCTGCTATGGCGGCTGTCAGCACCTGTGCCTGCCAGCTCCCCTTTCTGCCCCTCCACTGCTGGGCTCTCCTTGGTGAGCTCGCTGATATCCTCAATCATCACATAGTTACGGGGAATGTTCTGCTCCAGGCTGGTGTAAAGGGACTCAGAAGAGAAGCTGGCTGAGGGGCCCTGTGCTGCACTGGCTCTCTCGGCTGACCGGACTTCAGGTGCCTTGTACTGCTCGTAGGTGCTGCTCGCTGGTGTGGTGCTGAAGGTGACGTCAGGAACAGCGGAGGAGCTGGTGGCTGTGCCGATGACCTCATAATTGGTGGGGATCTTCTGCTCCAGATCGGCCAGCGAGGTCTGCCGTGGCTTCTGGTGCCCACCGGGTATGTCCGCTGGGCTCTGGAAGATGCCAGGCTGTGCCGCTGGCACAGTGGCTGCCCCAGCAAAGGCGCTTGGGGCTTGGTAGGGGTTTTGGGGCCGGAAGCCCGGCTGGCCTGTGGTACCCAGCTCTGGGTATGTGTTGCCAGGGGCCGGGAAGGTGCTGGGAGAGGCGAAGGTGGGCAGTGGGGCGGCTGGCAAGTCATCCTGTGCAGTGCTGGGTGCAGGATACTGGGGGGGTTGCAGGCGGCCCGGTGGGAAAGCAGCAGGGGCCTGCGGGGCAGGGTATGGGTAGGCGCTGTATGAGGCAGTGGGGGTGGAGAAGTCGGGGTACTGCCCCGCGGGTGCAGGGCGCAGGCTGGCACCATCGTAGGCGGCCAGGCGCAGGCTGTGCAGCTCGCTGTCAGACAGGTAGTCGTGGCGGTCCCCAGGGCACCGCAGGTAGGGGTGGTCCCGTGGGCCACCCCGTTCCTTCAGCAGAGACTCCTTGCGCTGGGTGATGCCCAGCTCCAGGTACTTCAGCTTGGCGTCGATCTCCTTCTCCTCCTCATCCAGCTCTGCCTGCTTCTTCCGCAGTTTGGTGGCCTCATGTTCCACCAGCCTGAGGTCACGGTCCAGCTCCTTCAGAAGGCTGGCCTTGGTGACTGGTGCAGTGGCCTTGGGGGTCAGGCTGCTCAGGTAGAGTTGGGAGGCGGCTGGGCTGGCCAAGGGGACATGAGGCTCTTCAGGTGGTGGGCTGGGCAGTGTCCGCTTCACTTTGCGTGCCAGTGGGCTCGATTGCAGCCCCCCCACCTGCAAAGCCAAGGGACATCTGGTCAGGGATGAGGGTGACCCCCCACAACCTGTCACCCTGAGCATCGTGGACCTCCTCCTGTGCCCCAGGGTTGCAGTGGGGTGGCTGCTGTGCATGTGTTCCCCCACGTACCGAGGAAGTGGCATTTATATAAAAGCGCAATAAATAGGATGGAAGTAACAGGCAGGGCCGTGAGTAATTACCGGGGGTGGCAGCTGGCCAAGTGCTGGGCTGGCTGCATGCAACTGCCGCCTGCCACAGAAACTGCTTCCCGTCCTCAAGCAGTTGGCAGCGGGGTGTGGGGGAGCGGTCAGGGGCTCCTGCTGCTGCCCCAGCAATTGCCCTGGGACTCTTTGCTGGGCACTTGGCAGCCCAAGGCAACCTCTGTATCTGGGAGCAGAGGCGAGAGCAAGAGCTGCTGCAAGCCGAAATAGAGCTGTGCAATGGTGGCTTCTCCTCGGGAGAGCAAGGGGACCTGGATGGGGCAGGGGACAGCCCTGGTCCTGCCACCAGCTCCTGCCCACTGATCGGCTCGTGCAGCCAGTGGAGCTACAGGACTTCTCGCTGGCTGCCGGTTTCGGTGCACATGTCCATGCCCACTGGCTGCCATGAGCTGCCAGACCTTTAAAATATTAATTGCTGCAGCGTTTATGAAACCGAAAAGTCCCAAGGTGCCTCCTTAGGGCTGTTCCCCAAGGGTAAGGTTCTTCCCTGTGCTGACATACCTGGGTGCCAGGGAGCAGTGGATGCTGATAGAGGGAGAACCTGTCTTTGCCAGCTTCCTCGGCGGTGGGGCTGATGGGCTTGGGGTCAGAGAGGGAGCGCTGCATCGTCTTGATGGGGCGCGGCAGCGTCTGCTGGCGCTGGGCCGAGTCGGCGAAGTGCTTCTGCGGGGGAACGTGAGCCTTGTTCAACCGCTCACTGGTGGTGAAGGAGGATTCCAAGAGGCGGTGGGGAGACAAGGGGGAAACGGGTGAGTAGAGGACCTGGGGAGAGCGGGGCGGCTGGCGCGTCACCAGCTGGGAAAGGGACTCAGCCGGCAGATGGGACTGGTAGCCGATTTCCAGGGGATCTGGCTTTTTCTTCTCAAACTTGCCCAGGGTCTGCTGCCGGACGGTGTGGGGATCCAAGGGGCCCGTGCTCACCATCTGGATGTTGGTGGAGTAGGGTGGGATGGTGGTGGGCACTGTCAGCTGGGGGACCACGACGCCAGGCTGGGGAGCTGGCTCTGGCTCTGTTTGGCAGGCCAGGCTCTCGCCCCGCTGCGTTTTCTCTGGGGCTGAGATGTACTTCACAATCTCCACCCGAGGATCATGGGTAGTGATGTGGATGGAGGGGGAGACGCGGAGGAGCTGGTCTGGCTCTGTCTGCACTGAGCAGTCACTGATGGTCTGGATGCCCACACTGGCTGTGCCGCGGGCAGTCCCCTCTGCCTTGCCCTCAGTGCCGGAATCAGTATGCCGTGAGGACCTGGAACGCCGGCGTCTCACAGGCTGCTCCCACTCCCCATTGTCCTCCTCATCCGTCTGTACACTGCAGTCGGTACTGCGCCGTGCCCGCCGCCGCCGTGACAGCAGGTACCGCTCCTCACCATCCTCCTCGTCTGTCTGTACGCTGCTGTCCGCTGTCTTCCTTGCTGCAAAGGCCTCCCGTGCCCCTTCCTTCTCGTAGGCATCCCGCAGCCGTGGCATTGAGTTCCTCTTCTTGATGCCCCGGCCAGGCTCCCAGGACTCCTCAGCTTGCAATGACATGTCTGAGGCCGAGCTGCTGAGTGGCCGCTGCGGCGTGGGGTAGCGAGGGCCAGCGGGCCCTTCTGGTGGCACCTGGCTTGGTGGTGGCCATGCCTGCCCGTTGTGCGGTAGGCCTCGTGGCACCTCAGCAGGCCCCTCAGGCGGGCGAGCGGCGGGCTCAGCAGGCACAGGGAAGATGGTCTTCTGACGCTTCTGCTCCTCCAGCTGCTGCTGCAGCTGGTGCTGAAGCTGGTGGATGTGCTCGAGCTGGAGGCGTTGCTGGGCAAGCTGCTCCCGCTGCAGGGCTAGCTGTGCATGCCGCTCCTCCTGCTGCTGCTGCAGGACCTGCTGCTTGATGCACTGCAGCTCCTGCAGCTCCCGCTGCACCAGCAGCTGCTCCTTCTCCCGGTGCCGCTGCAGCTCTGCACGCTCCCGCTCCAGCTCTTCCTGCAGCCGCAGCTGCCGCAACTTCTCCAACTCCACACGCTCCCGCTCCAGCTGCAGCACGTGCTCCTGCTGCTTGCGCTGCCGTTCCTCTTCCCGCTCCCGCTCCTCACGCTGAGTCACGTCCAGTGATGGCTTGGGCACTGTGGCTGTTTGCCCACCCTCCTTGCCAGCCACCGGTGCTGCCGGTGCCGCTGACCCCTCAGCACGGGGAGCAGCCCCAGCTGCCTCAGCTCTCTGCAAGCCAGTGGTGGGTGCAGCAGGGGCTTTGGGAGCAGGACTAGCACTCACTGCTGCTGGTGCTGTGCTGACAGGCTTGCCCAGGTAGACCGGTGTCTCCACCAGCGAGGTTGCCGGGGCAGGCCGGCTCGGGGCCGGATAGCGGTAGAGGTCCTGTGCAGCCAGCGGGACACGTGGAGTAACAACCGGCAGCCTGGCCAGGCTGGCCAGTGGGACGGCTGCCACACCGCCCGGCCCATAGGGTCTGTAGAGCCCGCGCAGCATAGGCCGTAGCACTGAGGCTGGCTGGGTGGTGATGGGCAGTGTGGAGGCGATGGGTGTGTTGATGGTGGAGTAGATCATGCCGTCGGCGGCTCGCACGGTTGCAGTGGAAGGGAACATCTGCCGGACGGTGCCCAGGCGGATGCTGGGGACATTGTACTGCGCCAGGCTGCCAAAGCCCTGCCGCCCCTCAGGGAAGGTGGGGTTGTACATCCTGCTGGGTTTGTGGGCTGCAGGTCCCTGCTGCTGAGCTGCCAGCCCCCCTGTGCCTCCTGGCCCAGAACTAGGGCCGTACGGCAGCAAGTCGGGGCCGTTGGCATGCCGTCCTCCGTACTGGTCCATGGAGTTGAGGGCGGCACACATACGGCTGATCTCACGTGCAGTTGTGGCACTGTAGTGGGCCAGGCTGGACTCCTGGAAGCTTGCCAGGTCCCCTCGGGGTGAGAAGCGGTAGTCAGAGTAGATGTTGGAAACTGAGCTGTACCTCCTCATGGGGAGTGGGTGGCCCAGCATCTCTGCTGGCTGGCGAAGGTCAGAGAAGGAGCCATACTGCAGCCCCTGGCCCAGGTAACCGCCCTCGGCAAAGCCCACACTGTAGGAGTGCTTCATGGTGCTAAGGTCCACGGCAGCATCGCCTGCTGGGGAGGGAAAGGGCTGATCCCCCTTCGTGGGGTAGTAGCTCATCCCGATTTCAGAGAGGTTTGTGTCTGACATGGAGGAGTAGAGGCGGCCAAAGGTGCCGGTGGGGTAAAATTTCTGCTCCTCGTAGAGCGCAGGCGCTGGGGCTGGCTGCTCTCGGTATGGGAAGTTCTCTGACAGCTCTGGCTCTCTGCTGCTGTAGAGGGCTCCACTGGCTTTCCGGACAGGTGGTGCCACCTCCCCAGCTTTCTTCTCTGGCATCTTGGACGTGGGGTTGAAAGCACCGGTGCAGCTGCCACCAAAGGGGAACTTGTAGACCACGTCGCAGCAGGCCACCTGGCTCTCTGGCTTCACACTTGTGAGGTCTAGGATATTGGCTGGTGGCTCCTCCTTCAAGACTTTGGTCACTGGGCCAGCTGCTGCCTCCTCCATCTGCACCATCATCACCTGGGACTTCTTGCTGCCCAGGGCAAGGAGAGGACCCTGGCTCTTCAGCTCCACTGGCACCGCCTGGTACAGCTCTGAGCCTGGCTCTGGTGGGAAGGGCTGTGGGAGGCCACCAACGTTCTGCACCCCACCAGTCTGTGCGATGAGCACATCCTTCTTCACCATCTGGCCTGGCATGCCATACCTTGCAAACTTGGTCTGAGGAGCAGCAGCGGGCTCAGGCTTGCCACTGGCAGTCCCACTGGCTCTGACTGTGGCCGTCTGGACACCCTGCTCCACCTGCTTCACCTGTGCCAAGCACACTGGGCTTCCAGTCCCTTGCCCAAAGTCCACTCGACTCTGGAAAGGGTCTCCATAGACCACAGGTTGCTTGGGATGTGAGAGGAGCATGGGGGAAGCGATGGCCACGCCGGCAGTGCTGGCTGCTGCAATGATGGCATGGGGCTGTTCCTGGGCATTGAGGTTGATGATCAAGGGCTGGATGGCTGTGGATTGCCGGCTTGGGATGTGGTCCAAGGTCAGGCAGTACTTCCTGGCCTCTGTGGCCAAGGAGGTGAGATCCATGCCTTGGTCTGTTATGATGATGGGAGCGGACTTCAGTGCAGTTCGTAAGTCCACAGCATTAGTGGTCGGCACCTTGGGCCCTGGCTCCACCCGGGATGTGCCAGGGACAGAGGAGATGCGGCAAAGAGAGATGTTTTCTGCGGGGAGTGCTCCCCAGCTGTACAGTCCTGTGATGCCATCAGCAGCTGAAGTCACAGTGGATGCCTTCTGGGTATGCTCCTTCACCGGTTGTGCCCTGATGTAGGTACCTGGAGGCTGCTCCAGTTCTGGTGCTTGGCTGTAGCCATGTGCTGGCAGCTGCCGGCTAGGCCTGGTAGGTGACGAGGTGGGGGATGTCAAAGAGCCGGAGCTGGTTGGCTTGGTTTGGCTGGCTGCATCGGCTGCCAGCGTGATCAGCATGAAGGGGGCATCCTGTGAGGATGCCTGCCGGGTAAGGCGTGGTGAGCCTGCCCGGTGTGGTGTCTGTGTCCCCTGTGCCACCATGGGGGAAGAGGTGGCAGGGCCAGCAGCGGGACCCTCATAGGGGAGGAGGGGGCTCTGCGTCTGCGTGGAAAACTCTGCCGTGGCCTTTGTGGTGCGAGTGGGACTCTGCGTGGGGGAGGTGGGTGAGACCGGAGGGCTGGAGCTCTTGAAGAAGGGGTATGTCTTGGGTGGTGGGGGCTTGCTGTCGCTCGTTGCTGGGAACTTCTCCCTGGCTGTCTGCACGCTGATCTCCACCGTCTTGCTTCTGCCTGTGTCCTCTGTCTGCGAGCCATAGCTGACAGTGCTCTTCACTGGACTGTAGGTTCTGCTGGCTATGGATGAAGCCTCTGGAGCTGGGGAGCTGTAGCCCCGCAGAGTGCTCCCTGGGCCACCTGCCGCTGTTGTCACTGTGCTGGTACCTTTGCTGTAGGTGTAGGGAGTGGTGGCAGCCTTGGACACCAGGCTGGGTGTTGCTGGGGGACTTGGGAGCTTGGCTAGGTCTTGCCCTTCTTTCGCAAAATGCTGGGTGACCCGGACATCAGGAATCATCTTGCCTGTGCTGCTGTCGGAGGCGGCAAAAGAGACAGGAGCAGAGAGCTGTGTGGGGCTGGTGCCGGGTGTAAGTGGACCACCATTCTGCTTCATCAGGTCAGTGTAGGCGCTCTCAGCGTTGAGGAAATGCTTCTCCTGGTATGCCTCCTCCTGCCCCTTCACCTTCTCACCCTGCTCGATGGCCAAGTCGAAGGAGGAGGACTTGTGCATCCTGGAAATGCTCTGCGAGGTCTGCAGGATCTCCTCGTATACTGCTCCCACCTTTGGCAGAGCACTTGGATAGCTGGGCTGGGAGGGGCGTGTGGGGCTGTTGTCATATCGGTACTCCTCAGCGTACTGGTACTCAAAGCCGTTCTGGCTCTCGGTGCCACGGTAGCCAACCTGCTGGTAGGTGCTGCTGTAGGAAACGGCTGGCTGGGCCTGATGGACTTGCTGCTTCTGCATCATCTCTGCCTTTCTCATCATCTCCTCGTAAGCTTCCTCTGCACTCTTGAGCGGCTTGCTGGTGGGCTGGCTGGGGCTGCTCTCTGCCTTCTCTGTTGGGGAGTACAGTGACATGAAGGTGGGCAGGTTGTACTCGCTGCCTGACTTGTATAGCTTAGAGGTTACGGCATCAAAGCTCTCAGCCTCTGAGTCGATGGAAGGCGAGTATTCGGAGCAGGAGGAGCGGTGCAGCTCTTCCATCTCTGCTGCCTGCCGCAGTTCCTCAGTGGGGGAGGCATCCTCAATGGGGGAGAGGTTGCTGGGGGGGGTTTTGGAGCGCTCCCTCCTCCGCTGGGCTCTCAATTCCTCTTTGTCACGCTTGGTCTTGCGTGCCGTGCTCCGGATGCGCTGCTGCTCCACCTCCCGCATCTTCTCCTGCTCCCGCAGCAGCTCCTCTTCCTCCCGCAGCTCCTCCTCCTCAGATGAGTCCTCGATGGTGGGCAGCAAGGGGCCATGTGAGCGGTGGCGAGCCTTCCTCTGCTGCTTCACCTCCTCCAGACGCTGCCGGCGGCTAGGGCTGCTGTCGCTATCCTCTTCCAAGGAGGAGATGGAGGTGGGCGAGGTGCCCGAGGTGTAGCTGGGTGTTGTAGCTGGCAGGGTGGAGGAGTACTCGCCCCGGGAGCGCTCCTCAGGTGAGCCTGTCAGGCTCTCCATCTCCAGCTCAGGTTCCCGGTCCAGGCTGGTGTCTGCTTCCTGGCCCATCTCCATCTCCCGGCCATAGCCAGTCGTGCTATTCAGCTCGATGGTCTTGAAGCGCCTCAGCCCACCCTGGGCCGTGCTCAAGTCATCACCCTCTGCTGCCTCCAGCTCCTTCCTCTCCTCTTTGTATAGGCTGTCGGGGCCATGTGGCAGGCGCCGCTTGCCTGACGCCGGCTCTTTGCCCTTCTCTGCCTCGGGCTTCTGCCCAGCTTTGGGGACGCTGTACTTGGCACGCCCATAGCCTTCCTCCTCCTCCTCAAGGTTGTCCTCCTCTGCGCTCATCTCCAGGATCTGCCTCCGCATGAACTCCTCATCACTCACATCTGCCTCCCGGCCCTTGGGACGGGGGGGCACCGGGGAGAAGCCCCCCTCGCTGCTGTCCTCCACGTAGTCGTGACGCAGCTTGCTGCCGAACTCATCTGAGGACTCCGTGCTCTCCCGCCGTTTCCGCTGGTTCTCCCACTCCATTGAGTCCTCATCCTCTTCCAGAATGTCCTCCAGCTCCTCATCAGAGTCAAAGGCTTCGGGGGTGATGGAGAGGTACCGCGGCCGCTGCCGTTGCCTCTGCTCCTCCCGTGGCTCTGGGCAGCCCTTGCCTTGCTCGCTGGGCTCTGGTGGGGCTCCCCGGCCTTCTAGGAGGGGCCGCATGCTGCTCTCCAACTTGGTGAGCTCAGAGGGACTGGGAGGGCTCTGCCCAGCCAGCCCCATGCCACTCAGCTTCTCCTCCTCTTGCTGCACCAAGCCGGTGATCTCGCTCTGTGAGCTGGAGATGCCATCAGAGGAGTAACCAGTGTCACTCAGGCTCTGGGGGCTGCGGGACAGGTCCGGGGGGTAAGGCTTGCTCCCGTTCTGCAAGAAAGGGAGAGCAGAGTGTCATACTTGGGTAGCTCCAAAGCTGCTCCCCGACTTCTCCCCAAATCCTCACCTGGGGAGCATGCAAAAGGTCTGAGCAGCGTTGGGAACCAGCCCAACAGGAAGTCTGAGGCCTGCTCTGTGTCCACCCCTCAATGGCTTGTCAGCAATTTGTGCACTAAGAAAGGCAGGTGATGGGGCTTGCTGCAAACAGGGGATGGCACAGTGAATGGCCCATGGAGAAAAGAACAAAGACATTGTAGGACCAATAAATATGTTTAAAAAACTAGGTCCCATCAGACTTATCTCCTCTGATAACTTAACTCGAGAAGGCTGTCTAATGGCAATATCTCTCTTCTTACTGCCCATCACTTAGTCAGTGGTAGCTGAGGCCTGGCTCTAAGCCTTGGGGTACTGATGGCTACATACCCTTCTGTGGAGAAAGGGTGTGAGGGCAGAGCTGGGAGGAGAAGCCCAAGCACCATTAATGGGAGTGGGGTGAGTCTGGGGAGGGGGCTGACCTTGTGCCCCTAGTGTGGGAGCACCAAGAAGACAGGAGCTTCACCAGAGGCAGCCATGAGGACTGACAGCCCTACAAAGCAGCCTTCGGAAGGGCGAGGATGCTTATTAGTTGATGTCAGCAGAAATAAACAGGCTCTTTTAATTGATGTTGCAAATAGGCAGTGTGGAGGCAAGCATCCTAGCTGTGGGAAAAGTGCTGTCATGCCTGGCTCTGGTAGTACCAGCAGCGCCCATCACCCATCACTGAAGGCACCATGGGCTTGACTTGGTTTTGGAAGCACTAGCAGACAGGGACGTGAGGAGACTCTTCCCTAGGGCCAACCATCACCTCCCAGCTGGTGGGGACTTCCTGCTGCATCCCCTCCCTGCAGGGGGCTACGCTGGCTGCTTCGGGGATGACTGTGGGGAAAACCATCCCAATGAAGCCAAATGTTTCTCCAAATTCTATTGGAATTTTAGAAAGGTGGGGTGAGGGTCTAGGAAAATGCCCACTTCCATTTGACAACAAATTCAACTATCCTTATATTATTTTAAAACAAATCCAAAGGCCAAAGCCAACCTGAACTATTGATGTAACCATAAGAAAGAGAAGACCAACACCAGCGCAGTGCTATAGAGCCTGTGAGGTTCCTGGGCACTTTGGAAGTGCTGTCACAGCAGTGTTTTGAGCTCACCATTTCCCTAAATGCTATTTCCTAAGGCAAAGGGAGACACAGCTCAGTGCCACACCAGCCCTGGGCAGGATGTGGTCCCCAGGGGTGCTCGATGCTGGACCCATCCTGAAAGCTCACCTCCTGCTCCTTCACCCGCGGTGCCTCGGGAGGTGCCCGGCTCTCCTTGCTCTCTGCCTCTGCTTTGGGGGTCACACTCTTCCCCTTCAGTGTGGCACTCTCAGGAGCTTTGGGAGGCTCTGGGGCAGCTTTGGGCAGTGGCTTTTCCTCTGCTGGTGCCGGAGGCTTCTTCTCGGCTGGGGCAGGGCTCGGGGTCCTGCTCTGCTCAGCAGCCCGGAGGGTCTTTGCAGGCGAGGGCTGCCTTTCGGGGGCTGCTGCCAGCTCGGTGGGCGCTGGCGTGGTTGCTCTCTGCTGCTGGCCAGCAGGTGGTGGGCGGTGCTGCGGGGAGCTGGTAGGAGTTTGCTTTGGGGTGGGCATAGGCATCGGAGCAGGGTCGCCGAGGCTGCCTTCGAGCAGGCGCTTGGTTTGGCAGTTCAAGCACAGCCATTCGTTCTTCTGCAAAACAGAGAAAGTTCTGGTCAAACTCTGGGAGTTTCATCCCAGCGAGGACCTCACCAAAAAGTTCAGCTGATGGGACATATGGTGATGCTGCAAAGGGCTCAGCTCACCTAAACCAAATAACTGGCTTCAGACAGGCCAGGCAGTGAGCAGACAAGTGCCGAAACGCTGGTGTGGGCTGTGGAGGAGTGTGTGGCCCTGGAGCCATAACCTACAAACCAGCAAGAAAAAGAGACCAGCCTCATCCTACCCGTGTCCAGACCTCACTGATGTTGAGCTAGAGGGACCATGGCTATGACACAGGGATTTCACACTCTCCCCAGTGATACCTCAGCATCACCAGCTCTCTTCATCTCCAGTCCTGACAGTATTATTTCGGTTTTAAGTGAAATTAAACGATGATGGTAGATCACTACTCTAGCTTAACACTTCTTGGGCTCCAAACAGCTTCTCTCTTGCTCTGATTTGTTTTCCTTCATAAAATAAAGGTTTAATGGCATCATCATAACACTTCAGGATCTTTTTTTCTAGGTTATCAGCAAATACTGGGTACACAAGTACGCCTAAATTTGCCCAAGATATTACCCAAGGTACATGCTGTGCAGGAAAGGAACAAGACAATCTTGTCTAGTGACATTCTCAGCAAGAGCCATAGCTTTATGGCCTGGAAAAAGCAGCTTGCAAGCAGGGCTGTGAGTGGCAGAGAGCTCACAGGGCTACAGCAGGGGCTCTGCATTAAGAGATCAGAAACATTTTCCCACCTGGGTCATCCAAAGGCTATTTTTACCCACCCAGGAATGTCCAGGAATAGGAGCCTGATATTTCTTTCCCTTTTGATGTTTCATCATCTTAAATCTTTTCATTTTTTGCTGCTAACAGCCTGATATGCTCCAAGTCCTTTTCCCAGGACTCCTCTTTTGCTGATCTGTTGCTCCCAAAGCTCAGAGTGGTCAACCTCGAGGGGCAGGTGGCCCCAAAGGAGCTGTTGCACTGTTAGATAGGTGATCGTGGTCTTCAGCTGGTCCAGCCTGGGGCTGGGGCTGCAAGCCAGCTGCATCTCCTGGGGCCACAAAGGCCATGGTCTCCATGCAGAAGAGGAGGTTCACCAAAATGGCCTCAGGGAAACAGCCTCAAGTTGTGCCAAGGGAGATTTAGGTTGAACATGAGGAAAAATTTCTTCACCACAAGGGTTGTCAAGCTTTGGGGAATAGGATGCCCAGGGAAGCAATGGAGTCACTACCACTGGAGGGATTTAAAAGACATGTAGACGTGGTGCTTAGGGGAATGGTTTAGTGGTGGACTCGACAGTGTTAGGCTAATGTTGGGCTTGACGATCTTAAGGGTCTTTTCCAACCCAAACAATTCAATTCTACAACTCTAAAAACCATACCTATGGGATGGCAGCAGCATAGCAGCTTGGCAGCTGCATCCCACACCAAGGAGCACTCATGTTTTGAGAAGATGCTGGAGATGCTTTGCAGCTGGTGGTGGCTGGGAGTGGCAGGCTTTCACATGGACACTTCTTGGCTCACACAGGAATCCAGACCAGGAGCAACCATCCAGCCCATGCTCTCCAGGGAGCAGAGGGGTAGGAGAGCTGCTTCTGCAGGGACAGGGAAGACATGCAATGTCCTCCCTCCCACCCTCACCACCCCACAGCAGCTCCTGCTCATCACACAAACATCTTAAGAATACATTAGGGCTTCAGAAGGCCATAAGAAAAATCCCTTTCAGCACGGTCATATTTAATTACTGCTTAATCAAAGAGAAAGTCTAATTAAGGGGCAAGTGCAGTCTATTGTATCTTAATGATTGCATTTGTCTTCTTTTATTTCAGAACTTGCTCTCGTCCCTATGCCTCTGAATCAGATCTCCTCGCCCTGCTCTGTAATTATGTCAGACTGAAGAAGGAAATGTGATTGCGTGACACAAATTGAATCCTTGCCTCATGGAAATATGTGGCCTTTCATTTTTCTTTCAGAAATCCCATTTTTCTTCACCAGAGCTCTCACCCTGATGCTGGAAGTGAAGGGAGGCATGAGGCAGAGGGGATGGGCTGGCTGTGCTGGGGCAGAGCTCAGTTCACCTCCCACCCGTCCCTCTCTGCCACGCCATTCTGCCAGCTTCCAGCTTGGTCCTGAAGGAACTGGAGAAGATCAGCCCACCATGAACTACCCAGCCTGATCAGTTCAGGTCCTTACATACTCTCTAGATGTGGCATTGACCATGCTAGTGATGTTCCACCCTATTAGACCATGATGCCCGGGAAGCTCTAGATGAAGGGACAGGCACAGCTGCTTTTGCCCTTCCAGCAAAAAATTCAAGCCAATTCAAAACACACTGCCCTGCTCTGTGTGGGAGGTTGGACTGGAAACCTCACACTCCCTCACCAGCACCTCCCCAAGCCCATGTAGGCAAGGGACGCCACCACAGTGCAAGGCAGGTGTCAACAGAGAGGACCTAATGGTGTCATCTCATCAGGATGAGGCTTAGGGGTCCTCCAAGACCAGGTGAGCACATGATCCATGCCATGGAGATCTGATGGCTCTGCAGATCGGCCTGAGCACCCTCTCAGGTTCCTCCCAGCCGTGGCTCTGTTCCTCCTGGCAGCTGCCCCAGTTTGAGCAGCTTGCCCTAACATCCTGCTCTCGCAGATGTGACAGCTCGACTCTTCATGGGACTGTAAAGTGGATAAGGGAAGCATCTCTGGTAAAAGCAGCCCTGCCAAAAAGATTGTGGAGCACCACTCTGAAATACCCCTCACCTTTCACAGCAGGCAGCAAGGCATAAGGAGAAGAAAGAGAGAAACCAGGGAAGTTTGCAGGCTGAGCTGGCTCTGGTCCTCCCATCCTGCATCTCCAAGGCACCCTTGGCCTGAGAGGTGCTGATCAAGCCCTGGGAGATACTCAAAATGAGAGACCAGCATATATTGAGTTTCCATTTCTCTTCCTGGCTTTTTTTCCCCCCCTGCACTTCTGGGGTCTCTCATGCTGGGGAAACCCTGCCGACAGCCTAGCACCCCATGCTTTGGTCTGAATCACTATGGAAAATCACTATGCGGTTACAGCCTCAGATAGCAGAAGACCAGCAAAGGGTTAACTGAATTTTCCTGAGCCGCTGGAGAGCCCCTGGCCCCCATCAGCAGCCAGCACCGCGTGTACACTGCTGCGAGCACAGACCATGCTGCAGCAGGCAGTGCAACATTTGCCATTACATCCTGGCACGGGCTGCAGAGAATGCCTCCAGCAGCAGAAGATACATGAGCACAGAAGGGCAACAAATCCTGCCCGTGGCAGCTGCGGGGCAATGGAGGCAAGCAAAGCTGCCTGCACCCAGCGGGAACGTCTCTGGCAAACCTCTCCAAGCTCTCTGTTCCCATCTTTAAACACCTCTGCAGCCCCACCAACACTTGGTGCTGATGCCCAGCATGATGCTGCATACAAAACACCCAGGGGTTCGGTGAAGACCCTGTGCCTGAAGCATCTTACAGCCCTGTGCCAGCTGCCCATGCTCTGCTGTCCCTCTCCTGTCGTCCTGCAGCCTGCTTGGCTTGGTGTTTGGTTATCCCACAGTACCTCTGCTCCCTCTCAGAGGGATCAGCTCTGGAGCAGCTTCCCTGTACACAGAACTTGGCCACAGGCATTTCCCAGCTAACAGAGCCAACAGGATTAAGCCACCCCTGAGAAAAATGCAAACATTCAGTGACCGGCTGCTTTGCTAACAGCTTGTAAATCCTCATCGAGATTAACCAGATCCCACGAAGATAACAATAATTAGGCTGTATTTAGGGCTTTGCATGGCCAAACTGTGGGATGCTCAGGAAGTCAGGGTGCCTCTTGCTGGGGTGGGAAGTGGGTAAGGAGCTTATGACAAAGGCCTGTCTGAGTCTCTGTGCTTACATATGCTGGAAGCCTTAGCCCCAGTCAGGACAGGGATGGGAGATTGCTCGATGCTGAGGTTTGCTCCTTGAGGGCGCATTGCAGTGCTGGGCTCTGGGGGTTTAAGCATATGGAGCACAGGCCATGGTGGGGAGCCAGGGCCAGTGAAGAAAAGGCATCCGGGGACAACCAGCAGCACATGGACAATGCCACTGGGATACAGAATGAGCTCCAGGCAAAAGAAAGCATCAATAATTAAAGGGAGGGATGAAACCAAAGCACGCCTGAGATGCCATCTTAAATGAAGAGGTGTTGGCAGGGCAGGGAGCACTGGCAACCACCCAGCTGGGCAGGCAGAGGGGCAAAGGAGCTGGAAGACTGCCCAGTACAGCCAGGTTATCAGCTTACATCCCTGGAGGGTCACTGCCCTGACCCCTCAGGCTCCCAGCTTTCTTTGCCCCCCCAAACCACTAGGATTTGCAGAGGAGTTATGGGAAAATTAGGTTTCCAGAGAGAGAAAAGGGGTTCTGGTGGTCTTTAGGGGCAGGATGAAGCCCAGGGTGCAGGGCAGCCCCAGCCAGCCTGAGAGCAGGTGGCTTTGTTCAAGCCGTCACATCTGTGCAGTAACGACTATCCTGGATTTTAATTGCGCACCACATGAGCAGCACTGGGAAATGCAGGATGTGGCCACAATTCCCACAGGCTCTGCTGCAAGGGCAGCAATAGCTGTGCCATGGCTGCAGATGCTCCCTCCTGGGGGGTGGGGTTCAGGAGGGACCCTGCAGCAGGCCTGAGGGAGCTGGGGAGGGACCTGCAGCAGCCCTGCTGACAGAGGAGCCCCAGGGCTGCTGCCCTAGTCCCTCAGGGCAATACCAGGGATGGGGATTTGGGGAGGTCTGGGTGCTTGGGGGGGGATGTGCCCAGCTCCCCCCTGAGCGCTGGCATCCACTGGCAGGTGGTCACAGCCACGCTAGCCAACCTCTGCTGGGTTTTACCCTGCACTTGTTTTAATTTACTAATGGGTGACAACAAACCCATGATTAACTAAAATAGAAGTCGTCCTGCGTAATTTTGGTCAATGTTAACACTTGGCAAGTTAATTAAATGCTGATTCCCCCAGTGCCACTGGGGTTTTTTTAACGACAGAGCCAGCAAGCTTTGGCATCATGGCTGCACATGAATCCCCTGTTCAGCAAGTCAGAGGCTGGAGAACCTCAGTGGGAGCTGGTAGAGCTCCTGGCTGCCACTCCTATCATCCCTGTCACCCCTCAGACCCTCACTGCAACCTCTCCAGCTTCTGGAAGATTCATGCCAGCACAAAACACTCTCTGCAATATCATCCCTTGGACTCTGCTTGGTTATTTCTGTTCTAGGATATTATTTTACACAATCCAAACTGTATCTGTTAAAATACCAGGACAAAAATCTGTACAAAGTAAGATAAGCAGCATGAGGTATAAGTATCTCACAAGCCAGATCTCATCTCCCAGCATTAAATGCAGTGAATCTCACAAGACTATTTAATTTATTTGCTGACAAGTACTGTGCAGGGCTCCTCACTGTGACAGATGGGTGCCTGGAAAATATGGAAAACACTTCTGGTATCTGAATCAAGATCCAAATTAACAACAAGAACCTCATAAAATCACTTCTCGAGCCCTCCTCTCAGTCCTGCTTGCAGGAAACCTCCAGTTTAGGAAGGCTCCTGGCATCCAGAGACCTTCTACACACCCATCCACAGCAGAAATGGGGACATCTCACTGGATGATCCCAACTCACAAGCGCTCAGCATCCTTGTGCTAAGAACTCCACAGCTCTGTCTGTACTGTGGATGGCTTTTAGCACAGTTCTAAAAGAAAGGGACTGAGTCACACTTGATCACTGGATACCAGCACTGCTTCAGACCCATTTGGGCAGTGCCTGGGCTCTGGCTGGAAGGTTCTCCATCCTCTAAGTGCTCCTGTACCCTTCCTTCCCTCTCTGCCAGCAGCCTCCTGGGGTGCACCCCAGCGCTCATTCACTTCAGATGCCGCTGCCTGAGCACTGCCTGATGCTTGCTCCCCCTTGGTTTCAGCCCATTCTCGCAGCTGAACTCCCCTGAGCCTCTCCAAATCACATCCCCACACCTGGAGGCACCACATTCCTCTGCCAAATCCCTTCAATTGAGCTGCTGTAGTTTTAAGAGGTGAGGTGGAGCTTGCCAACCCATCCCGGTGCTTCTCTGGGATGTTTGCCTGCAGAGGTGAGGATCCATGTCACAGTCCCGACCATAACATGTTCATAAAGGGTGTTTTTAACCTTGTGTGCCACCAGCAGATAACCACAGGCCTGGTTTTACCTCCACCCCAGTCCTTATCTCTCCTAGGAGGCTGAGGCAGTGATGGGATTTGAAATGAGGGCAAGGAAACGTGCAGTGAAGGCAGAAGCACTAGAGATCAGGAGGCGAGATGGAGCAAACACAGGAGATGCTCACCAGAGCTGTGCCTGCAGTGGGAAGAGACCCAACAGGATTCAGGTGGCCCTGGCACCAGGAGGGGACTGAGACTAAGACTAAGGAAGTCTATTGCCTTTCTTTCCCCCCTAAAAACACCCTCAAAATCCCACTTGAGATATATGCAGAGGTGCCTGCACTTGTGCTGGCTAACTGCAGTTATGTTGGTTGTACCTGTGCTGCTTCTGAGGTTTGTGCATGCAGATACATGCACAAGGGACACTGGGCTGAGGGAAGTGGCGTTGTTAAGCCTGCAGAAAAGGAGGCTCAGGGGAGACCATATCACTCTCTACAACTCCCTAAAAAGAGGTCATAGCAAGGTGGGGGTTGGTGTCTTTTCCCAAGTAACAAGTAATAGGACAAGAAGAAATGGTGTTAAGTTGTGCCAGGGGAGGTTTCAGTTGGATATTAGGAAAAAATCCTTCACTGAAAGGGTTGTCAAGCCCTGGAACAGGTTGTCCACAGAAGTGGTGGAGTCACCATACCTGGAGTGGTTTAGAAGACATGTAGATGTGGTACTGAGGGACATGGTTTAGTGGCGGACTTGGCAGTGTTAGGTTAACAGTTGGACTTGATGATCTAACTGATCCAAATCCAGTTCCAACCAAAATGCTTCTATGATTCTATATATACAAAACCTGTAAATAAAAAAGGAGTACTAAATGTAACTCCAAACGTTGTTCAGCAGAGCAGGCTGTGTTTCTGGAGCCCAGCCAGCCACACACCAAGGCCTGCCTGGCTCAGGGAGCAAGGGGAGCTGCTGGGCTCCCCAGGGAGCCATTGCACATCCTTCCCACTGCCCATGGGAGGCTGTTGCAGCGAAGAGCCAGCACTGCCCTGGCCTAAAGGGAACCACACTCACCTCCTGCAGCCAAGTTTCCTTGGCCACCAACTGCTCCACAGTAATTGACTTCATTACCATCAGCTGGGCAAGTATTAGTGGTAACCAGGGTTCACAGATTAGCCCTGCTGAAAACCACCACAGTTATTTCAATCCCTTGCTAAATATAGCATTTGACTAGGCAACCCAGGGATGTGTTTTCCAGCATCAGCCTATTCTTATCTGTTCCCATGGCCTCTCTCAGGCTGATAGAGCTGACAGTCCCTCCCCAGCTCTACTGTAGATGTATGCCATGGATCGGTGGCCTTCACACTGCAATAATGTGATTAAAAGCAGCACAGGGTAATGAGCTCACCGGGATGAGCTTTGTATTGCAAGGCTTGTTTTCTGCCTCCCATCTGCTCCACTCCAACCCTCTTCCTTCTGCATGCTGGGCCCAATCCCAGCTGGAAAAAAGACACAGAAAGAAGATGGGAGAAGCTGCACACAATGGCTTAGCACTGGACCTGCCACTGGCCATGTTAGGAGGGATGAGAAGACCATGGGCAGTGGCAGCTCCTAGCCCTGGATCCATGGCAGCTGCAGGGGAGATGCTGTCTTGCACCCCCCCGCCCCCTCCCCCACCAAACTGACTTGGAGCAGAAGCAGCAGTGTCTGCTCTTTACCAGAGAGCCACAAAGAAGGGAAGGGGGCAGGCAGAGGTAAGGAGCTCAACAACAGCCAGTTGCTGAAGCAACCATGGCAATCCTGTTCCTTCTGTGTCTAGGAGCATCCTCCTCCCTCAGCTCTTCCTTCTCCTTCCTCCTACACATGCCTCACCCTGGGGGTTTTTCCCTCCTCTGCTCCTGACCACAACAGGGACAGACCAGCCATCCAGTGGTCAAAGAAACAGCCCCTACAGCATTCCCAGCCTCCCACCCTGTGGCTTGATACTCTACAGAGCCTGTGGAGGATTATTCCAGCTGAAAGTCTCGGACTGATGAGTAATAGCAACGCTCCCCTCCGCTTGCCTTCGAGGAATAGCTGTGCTCCTGCCAAGTCCAGCTTACTCCACCACAGCAGCTGATGGCCAGGCTGGTGAACACTGTCTCAGTGAGGAGAAAGCACTGTGAGCCTCTGTGGCTACAGGAGAGCTGCAAACATGGTTTCCACCAGCATGGCCAGCACCAGACCACTTGCAGCTTCTGGCCCAGCTGTAAACCTAGAGTGGTCATGTCCCTGGGTCAGAGCATTGCTGTCCCAGGCAGCTCCTTCTGTGGCAGAAGTGGAGATCTGCAGAAAACTGAAGGGGTTTTTGGGGTGCTGGCCTGCCTGCACAGGCATACAACTGCTCTGCTGTCTCCTGAGCTGTCCTGGGCCTCCCAGCAAGGGTCCAAAATTTGGCTTGACAGAGGCTAGAGGAAAGGGCCACCAACTCTTCTATGTTAGTAAGGATTGCAGTGTTAGAAACAAGCTCAGACTACTTTTCAATATTGCTATTTCACAGTCAGGCCCCAAGAATTTTATTCCATGGAGCTGAGGAGAAGCTCACATTGACTGACTCAAAGGCCAAGGGGCCAACTGAACAACCAGTTTGGATCATTCAGAATTCTAGAACAAACCTTCCCAGCTCTGGTATCCAGCCAAAACATCTCATGGCCAGCAGTTCCCAGCAGATCCCAGCTCTGGAACATCTCAGCACCCACCATCCTTGTATGGCCACAACCATGAGCCAGGTTCCCCCAGCTCATCCCTGCCCATCTTCTAACCACTTCCAAAATCAGGGCAGCTGCTGTGGCAGGAAGCACCTTCAGTATTTTCAGAGCTAAAAAAAAAAATGAAAAGTCTTTTCAAATGACAAGAATGTTTCTAAGTCAAAGGATTGAAACTATTTTGCAATCAAGGAAGTGTATTTCCAAACGAGCCGGATTGTGAGAGCCTGGGTGCTGTGTGGGCTGTGTGAAGGGGCTGCTAAAAAAGGGTACACAGCTGTCCAAAATTTGGAAACCAGTGCTTTTGCAGAATATATATAGACATCCCTCCCCACTCAACATATTTCCTTCCAGCTAATTAGAGAGAAAAGAAAAAAAAAAATCAGTAGGATATTGAGGAGAGGACTGATGCTTTTTGGCTTGTCTAAAAGCCACAGGACTCATTCCCAGGCCTGTGGATGAGCATCCATCATTGCCCTGGGAATGGTCTGTTGAGTGTTGCTGTCAATGCCATGCTTCTGCAATAACATGGACATCCAGCTGCCATCAGAAGAAGGAAACAGAGAAGCCAGCTCCCAGCATGGCTAAGACAGTGGAGAAGAATGCAAGCCAGTTTGCCTTGAGATGGTGAGGAGGTAAGGCATGGAGGCCAACCCCCCCTGGGTGGGACATGGGCCATCCTCTGTATTACTATCTGAAGAAGAAATGACCAGTTTTGGGGCCAGATGTGGCCACCAGAAAAGTCATCATCACTCTGACTCAACAAGTTTACCTACTACCACCTTCTGCACCAGGTCACCTCTGGTTCAGATAAAGTACACCCTTGATTTCACATGGTTGCCACTGCTGGGCAGCAGCTTTGATACTCATTTATCTCCATCAATATTTCCAATCTGGATGTGCTCTTTTTTTCCTGGCCATTGGTTACCACCATGCATCTTCTGCTATCTCCACCATTACTCAATGTCCCCTCCTGCAGTGAGCAGGTGGAGATAAAGCTGCCCTTAGCCTGAGACACTCTCAAGGTGGAGCATCTTTTCTAAGTGTGAGACACAACACATCCAGACTGGGCATCTGAAGGTGCCATCAACAACACATCCAGACTGGGCATCTGAAGGTGCCATCATGGGGAGGGAACACTGATTATTTAAGAAAAAGGAAAATCACAAAGAGTAAGAAAAAGAGGAGGGACAAGAGAGCAAGTCTCAGATGCTGAAAGGGCTTTTTGTTTCCCTTTTCACTGAACCTTGCTGTTCCCCTCTGTTTTCTTGGAGAAAGAGCTAAATTAACTACCAGCTCAGTTCTGAGAGACTGAATCCAAATGGATGAAGCATTAAGAAGATTTTCTGTTCACAATAAAACCCAGCCAACTATATTAAAGCAGCAGAGAGTTTGTTCTGTTTTCCAAAGATTAGCTGTGCCTGTCCCAAAGAAGTCAAGCTCTGATTTTCCCATTTTCCTCCCAGATGACATTTATAGACCTGTCTGGATCATTTATAGCCATTACAGACCAGACTGCAATGACCATCATTTAACCACACAGAACAACTGGATGTAGCTCTTGTCCTCCACTGTGTCACAGCTCCCCATCTCATCTCCTCTCCCCAACACACAGCCCAGCTGCTCCCAGTACACCCTCCCTGAGGACCCTGCTGGATTCCAGCTCTGGTGCTGCCAGGGATGCACCCCTCTGAGAAATCACATCTTCTGAGCAAGCCTAACATCACGACTCAGTGCTGCAGCCAGCACTAAAAACTGCCAGCACAGAGGCTGGAGCTTCTTTCCTCTACTGATAAGCAGCAATATATTGTTCATTTTTGGTTGAATCGATCCAGCCACGCATTGTAATTTACTCTGTGATGTAGTGCTCCTTAACGAGATTTATCAGCCTGCCAGCCAGCCTTAGCATTAACAGTCCCCATTATTGGGATGGATTTCTCAGCCAAGGTTAACAGCAGCAGGAGGATCTCCAAACACTGCCTGCATAAGAAGAACCCTGCAGCAGAGCCCAGGAGATGTATGTTGGGTCCAGCACAACCTGTACCTTGTCCATCATGGATCCTAACTCCCTTGGGTGTAGGCTTGAGGTGGTTCTCTGCTGCTTCACTGCCTATGTTTGATGTGACAACTGTGTCTCTTCAGGAACCAGGAGAACCTGAATGGGGAAGATTTCATGTTTGCAGCAGAATGATGCTTGCAAAGAGACACCTGGCCAAATGGCACTGAAAACAAATAGAATCATAGAATTGACTGAGTTGGAAGGGACCTTAAAGATCATCTAGTTCCAATCCCCCTGCCTGGCAGTGACACCTTCCACTAGATCAGGTTGCCCAGAGCCCCATCCAGCCTTGCCTTAAAAGCTTCCAGGGATGGAGCTTCCACAACCTCTGTGGGCAACCTGTTCCAGTGTCTCACCACCCTCATAGTGAAGAACTTCCTCCTCATATCCAATCTAAACCTCCCCTCCTCTAGTTTATATCCATTCCCTCTAGTCCTATCACTACCTGACATGCTAAGAAGTCCCTCACCAGCCTTCTTGTAGGCCCACTAAGAATGTCTATTAAGAAGAAAATAATAATAGAAAACAAGAATATTCTATTTGCTTTCCAACAGAATGGAAGAAAACCCAAGAAAAGCTAAGTTTATCAGAGAAGTCTTATTTTAACCAAAACCTTGTTTTTTTCATAGGCTCTAGTGTTGACTAAAATACCCAGCCATCCAACCAGTTATTTTCTGCATCTGAGAAAAACAGACTCAAGCTGTCTGATTGCTCTCTTTTAAAATGCAAAGAGCCCCAAGTGTCTATCAGGCAGCAGCTTCCAAACCAGAAGAAAATCTGCATCTACAGGAGCTTCAGTTTCCTTCCCATTATGAGCTGTTCTGACCCCAGTTCCCTCATCTCTAAACCAGTCTAGCAGCAACAAATGGGGTTTGAACTGATCTCATGATCACAATGGACTCCCATCAGCTGAGGAGACATCAGTTGTACCTCTTGCAAGCTGTGGACACCACAAACTGATGTCCTGTGGCACCTGCAGAGAATTACAACATGTTCCCAGGAGACAGCCTTACATCAGCAGAGCCTGAAAACCCAATGTGGAGGTGGCTGAGGGTAACTCAGGGCTCCACCACTGAGACCTACCAAATCCATCTTTCCATGGCCCTTACATGTTGGGTAGATGCATCACTAGAGGAGACATCTAGTAACAGCTGTCCTCAGCTCTCCCAGGCCATGCCACAGAGCAGGAGGTCATCTCTGGGCTTTCCTAGCTGTTTAGCACTTGGAAAATAGGGCACCAAAGGCCAAGGGCTTCACCTGTGGGTAGAGAGCAGTCAGTGCTGCACAGACACAGGCAGATATCTCAGCTAACCTGTGACATCCCCCCTCCTCTTTGCATTCCTCTCTCCACAGAATTCATAGAATGGAAAGGATCTTCCAAGGTCATCTAGTCCATCCTCTTGCAGTGAGCTGGGACATCTTCAACTAGATCAGGTTGCTCAGTCCCCTCCAACCTGACCTGAAATGCTTCCATGGATGGGGCATCTACCATCTCTATCCTTCTGTTTCTATTTCTATGGCCCCCACCAGGATATTTCCCCTGAAATATGTGTGCTCCTAGAGAACTGGAAGCTTTGGTTTCTGTGGGCAATGCTGCTTGACCCCATTAAATGAATGCTGCTTCAAAGAAGCCCATCTAGGCTGTTGCAGGCTTCAAGATTGTGAGTCCTGATTGCAGCAGCAGAAATATTTTAATTAAATGAACTACCTTTATGGAATAAATCAAGTAAGCTTGAAAAATTAACTCATAATCTTTCATGCTTCTGTGCAGGTCAATAAACTATTACAGTAAAAGGCTGGGAAATGTTCTAGAAGCATGAGTTGTTACAAGGGAGATGGATGAGCCATTTTACTCCTCAAATTATACACAGCAGCATCTTCCCATGCACACCCTCTGCCATCCCCTTGCCTGCTGCCCACGGCAAAGCTGGAGCACCACAGCCAGCATCTCCTACCCACTTGGGTCCAGCTCCCAGCCCTCCTTGTTGGGAGAGCATCTCCCTGTCCTGATCTTTGAGGTCCCTTCCAACTCTGACAATCCTATGATCTTGTGTGATTTCTGATTCCACCAAAACACCTAAAATCTGGGCTGAAAGGACACACCTGAGGAACCCACAAGCTGTCTACAGAAGAGGTACATGTCTTGCTGGGTCCAACAAGATCTTTTGTCATCTTCAAGACTTATTTTCAAACTGAACCTTATTTCCATAAGCTCCCTATTTTAAAACTAGCCAATAGTTTCCCAGCTGCCACGTGATGGTTTGATGGTGACCCCAACCTGGACCAACATTCCCATCAGTGCAGCCAGGTCTCTCTGCCAGGAACTGGCTACAAGTGCTGGTGGTGGAAGAGCTGAGATTTTCCATCTCACGAGTTAACACAGCAAGAATGAAGGTAAGAAGCCAAACCAAAATGAAATGGTGCTGTCCACATAAAATGTTTGCTTTAAAAACATAACCCCATGAATATTTACTCAGGTTAGCTACAAAGGCATTGCCTTTCCCAGTTGTCCTTTCTGCAAAGACACGACAGATGCCTGTGGGACATCTTGGTTCCCTGAAGTCACAGAAGGAACCACCTCATATAAACCCTTTAAATAATTTAACAAGTTCCACTTTAAGAGTAGTTTGGGGACACTGCAGAAACCTGCTCATCTGAAGGCTGGCAACACTCAGAACTTCTGACTTCCAGCCTGAAGAAGAACCCAAATCCGTTAAAAATATTGCTGCCTTAGCTCTAGTTTCTTTTCCTGCTGTCCTATTTGCTCTCAGCAAACAGATGACTCTTGGTCATACTTAACAGCTCCAAGTAAAGCAGGGAATTACATAAAGCTGGGAATTTCACAGCTCCTTTGCAGTGGGTGAGCCCTCTTGGAGCAGTGTGGGCACCACAGCCCCCCAACCTGAGTCAGCGAACGCCAGGGAGTGTTGGGCTGGCACTCAGACACACTCAGCCCAGGAGGTTCAGCTCCTGAGCTTAGACATGGCCCCTGCTAGGATAGAGCCCAAATCTGCAGAGCTACAGGCAAACTCATAGCACAGGTCCTATCCTTATACCCACATTCAGGCTTCCAGAGGTTACTCTCAACCCCAAACCTCATTTCCTTGCAAACTAGAGGGTCTTTTTGAGAATGTTTGTTCTCTGAGTCAACCAAGATAGATAGGACAAGAGGAAACAGATTCCAGTTGTGCCAGAGAAGGTTTAGGTTGGACAGTAGGAAAAGTCTCTTTACCAAAAGAGTTGGCAAGCCCTGGAACAGGCTGCCCATGGCAGTGCTGGAGGCACCATCCCTGGAGGGGCTTACAAGACTTGTAGATGTGGTGCTGAGGGACATGGTTTAGTGGTGACCCTGCAGTGCTGGGTTAATAGTTGGACTTGATCTTGAAGGTCTCTTCCAACCAAACTGGCTCTATGATTCTGTGAAATCAATGCTTTTCTCTTTCAACAGGCTTAGGAACTAGGTACTCTTTGTGTTTCAAGCAATTAAAAATATCCTAACCAAAAACCAGCCCAAACCAAACTGGTGTCACAGATCAGAGACTGCCTGCTAGTTATCTCAGGCACAAATAAGAGCCAAAAGCTTCTAGCTGCAGCATGGGAAAAAGCAAAGCATTCAGAGATGCAATCTGAAGATCCCAGAGCAGATCTCTAAATTAAAAAAGCTCTTTTATCACTCCCAAAGGTGTCTCTATTTTCCCCAAATCTTCCCTCCAGGTTCCAGCATTTTGTTGTACTCTTTAAAACAAGTAACTCAGAGCAATGAAGTCTCCAGACTAACTGCAAAATATCTTCTCCCCATTTCCTAACCTTACCCTTCTTGTTTTAATCTTGTGAGGAACATGAAAGCCAATGCAGGGCCATGCTCTGCTGTGGGGAACTGAGTGACTCTCATCCCACTCTGTCTGGCCATTCACTTCATCAGCTGAGATCTTTCTTCATCTTTGAGATCTTTCATCATGCTGAGGAAGAGGGTGGTGAAGGGTTAGGGTCCTGTGTTCATTCCCTTATGGTGACCCCACTGCAAGGAGAGAGTGGGACACTGCATCAAGAGGTGACAAAGGCATGAAGGAGTTGGGCTGTTCTCTACTTCAGGTCTCTTAAGGTTCACTTCATTTAACTGTCTAAAATGTGGGCAGCTGGTCTCAGTGAGTCATCACCTGCCCTAGGTGTGAGATGAGCACCTCCAGAAGGGGAAGCCAAACCCCTTACAAGAAGTCATCCCTGGTGGGTACTGCTCTCTCCATCAGCACACAGAGATAAATCTGAAACTGGAAGGGGACTAAACCCTACCCTCTATGGCAGCAGATCTCCCAAGGCCATAGCAGAAGATGCCCAGTGGAAGGTCCCCCTGTGTTGAGCCATCACACCAAGCCACAGGGCAACCCGGGCAGGGTGGCATGGGGGACCCTGAGCACAGCACACCTCACCCGCAGCACGCTGCCTTATTTTAGAAGGCAGAGCAGATGGCAGTGGGAAGATAAGGAGGAAAAGCAGAAGCAAAGAGAAAGCTTTTGAAAGAAAGCCTCATGCTCTGCTGAAGGAGCTTTGGTGCATTTTGATGGTCACAGCCAAGAAGAGCTTTGAGGCAGCTCAGGGGTTTGCTGCTGAGGGACCTACAAGCCACAGAGAGCAGAGATGGAGAGAAGCCTGCCCAAATACCACTTGGCAGGGATGGCTAGTGTTGGCTCAGAACTGAAATAATCCTCAGCAAAGGGAGGCAGAGCCTTTGCAGAGGCTTTCAGCCCTGGCAAGAAGGTGCCTTGGCTCTACCACCTCCTGCCCACAGAGCTGAGAGAAGCAGGGGGCAGCTGGGACTGTTCCCTGATACCGCTGTGGGTTTCTGCATGGCTGAGCCTGAATATCTCCCAGGGCTGCTGCCCAGGATCTTCCCTGCCTTAAATTCTGGGGATGCTCTAGAGACAACTCTGGTTCTTCCTCCTCTCTGAGCTCCTGCAGAGCTGGAGACCATGACAGCAGCACACAGGGAACTGGTCTAGCAATGGCAGTCCTGAGCTGGGACTCCAGGACACACGGAGAAGATGGTTTACCCCATACATGCCCTGTGCAGCCCCATTTTGGGCAGCAGCACAGCACCCTTGCACCCCAGAAACTGTACCCCACCAGTCTGGCTACCAGGACACTTGGGGGGGATGGTGCCAAAGGTTTTGCAAAGCAGACAACCTGATGAGAGCCATGGAGCCCAAGTCTCTCCACTGTCCCCTTCACCTGATTCCATGCTGACTGTGACCGGTAGGACAAAGCACCACAGAGCAGGGCAGGGGAACCCACAGTAACCACAGCCATGCCCTCCACAGAAAATACAGCTCCAGCAGCTGTGTCTTTAAACTTGGTTCACTTCCAAACACCCTGGAAAGTTGTTTAAGTTGCAAAGTATTACCTGGGGCTTTCCCATCAGGTTCTTAATTAGCTGAAGCGATTTGCTTTGTAGGAGAATCATTTCCAGGAGCTCCTAAACAGCTTTTAATATCAGCTCTAGAAACAGCCTCAGAAGGAGAAAGCATTTCTTCAAGGCACTGGGCTGCACCTCTGCTCACCCCCAGCAAATTTCTCTCTGCCACACAAAGTAGTAAGGCAATTTTTAACAATAACTTCCCTATTCCCTTCTGCTGGTGCAGGCTGAGCTTTGCAGGCAGCTATTCCCCTGGGTGCCCAAAGGGGAAGCAAGGAGGACATTGTGGCCTCAGCTCCCTGGTATCACCCTGGCCAGGAATTCCAGCTCCCAGCTGCAGGCAGGTGCTCACAGGGGAAAACCAACTGCATTGATGACAGCCCAAGATCACAGCAAGAACATAAACCAACCACCACTTAGTTTGCAAACAGCTTTTCCTGTACCTAGAAGGATGCCTGTTGGATGCAGGGAGAAGGCTAAGAGTTGCCTGTCATGGGTTGTTTACCCACAATTGCTCATTTTGCATACTTTCCAGAAGATCTCACTTCTCTAGGTGCTATTTCAAGCAACATGTTTAGAAACTCTTGGCAAAGTAGAAAGAAATAACTAACTGTGGATGTCCTTTTCCCAGAGGGCAGCCACATTGGCTCCTACTCACTGGAGCCAAGCAGGCTCCTGAGGGTATGGCAAAGCCATGGCTATATTCCCTCTTTAAACTTTTATTCTGTGTCATTTCTCACCCAGTTTATGTCTGGTCAAGATTGCCTATAAAATGGGGGGGATTTTAAATTAGAATTAATTGGGTGGCAGAGCAGCCTTGCTGATGCCATTTGTATGCAGCACCCCTTTGTTATCAACCCCTGGTACTAGAGGTGGTTGGAGGGGGTGTGGGACAGGGAAAGGTGCTGGCATCCCCCCCATGCCCATGCTGGGAGATGGAGACATCTCCCAGCTCCAGCTAGATCAGGCTGAATGAAGGAGAAAAGGATAATGGAGTAAAATCAAGGAACTTGGAGAAAAATTATCCCAGCAAATTACCAAATGATTCTACAGATAATTTGGATGAGACAAAACCTGAAATCTGCTGCTTTGCCATCAAAACAGTTCACGATGCACCAAACACTGAAGGAGGTTGTTACCCAAGTGTACCCATATGAGCACATTACTCAGCTAGTGAGCACAAGAGGAGCCAAACAGGATGGCAGACACTGTCCCCAGGGTGATTTTCACTCTTTGCACCACAGGCAATTTTTTTTTGGCGTGAAACACAGTTTGTATGAGAGCAATCCATACCCTTAAACAGCCTCCAGAGGCACATAAGCCCTCCCCAAGTTGGCCTCCAACACTCTACTCCTCTTTGTGAGCTTCCAAAGGGATATTTCTGAAAAACACCCAAGTTTCTCAGGGAATGATCACACATTTGATGGAATGTTTTATCCCCTGGGGCTTCTAAATATTGACTAAGCAATCAAACCCTTCTCCAGTGCATCCTGAGTCAACAACATCTAAGGCCACAAAAATGATCCAAGGGCTGCAACACCTCTGCTATTAGGGCAGGATGAGAGAGTTGGGGTTGTCCAGCCTGGAGAAGAGAAGGCTCCAGGGACACCTTATAGCAGCCTTTCAGTACAGGACCTGTTGCAACAGGACAAGGGGAGAGAGAGATATTTAGAGTAGATATAAGGAAGAAATTTTTCACACTGAGGGTGAGGAAACACTGGCCCAGCTTGCCCAGAGAGGTGATAGATGCCCCATCCCTGGAACCATTCCAGGTCAGGTTGTTTGGGGCTCTGAGCAACCTGATCTAGTTGAAGCTATCCCTGCTGACTGCAGGGGAGTTGGACTAGATGTCCTTGAAAGGTTCCTCCCAACTCCAACCATTCTATGATTCTATGATTATTTATTTATGGTAAAGGCAGAGCAGGGGCAGGGTGAGCAGGCAGAAAGGAAAAACATCTGCGCATCCCCACAGAGCCACATTTTGGCCCTGGGAGAGGTGGGACATGCCCCTTACCCCAGGAGCAGCCATACCCACGAGGCCATTGCAGGTGCCAGCAGCACTGCTCCTGACAGGGCACCCTGAGCTCCAGCATGGCCAGAGGCAGGGGAGCCAGGGAGCTCCCAACATGCTATGTCACACCTCCTTCTCCAAACATCACTGCAGAGTTGCCACTGCTATTCTGGGGGTCAGATCTCACAGTGCTAGAAATAATGGTTTGCAATGGCAGTGGCAAGAGGAGAGATGAGGACTCCTCCAGCCCCAAACACCAGCACTGGCTCTCAAGTTATGAAGCACTTCAAGAAGCAGCATCCCAAGCACTGAACAAGCCTTTCCAACCTCTCATGGAAGCAGAAACAGGCTAAAAATTAAAGATGGAAAAGAGTGTGATCATTGCAGGCTGGAGCAGGAGCATCTACCTTAATGCCTTGGCTTATAATTACAATCACCTTAATAACTGCACCTCCTCACTAATCCCTCCTGTGCTCCTGATTATTGGAAAGGAGCTGGTTTACAGCCTTACATGGGAAATTAGACTATGGAAGCATCAGGCTTTAAATAAAATCCTCTATCAGCACCATAGAAGCTGCAGCATGGCTTTACTCTGCCCAACAGAGCAGCTGCAAAAAACAACAGGTATGTAGGAAAACGAAGCTGTTTCAGTGTAGAAGGTAGGGGCAGGGATGATGTTCTGCACTAAACAGGTTCACTGTAAGCTGGGAAAGGAACAGGGAGTGGAAAATGCAGGGATGTCTCTTTCCCTTTTCTGCTCTGTGAATAAAATGTGTGCAGAGGAAGCCAAAGTCCATGAGATTGAGGAGCCTGGATGTCCCAACTGTAGGTGTGCAAGGGCTTTAAGCAGATGAAGAGGCATATGAACACCCACAGGGTCAAAGTGCCTATAAAGATTTGGTACCCAATTCCTCTGCATGCTGGGATGCAGGTCCCCAGGAGCTATCCCAATCATTTCCTTTGGGCTTGCAGAAAATAAGTATAAATGAAAATAACACAGTTTCTAACACCTGGGGGTTTGCCAGCCAGCCCCTGCCCAGGGGTGCCAGGGAGGCACCCAGCTTCTAGGAGAACCTCACACCTCCAGAAATCAAGCTACCCCTGTGAAACATCTGCTTTTCAACTAAGTAGCAAAAGTCAACTAAAAAGGTGTTTAATCATATGTTTCTAGCCAGTTCCTGACCACTGAGCTTGAAAAATGACTCAAAAGGTGGCCTTTATCCCTCCACAACTTGGTCCCCTGTTTGTTAAGAGCAATTCCTGCCCTGGAGGTGAGGATGGCTGAAGTTCAGAGGGCTGTGAGGTGGCCATGAGCCACGCTAACAGATGCACTACCGAGACTGAAAATTAGCCTGGATAATAAAAAGAGTGAAACATGGCTCAAAATCTCCATTTGCAGACCTGCACAGGCTCAGAGCCTTGGTGTGCTCAAAGAAAGAGCTGGCTTTCATTTTCTTTTTCACCTTTGAATTTCTTTCTGGTGCAGCCTGGTACCATCCACCTTCCCCAGCTCACCAGCCCACCAACCAGGCCAAGAGAAGAAGCAGGAGGAAGCAGCCAGCCACCTGCTGCACCTCTAAGTCTATTCAGCTCTTTGGCTTTTAATGTGCTGTGAGGTTTTCTGGTTTTAAATAAAAGGCTGAAGTGCCCTGGCTCAAGCTGCTTGCTCCTTGCTGCTGCCCTCATTGCCCAGTGAAAGGATCACCATGTGCAGGGCACATTGCACCAAAGCTCTGCCAAGTCCTAGGTACCATGACAGTGCAGAACCTCAACTCCCCTGACAATATGAGTCATACAAGCCTTCAACCAGGGAGAGAGGTCCTGTTCCATGTGGGACCAGAGCTTACACTGTGATACAGGAAGATTCAAGGAGTAGGATGATGGTGAGAGCTCAGCTCTTCATCCTTCCCCTCCTGGCAGCACCACCACCCTGACGGCTGCATCCCTTCAGCAAAACATCCCCATGGCCATTTAATGGAGAAAGAAAAACACCCAGCTGGGTGACCCCTGAGTGTTCACTTGTCATCACACTAATAACACCATTTCTTTGAGCAGTATTTCTTCCCTTGCCCAGCAGCATTTTCTCCATCACTCAGATTTCATAGTCCTCACCTTGCATGGCTCGCCCAACACACGTGGTGTCAGGAAAATAGGACATCCCAGCACACAGCAAGGACTGAATGCTGAACTACATGAAACATCATTAAATCAAGATGAAACCCTGCAGTGGCTGAGTTGTAGATATCACAAAACTGTCTTTCAGGTCCTGTTGGTGCTTGGAGAAGGATGCAACCTTCACTGACATGCACGTGGCTGATGAAGGCTTAGGCTTTCTTCAGCAGCATGCTGTCAATGTGCCTCCAGCAGCAGGAGGATGTGCTGCCCACGTGGGCTTGCCTTACCCTTGGGCTGTACCAACAACACTTTTGACCTAGGAGTTGACACAATAGCCTGGCCTGAGCTAGCAATGCCCATCCCCAACTGGTCACTCCATCATCAGCATCACCATTGGCTTATAGAGTCATAGAATCATTTAGGTTGGAAAAGACCTTTTAATAACATCAAGTCCAACTATTAACCTAACACTGCTGAGTCCACCACTAAACCACAGCTCCAAGAACCACGTCTACACATCTTTTCAACACCTCCAGGGATGGTGACTCAGCCCATCCCACTTCTCTGGGCAGCCTGTGCCAGTGCTTAACAACCCTTTTGGTGAAGAAATTTTTCCTAATGTGATGAGCAGCTACCCCAGCATGCCCACACTCTCCACTGTTGGCAGCCCCTCTCATTATCTCATTTTGTTTCATGGACCTTTACAGATGCTAAAGACTATGGGATACAATTGTAAAACACCACTGGGTTCACTGGGAGAAAGGATGCTGCTTTGGAAGGTGGATCAACACCACCAAAGTCAGTACAAGATGCTCTCATCACAGCTGGAAAAGCACCTCAGCTGCAGCCTGGCCCTAAAGCTGCCTCCTCCTCAACCCCCTCAGCCATCCAGTGTTACAAAGCCAATTAAACGCTCGATTAAGTGTCCCCAACATGTTCCCAAATAAAGGACTAACATGGCATGTTATCAAAAATAAAAACAGAAAGCACACAGTTCCAGGTTGTATAATGGCCTGTGAGCACATCAGGATAAATCTGTGCCTGCTCCCAGGGGTGGGAACAGGAGCAGAACAGCCAAATCCTCTTGCCATCTCCAACAAAAAGTGCTGTTTCCTACTGCACTGTCAGACCAAGACTGATTTATGTGGTCCCACCAGCCTTGTTGTCTGCTGCTGGTACCTGCCAGGGGACCACATGCCTCATCAGTCCCCATGGTGCTGCTCAGAGCACGCTGGTCCAAAGGTCCCCTTCAACCCAAGCCCCTTCACAGACGACTTGTCTTTATAAGAGCAGTATCCACCACAGGCAGATGCTCTCCCTCTGCACCAGCAGCCCCTGCTGCAGACAGAGGAGAGGTGGTGTAACACAGGAGACCATGTGCCCCACCAAGGAGACTGGATTCAAGAGTCAGTATCCTGGACTGTCCTACCACATCCTACCAGCCCCCACTGAGTCATTCTAGCAAGCTAAGCATCAGAGATGTGATCCAAGTGACATTACTCCTAAAGCAGAAGTCTGTGATCCTCTGTAGCATATTTAGAGGCCAGTGAGAGCCCCCAGCCCACTCTGATCCCACCAGCACCATCCCTACCAGGGCAGAGATGGTGACAACTTATCAGGGCTGGATGCCAGTCTCTGTGCTGAAGACTTCTGAGCTTCTTAAGCCACTGATTTGAACAAGATGCAGCAGGAGCAGGAATTAGAGTCCAGGCTCTTCCCATCCTACTGAGAATCCCTGTTCCTCCCTCAATACCACACTCCTCCTCCTCCCCTGATTTCCTCCAGCATCTCAGGCTCTTCACTGCATCTGGCACACCTCTAGATGGACACCATGGGAACCCTCTTGCTTTGTCTCCATGCCAGCTGTGTGCCTGAACAAGGTGTCTGCTGAGCTCTTCCTCAGCTCCCTGCGTGTGGGGCTCATCTGATGAGTTATGAGGACATCTCTTGGGTTGGTCCTATAGTGGACATCAGCAACACTGCCCACATCAGCAGAGAGGCATAGGGTTCATCTAGGCACACAGCTCCAAGGGCTGTCCAACCAGTACAGCTGCTGGGTCTGACTTGAAGAGCAAAGGCAGAAAATCCTGTGCTAGAAGCAGGTGCACCTGAATTTTGTGAATGAATTGGGGTTTGGTTTTTTTTTGTTCTCCAGCAACTATTTATAAAAACCTTTATGATACTCATAAAACACCATGGCAGCTTTAGCTTCTCTTGCTTCCTCTCTGTGCTTCTACTTTACCTATTTTTACTGCCTTCAACCTTTCATGTGTACAACAGTAACTCTTTTCAAAGCTTCTCAAGGTCAAGAAAGTCGCTACCAAGGCACGTTAGGGCAGTTATTGATCTTCTCTCTGTCTTCCCCAGAGCAGCTCTGAACTGTGAAACCTCATTCAGGAGATGGAAAGTTACCCAGGCCCTTCCCAGGGTGGTGAATTTTAATATTCATGGCACCCAACTCAGGAGAATATCAAATCCTCTTTCACTGATAGCCTTCTATGCCTGGCTCCACAGCCCTGCTGCAAGGTCACAGTCCCCTCCACCTCACTGAGGATGGCTTCAGCAGGTTTCTGAAGGATAAGCCTGTGCCATGAAGGTTTCATGGCCAGAATACCATCAGCCCTTTGAAGCAGCTTTGCAACACCTACCAAAATAAGTGTCTGCAGGGAAAAGCAATGAAAGCTTAGTGGCAGCAGGAGTGGCACAATGACTTACCCATGCTATATGGGCAAAAAGCACTTCCCTAAACTATTCCTTGGCACCTTCTAGGAAACACCATGATCAATACCACACAGATAAAGTTTCATCACCACATAAATCCATGCTGCTGCCTAATGGAGCAATACTGGCTGCACTTTGCATTCCCAGCCTGAATGGTGGCAGGAACCTCCCTTCCTTAGGCTTTCCACTGCTGTCCTGGCTCAGGGGAGCCAGAGCAGCCCCCCTGTACCCAGGGCTTGCAGACACTACCTTGTGCTCACCCACTCACATCATTGTCTTCTGCAGGAGCAATGGGTGGTCTTGTTTACCCCAGGTGGGTTATTGGGAGCAGGAGTCCATGCCTGGACAAAGCAGCTGGCATATGGGAGCTGTAGGATGGAGGCAATGAGGTAGTGGCTCTGAGGGCTGGAACAGCAGCTGCCTGCACTCTTCACAGGCTGTTGGGGACATCTATGGTGGAAGCTCAGCTATTATGTCTGCTCTGGTACCCACCTGACCTCCAGCACCACAGGCAAGCCCAGAACAGCAATACTGATAGTCCCAAAAGCCAAAGAACTCCCTGGTTTAACCCCAAATCCTTACACTGCCTACTCCATAGTGAGCATTTGGGCTTTGCTCTTGACATATCTGCTTGCCTTCACAGCAAGACAGATCAGGAGGACACCTTGGCACTGCTGGCCCAGCAGCTTGCTAGTCCAGGAGCACAGCAATACAACAGGCAGCAGCTCCAAGTCCTAGGGCACAGCAAATATGCTCTGGAAAATCAGCCTGGCATTGGGGAAGCTACTTCAACTTCATCTTCAATTCACTTCAACTACATCTTCATTTAGAAATGAGGAAGGCAGAAATGCCTTCCCTTGCTCAGCCACTGTCTCTCTTCTGAATCTATGGTTTGAAAACAATCTGCAGGCATGGGCAGAGCTTCCTGTAAAGCATTAATCAGCAGGTTCACAGATGGCTGACATTTGTCCCTTAAGATGCAATATAATTGCATCTAAAGGAGGAAAGGAGTCTGGAGCTCTGGGGTTGTTATTTTTCTTCCTGATTAAAGAAAGGAACAGTGGTTCTAAAGATAATTTTCAAAGTGGCCAGAAGCTGAGAGCAGGCTCAGCAAGGCAAATCCCAGCATTTGGAGTAGTCCTAGAACCTCCAAAGACACAACAGAAGACAACCATAGAATTGTTTTGGTTGGAAAAGACCCTTAAGATCATCAAATGCAACTGTTAACACTGCCAAGTCTGCCACTAAACCATGTCCCTAAGCACCACACCTACACATCTTTTAAATCCCTCCAGGGATGGTAATTCCACTGCCCTTGGCAGCCTATGCCAGGGCTTGACAACCCTTGCAGGGAGGAAATTGTTCCTAATAACCAACCTAAACCTCCCCTGGTACAATTTGAGGCCATTTCCCCTTGTCCTGTCACTTGTTACCTGGGAGAAGAGACCAACTCCCACCTTGCTTCAACCTCCTTTCAGGGAATTGTAGAGAGAGAGAAGGTTCCCCCTGAGCCTCCTCTTATCCAGGCTAAAAACCCCCAGTTCCCTCAGCCACTCTTCATAAGACTTGTGCTCTAGACTCTTTGTTGCCCTTCTTTGGAAGCTCTCCAGCACCTCAATGTCTTTCCTGCAGTGAGAGGCCCAAAACTGAACCCAGCATTCGAGGTGTGACCTGACCAGTGTCCAGTACAGGAGGACAATTGCTTCTCTGGTCCTACTGGCCACACTATTGCTGATACAAGCCAGCATCCTGTTGGCCTTCTTGGTGACCTAGGCACACTTCTGGCTCATGTTCAACAAATCTAATGAGATTCTGCAGAGAAAACAGCAGCAGGGTCCCACAGGGGCTGTGACAGCCACAGAAAGGTGGACTGCATGGTGGAACACCCATGACTGCTGTGCTTCACCCATCTGATGGGACTCCACTCTTAGCTCAGACAAGTCTGCCAGGCCACACCTCACCACTGAGCCCCAGACCCACTTCAACCCCTGGTGCTTGCCAGAGGAGCCAGCAGAGAGCCCAGCATGGCCCAGCCCAGCAGCAGGAGCTGGCTTAATTACAGCAAGTTAAGCAGCACAGAAAACTCCTGAGTCACAGAGAGCTGTTAATTACCAATCCATAAAGGGATTGGAGGGCTCAGGTTGGCCAAGCCAACTCCATCTCACACAGTCACACGTGGTGCTCTTGCTTTGACAAATTTATGTGGCTGACCTGAATATTTATCTCCCTGGGGCTGGGGTATTTCTGAAAAAAATCATCATTTCTACACAAAAATTCAGGAGAAATCCAGCAATTGCTGCACTCTCTGGCCTGCAGCTCTTCCTGCTGTGAAAGGAATGGCTACCTCTTCCTCCTGCAGGCAACTCCAGCATCTAACTCCCTGCCTACCCTGCAGTGTGGCACCTTGCTCCTCCTCCTGTCACAGAATCATTAAGGTTGGAAGAGACCTCTAAGATCAAGTCCAACCATCAACCTATCACCACCATGTCCACTAAACCATGTCCCTAAATACTATACTTTTTTTAAACACCTCCAGGGATGGTGACTCCACCACTGCCCTGGGCAGGCTGTCCCTGAATTGGGGACCCAACAACCATCTTGGTGTCCAGCTGAGGAGCCCTGGGGACCCTGCCAAGCTGCCAGCACAGGATGCCCAATTTCAGAGGAAACAGCCCCAAAGGAGTGACTGACAACAGCTGCTCCCTGCTACATCAGGGGCTGCAAGAGTGTGTCCAATACCCTTTGGTCCTCTGAGCCTGGTAGGAATAACAGGACCTGGATTCCTATGGAAAAATTATGCCTCCAAATTTTAAGTGCCTGTCCCTGTTTGTCATCCTCCTGCCCTGGTACCACATGCAGGCAGGTAGCTCTTTGGGAAGGGTTTCACATGTAGAGCATCACACACAGGACTCTCCGGGGTGGTGAGCTGCCAGATCCCTACCACAGGCACTGCCTGTGCTCGAGAGGGCAGGAGGCAGGGTATTCTTAAGGGACTTATATCCTGCTTTTCCCCCTGGAAGGAGGCAGTGGAGCTGCCCAGGAGCCATGTGTGGCCCCAGATGCCAGACCAGGGCTGGGATTTCCACACTGGGACAGTGCTGAGCTGCAGGTTCTCTCTTAACCCAGCTAATCCTCTTTGGCCAGGAGCTACCAGCTAATCACATCCCCAGTGAGAGCACAGACCATTGGGAAGGGGGCAGGGAGGCAGAGCACACTGGGGCTGAACATAGGCTCACTGCTGCCAGCTCCCACCTGCAGCCAGGGCATGGAGGCAGGAGCCCAACACTCCTCCCCACTCACTTTTTTCCCCCTCTTCTATGAAATCCATGTGCTGACACCAAAATAATTTCAGCACAAAACCTTTTTCCAGCTTCCCTTCTCCAAGCCCTCCTCCAGCTGCCAGCAGTGACACTCTGTTCTGCAGGAGGGCTGATCTTGTGGAATTTTTTCCATCTAATTGAACTCCCTTCCTCCCTGCAGCCAAGTGCAGGAGCTGCTGAGGTGGCTTCCACAAGTAGGGCAGCCTTGGCCCCATCCTCAGCATCTCAAACCTGCAGCATCCTGCCCTGGGGAGCTGCTTCTGCTCAGGGCCTAGTTTTGCCCAGTGGGAGATCTTGGAGCATAATGAAAAAAGAGGCTCAGGGCTTTCTGGAATCTGATATAGTGATTCACAAGCTCTTTGCAAGAAATCCATCTGAACAGGCTTGTTTGTACCTGGCTGCAGGTATAAGGGGAGCAGCAGAAGGGGAATATGTCCTACAAAGCCAATGTTGTCCCTGCATCTTACTGACTTATGATATCACATCCAGGATAACCACAGAATTACAGAACTGTGGTCATTGGAAGGGACCTCTGGAGATCATCCAGTCCAACCCCCCTGGTACAGCAGAATCACCCAGAGCAGGTTGCTCAGAATCACCTCCAGGTGGCTTTGGAATCTCTCCAGAGAAGGAGACTCCACAAACTCTCTGGGCAGCTTGGGCCAGGGCTCTGGCACCCTCACTATATATTGCAGTATATGCATGGGATAGGAATAATAGATTATATATGCATATAATAAGGAACCTAACAGCATTGACTGATGAGACCAGAGGGGAAGATGCAGCAGCACACCCATGACTACACAAGTGCTATAAAAAAACCAGCTGCTTTTTATAATGCATAGGAAAGGCAAAAGAACAATGCATTTTCAGGCCCCAGATGTGGCATGGTGAGTACCACAGATCAGCAGGAGGACCCTCCTGAAGGGCAAGGCACCCATTGGAGGTGACAGCCTGGCACCTAGGGATCAGCAGAGTTCTTCCAACAGAACTTGTCACCGCTCCTGTTTCAGGCTGATTAATTAGGCAAAGGGACAACCTGCCATGCTTATTTAGTGACACAACATGCATTGTTCATTTGTTCCTTAATGCAAAACCCCTGGAGTCAATTGGGGTCAATCTGGGTTAGCAGGAGAGCATAGGGCAATCATGCTGCAAGCCAACTCTGGCCAGATCACTTGCTCCCTTTGTAGCAGACTGCCACAAACAGGTGTGATTTCTCCAGTCCCCAGAGAAGTGGCCCAGCACTCACTCTTCCTGCAACAGAAACTTCTTTTCTGCCTGCATGGCACCAGGCTGAGGCTGTGAGGAATTTGGGAGAGCCCCAAAGCACCAGCCCTGACTTGGTGGGAACAGCTCTTGGTGCTGTTGCCAGAAGCCAGCTCCTGGAGGAGGTGTGATGTGGTGGGAGGAAGATCCAGGCACCTGTACTTCTGGTAATCCACATAAACAACTTATTTAAAGCTGGGTAACATACCATGGCCAGCAAGCAAAAGAAGTGGAGGTCAGACACACTTTTGGGTGGCTTCTTTCTGCTGGTCACCCACAACTTCCAGAGTCATGGGCCAACCACAGCCCACACACTCCTCCTAGGATGCACTGCCAAAATGCCATGCTTGAACCTGAACTCCTCAAGTGCCCTAGGCTACCAGTCTTCACCATCACCTTCTGACCATACCCACCAAGAGCCAGGGCCAAAGGAAAGCCAGCATTGCAGGTGGATCCTGTGGGAGCTCTGGGTTTGGAGGCACTACCCAGCTGCCCACAGGCAGGATGCTCCTGGAGCAACTGTAACCTGAGCTGGACTACATGAGGACTCAGCCCACAGCAGCGCAAAGGCAATGAGAGATGTGTAAGCTACCCTTTTCTTTTGGTGGCTTGGCACCCATGCAACTCAGCTGGTGAGTCCACAAGAAGAAAGCACTTTTAGTATTTTCTTTTGCTAGGTTTGAGTGCACTTGGCTGAATGAAGTGCTGGGGAGGAGGCAGCTCCTTGGATACCTCCCCAGGCGACTGGAGAAGGTGGGAGAGGACGACAGGGACCTGGAGCCTCTGACTCCATCTTTAGATAGGAGTGGGAGGGGGATGAAAATATCATGGATAAATAACAATGTGTCTTTCCAGGGAAATCAGAAGGTTTAGGGGGGCTGCAGAGAGGGGCAAAAGCCTTCCCCACTTTCTGCATGTCACTCTCAATTTTCTTCTCCTCGTTTCATAACAGTGATCATCAGACAGCAACACCTCCCACCCTGCTGCTGAGAGGGGCTTAGAGGTTGGACCTATTGTCCCTCCTGATGCTGACTGTGTGTCCACTTAGTTGTTACCTGTCACAGCCTGCTTGCTGCCCATCTACATAGCAGAAACACACACAGAAGTGCAGCAGGAGATCTGCTTCCAGCAGCGTGCAACAGCCTAACACGGTCTCACCTCCACCAGCAGGCTAGAACATCTCATGGGGTCTCTCTGAACATGCAGCTCCTCCAGGTCTCCTTGTCCCCTTTCCAAAGATCTGCTCTGGCCATATGATCCACCTCAGCCACTCATGAGGACTACTCCTCAAGAGCCATGATGAATTTGGAAGTCAGCATATGCTGAAGCACTAGGGTTAGTAATGGGTGTTAGGATGATCGACACCCTCAACATTATGCATGATGCCACCAAAGCAGCTGGTTTCTCCATTGAAGTGGTGCTGCTAGTGTCCCCTCTGGCTCCCATCATACCACTGGGGTCACCCAGCCACTCAGCAACTCCCAGTTTGAGTGATGCCTCCACAACGCTGCAGCAGCCCACAGTAACATGGGGAGAGCAGCCTCCCTCAACTTGAGTTCATCAGTGCCTCCCTGGCAGAGGACTTAGCCAGCAAAAATACTTGTCCTGTATGAGGATGCAACCATCATCATGCAGCTTGAGGCCATTTCCTCTTATTGCTTGTTATCTGGGAGAAAAGACCAACCCCCACCTGGCTCCAATCTCCTTTCAGGTAGTTGTAGAGAGTGAGAAGATCTCCCCTGAGCCTCCTCTTCTCCAAACTAAACAATCCCAGTTCCCTCAGTCACTCCTCATTAGGTTTCTACTCTAGATCCCCCACCAGCTTTGCCCAGGCTCCAGTGGTACATAGAGGGTGCTGCCCATCTCATCTACAGCTCACTTCTCTGCATGTATTAGACTCAAGCTCAAATCTCCTCATCATACAAGAAGTTTTCACACAACTTCCAAGGGACAGCTTACAGTCAAGGTTCTAATTCATAAAGCAATTCATGGATCAAGCCTCACTTCTTCAAAGAGCAAGTTCTGGTATTTATACCAATCTTGGGGCTTGGGACAAACTCATGTGAGCTGCAGGCACAAAGAGGATCAGACCACAGAGTGATTTTCTCAGAAGATCAAGCAAACCTAAAAGCCCAACTGTGTTAACAGACCTTGCAATGTTTTCCTCTCCTCAGAAAGTTTTTGTTCAGAACATTCACAGCTTAAGTGTTGGATTTCTTCCTTAACTCTTAAGGAAATAAATCCCACAAACCAACCTATCCATTCTGAGCTGGATAATCATTCTGTGTAAAGGGAAACAAAACCCAAGACATCAAAGCCCAGGTGGGACCTTGCCATGAATCTTCCCTTTGTGTGAAGGAACGTGGATATCGCAGTGATGAGCAGCGGCAAGAAGCTGCCCTTGGGGTAGGAGGATGCTCCAGATGAGCCTCAGTTGCACCACTCTCCTCTCCAAGCATCTGTGGCTAGAGTTGACTAAGATGCCTTTTTTGGTGCTTGGGAAGATGATCTATGTGGGCAACACAACAATTCAGAGACCTCCTCAACTACAGTTGGTGAGAGTGGGCAGACCTTGGACAACCTTAACCTCCCTTCTCCTCTTCTTGCACTCCATCTCAGCAGGCCACAAAGACACAGAGCCTGTTCACATCCAAACAGCATTGTGAACACTTCCACATGCATCCCATGCTCTGCCTGTTCCCCTGGCCTGCACCTAGGTACAATGAAACAGGGTCTTTGATGTCTAGAGAGAGCAGCAAACTCCAACAGGCCACTGAGTGCCCTCAGCTGATTTGAAATCCTCTTCCTGAGGTCCTGCCACTTTCTCCCCCATACCATTTTCCTTGCACCCTCACCACCTGAGGATACAGGAGCTGTAGAACATCCTTCACCAGCCTCATTCCAAGCCTGACCAAGATGTCCATTCACAGGACCAGGAGGAGGATGGTTGTTGGCAACCCTGGCACCTACATGACCTGTTTCTGTTTCCTCACCCTTGGACACCTTTGGGGAGCAGTAGGCACGTCTGGGGGTGCCCCCGAAACAACCCCTTTCTCTGCTCCTTGCATGAAAACAGCATGAAATCAGTGTACATATATGAAATCCATGTCTTTGTCAACAGGTGGAGGACCATGGCCTCCATCCCTAGGGCTTCCCTCAGGATAGACTTGGCTACAGCATCTTCTCCAAGGCTTTTTTTCTAAAGCTTTGAAGGAAAACACATTGTTTGGTCTCCATTTGAAGAGAGGAGAGCGCACCGACCCTCGGACTGGAAGGTGCCCATCCCCACACCAAGCTCCTTACCTCTACCAGATGAGGTGTGGGGTTGAAGCCACACATGTTGCAGACCTGCTGGTGGCAGGTTGTGCAGGTGTTGTAGTTTGGGGGCTCGCCAGAGCCCACGTTGATCTCTGCCTTGCAAAGGGGGCACGAGACCCTTGCTTTGGGCGCTTCCTTTGGCTTGACACCCTGCTCCGGCTTGCCTGGCTTCACGGCTGGGGTGGCAGCAACCCGACCCTGTGCCCCCGGGGCTTTGGGACCAGCTTCTTTGCTGGCATCACTGAAGACAATTTTTGGAGGCACTTTGCCAGGGGATGGCTGGCTTGGAGGAGGAGCCTCTGGCTGGACAGACATCAGCGTGCTCGCCTGGGTCAGAAGGGATGCCCCAAAGCCAAAGAGCTTCCCTGTGAGTCCTTCCTGGGGTTGTTCTTGTGCTCCAGTCCCAGGAGCCGGAGCAGCTGGCTTGGCTCCTGCATCTCCCGTCGGCTTTCTCTGCTCAGAGGAGGAAGGCTTAGCTTGCTGATGCTGTGGAGAAGACCTGGCCACCTCAGCAGGCTTTGGCTGGCCTTGGAGGTGCGGTTCCCTCTGCGGCGTGGCGGGTTGAGGTTTAGGTGGTTCGGGTGGCAGGGTGTGGGTGGCTGGCGGGGTCTTATCCGTGGCTGAGGGGGGCGGGTGCTTGGCTGGGGAGTGGGAGGGGGATGGTGATGGAGAGTGCAGCTGCTGTTGGCTCTTGGAGCGAGGAGCAGTGGTCATGTCCATCCCCAGCGCCCGCTGCATCTGGCAGTTCAAGCACAACCATTCCTTCACCTGCGAGACAAGGGGAGGACATGGGGCAGTCAGTGGTGGGCAGGCAGCCCCAGCACACCCTTAGGTTCCCCCCCAAATGAACTCTGTAGGGACAAGCCATCAATCCCTGGAAAATATTTTGGGACCACATCCTGCAGGAGAAGTCTCTCCTCTGGGTGGACAGACCCCATCTGGCACAGGTACCCACAGCACGACATGTCGGTGCAAAAGCAAGCTTTAATTAGCACTGGGTTGCTTCCAAGGCTTCTGCTGGAAAGCTGCTGCTAGCCACAAGGCTCTGCCTGCAGTCAGCACATTTCATGTCTCTCCCAGAGGGAAAGTAGCCTTTCTGAGGGTTCCTGGCCCCACCACCTCCCTAAAGCCCATTGTTTTCCTTCCACAACCAGAATCATAGAAACATTATGGCTAGAAAAAACCTCTGAGATCTCTGAAAACATGAACTGTCCATCCAACACTACCATGCCCACCACTAAACCACATCCTCACAGCCAAAGCCCCTCAGACAGGAGCAGAGGGCTGGCAGGAGGTCCTGTGCAGCTCTGCTGGGAAGCTCTACATGATGCTGCCATAATACATGTATACAACTGCCTTGGTCTCCAGTGCCAGCCCGCTGCCTGCTGGCCCCAGGTACCACCATGACATCCCTGACACCTCCCTGGGGCCAGCAGACATGGCTTTTCTAGAATTGGGGCAGTGGTTGTGATATCCCACCCCAAATTTGGGCACTTCAGCCCATAATGGACAGTGAGGAGCAAGTCCTCCTGGCCCAATGCATCTGTGCTGTTGGGAAGGCAAAGTGCTGGCTGGGGAGTCAGGGGTTAATTGTCACTCTTGTCACAATCAACTTCTGGATGCAAATGGAAAATAAAATGCTCCCTGGCTAAGTGGTGGTAAATGAAAGACTTCCCCCCTCGAGAGACATTCCCTGTGACACATTAATGTCTGAATTAAGTTAATTAAAGAGGCTGTATGAAAGCTATGAGCCTTCCCATACAAGGAATCCCCAGGATGCTCAGCAGCTGCACAAATATTAATGCATAGCACAGTCAGCAGGACAACTGGCTCTGCCTGTAAAAGATTTCTCCAAGACCATGAACCAAGGTGGCAAAAAGGGCTAGAGTATTCCCCATAAAACAGAGCAGCAGCCAGGACAAGTGGACCCAGAGCCTGGCACGAACTGCTGCAGACACAGCACCCAACAGCCCCCAGCACCCAACAACTCCCAGCCCCTGCACTTCCTGGGGCTGCAGGTCCCATGGGCATCAGCTGCAAATTTTCCTGCCTTCCATCATTTCAGGAGCAGTCTCCTCATCCCAGTGTTACAGATCACCTCTAAGGCTTGGCTCAATCCTCACTGCAGAGACTTTAACCATCCCACCACCTTGCCCAGCTCCGCATCTCCAGGTCTGCATTGCCTTTCAGTCCTAAAGCTGGAGGCACAGATGCTGCACAACCAATTCCTAACCTGGCCACAGGATTTTTCCCTCTACACTCTGACCACAGGCATGTTTTAACCTTTTTCTGCACCAGAGATGCAGTTGGGTGTTTTGGCAGGTCCTGTGATGGGACAGGACAGTGAGTCCCTCAGCGGGGAGGCAGATGCACCCTGAACCTCTCCTTACAGGTCCCCTTCCCAGAAGGACTCTCATAAAGCTCAGCCTTCAAATAATAAACATTTTTTAACTAGAGGAAATCCAGATCAAATAGAAAAGATGGGCTGAAATCAAAGAAGGGTGCATGGACATGTCCCACTTGCCCACTATAGCCCTACCACTCAGCCCAGCACCAGGCTGGCTCATCGGGTTACTGAGAGCTCTGCAGGGCTTCTTAGGCTCCAGCAAAGCTCTTGCCATCACCTTGCAAGCCTGCTTGTATACCAGCTCTGTGTTCTTCTGAGCCTTCAGTGTGGAGCTTGCTGAGCTCCCACACCACCATCCCACCAGCCTATGCTCAAGGATTTCACTCAGAGCCAAGTGAAAAATCAGCCTTGCTGTTTCCCCAGCACTTTTGCATTGCATCCTATTTTTCTCCAAGCCATTGCAAACAAGCCACATTATATTTAGTTCCAGAAAGCATTGCTTTAGTTTTGATGATTTCTTATGGTCTCTCTTCTAACATACAGAATTCCTCACGTTATTTTTGCTTTCACACCCCCTGGAATTTCTTCCCACTACTCTAATTCAGGAGAGTGTCTCCCAAAATCCCATCAGCTTTGCCTGCTGTCCCCATCAGCTCCGATTAAGGGAGAACCAATCCTTTCTATTCAGGTTCTCTCTCCCTGCAAAGTTCCCAGCATCCAAGAAATGCAAATCTCCCCTCTCCACATAATCTCCTTACTCACACTTTAAGACCCTCCAGCAAGATGGATATTGAGGGAAGAGGAGGTCTTCCCAGATGTGTTTTGGGGGTGTTTGCATCTAGATTTTAAGGGACAATGACCACAATATCCACAGCAGAGGACAATTCTTCCACACCCCTGGCTTTGTATAGCCTATTTATTGTAGCCTGCAACAAGATTGAGCTTATGTTGTGGAATGTTTTGCCACCCTCCTGCATAAACTTCCAAACAATCAAACAAACAAAATATTAAGGGAATTCAACTGATTGCTCTTGACTGTCTGCCAGCATTAAGGAGAAGCAAGTGCTGCTAGGGAATACCAAAGAGCTCCAGCTGTGCTGGTTTACCACCTACCCATGCCGTGCACGGTGTCCACTTTGCCCCTGGCCATGGCTTGTGCAGGAGAGCTGCTCCCTGGGCACCAGGAGGTGCCATCCCCAGGTCCCTTGGCCATGCAAGCTGCATGGGGCTCATGGACAAGCCCACCAGGATTTTCCTGAGCTCAGGGCTGGGAAACAATATCATCCTTGGAGCTTTCTCACTGTCCAGAGAGATAGAAAAAAGCCAGAGGGCTTTCAAATGCAACAGGAACCATCAAATTGCTCCTGGTGACTTGGTGAGCAACTGCTGAGGAACATTTGTCCTGAGGAGCAGGAGAAGGCTGCAGGGAATTGAGTGGGGCTGTGTGCTCCCAGAGCAAGCATTTGAAATGTAAATTTAGTTGGGATTATCACAAATTGCCTGACCAGCCTCTACAGATGCAACCCATGACACAATGCAAGGATTACACAGATCAAAGAGAATTTAAAGGATCCTGGAGGGAAGACAGTAAAGAGGAAGGGCCAAGTCATCTTGTCAAAGATCCCTCCCTCAGGAAAGAGAAAGGAAGACAGAAATGTCTGGGTGTAAATCTTCACTAATCCAGCTGCTGAAAGTTTTGGTTTGATGGAGAACTGGGCAAAAAAGACACAGAAACAGATGAAACAGACTTGTCTGTTGGTTTGCATCACTGTCCTCTGAACTCTCCTCTTGTTGCCTGCAGACTCATCCTGTGGGGGAAGATGCTCAGGTAACAGTAGAGAAATAGGGGCAAGAATATGAAAACAATAATTTATCCTACTACTACTTCATCAATCCTAGCAGTCTGGGTAACTTCTCAATATCAGTGATAAGAGAAAACCACAATCTCATTGAAAAATCAAGTTCTAGTTCAGCTTGTGTAAATGCTGAAGTCACTGTTATACCCTAAAATAAGGGGAGGTAAAACTGTGCTCTCCTGAATAGTGTGAGACTGGCCACACTATAACCTCCTTCACCCCCAGGAAATCTGACTGGGAGAAATACTGAAAAATACAAAGAAAATGGGGGTGTAGAGGATAGCTCTGAAACCAAGCTGATGCCTCAATGAAGAGCAAATGAGGTTGGCTACAAGCAAAGGTGGCTGCTGTGCAAAACTGGAGAGCATCAGCAAATATCAGAGCTCAGCACAGCAATGGCAGCTGAGCAGCTCTGAAGTGCTTAAACCTTCTGAAAACAAAAGAGCTTCAAGAAGTAGTCTCTTGGGGAGCAGGAGGAAAGATTGATGGAAGGTAGTAGGGACAAAGGGCATCCTAGAAAGGACAAGGGTCCACCCCTGGGTGGAGCTGGTAAAGCTGTTAATAAGATAGATACGGTGAACATGCTGTAATTGCTGTCATTGAACATAGGGGAAGAAGCAGGATAACACTCATTATGAGGATGAAGCTTTTCCAACTTATTAGCAATTGAGAAGAACATTCAACAACATTTACCAGCACCAGAAGATATTTAAATTTGGCAGGTCTAAATAATTTTGCAACCAAGAGATCTAAGAAAACTGCTGTGTGCTGATGTTCATTTCGAAGAGGCATTTTTAAAAGGCTTGGATATCCAAGAAGGCAAAGGTATGGCCTGAAGGAAGCAGCTAGCCAGACATCTGTCCAAAACAGAATGACAGTGCTGGATTCATATAGCAGAGAACTGAAGAGCACATATATATGTCAATGAATGAGATTTTAGGGATAAATAGGTGATGGCAAGCAAACCCAATTTTATTCTCTGCACATTTGACACTAGTAATGCACAAAAGCAATATCCTTGATGTCCAAAAGGTGTTTTGACCTAGTAATCCATGACATGCTGACAAAAAAAAAAAAGCACTGTAATGGGTGAACAGTGAATATGCCAAATGGATTTTAGACTGGTTACCTAAGAGACAACAAGGATTCACCACTGCTTAGGTATCTCCAGTAAGGTCTTCATCTCACTATGGCTAACACCACTCACACATGGCAGATTTTGGTGAAATGATAAATATTGATGAAGATGAATCTCTGCTGCCTGGCAAACCTGTGCTTGCTCCTTGTGGGAAGCCTGAAGCTGGAGGCAGGAGTGAGGAGGTGGCTCAGCCTCCTCATCCAGCACACCCAAGGGACTCCTTCCAAGGCCCTCAACTGTTCCACACTGACATTTAAAGGAGATTAGTAAAACACTGCAGAAGATATAGACCAGAGCTGTAAGAGTGATTCCAGGGATGCAGAAAATGTCTGAAATGGGAGAATTACAGAGGTTGATCTTTTTCATTTATCAAAGAGAAGATTAAGAAGTGACTTGATTACGATACAGCAGCACATTCAGGAGAAACAATATCAGGTACTAAAAGGTTCTTAATTAGGCAGAAAAAGGCATAAAAAGAACTAATGACTGGAAATGGAAGCCAAATATATTAAGCATCACTTTTAACAGCAGATGTTTCTAACTATTAAAGCAAATTATACACATGCTGTTGGGCTCAGCGGAAGACTCAAGGAGGTAAAGCTTGCAGGCTTGCAGTCTATAGGGTATTTTATACCCATTCTGATCTCAAGAGCTTTGAAAGTTTGAACCATGCTGTCTCCACTGGCACTTGATGTGTTTGCATCCAACAACTGACCAGCCCCAGCCCTGCATGCAGCACTCAACACACTCACGACCACCACCCTTCCCCTTCCCACCACAGACCTCTGCAACATCCCAGACTAGTCCTCTAAAGCCCCTCCCAAATCCTGCTGTTCCCCAAATGCACAGATAGGTCTGCAACCCACAGCACTTGGTGGGGTCACTGCTGCCAGACGTGCCTCCCCCTTCTCAATGTGAGCACCAACCATCTGCAAATCCCATTAGGAATGAGGAGTTCCCAATGGGCATCTCCTTACCAAAACCAGAGGAGGAACATACACAGCACATGCTGGTGGTGCCCAGGGCAGAATTAAACACCAGTAAGAATTACAGATGGGCACAGGCATGGCTGGGCCAGCCCCTGACCCTCAGGAGAGCAGTGGTTTGCATGGGGACATAGGTGGGGACCAAAAAGCATCCATGTGCACTGCAGCTTACTGAGTCCTCAAGAAAAACACCAAGAGAAGCACCCAGTTCAAAATGATCTGAACCAACAGAGACACCTTGAGTTTACAAGGCTTCTAAAGTTATTCTAACACCACCTATTTTAAGAAGCTATGTGGAAAAAGCTCATCCCCTGCATTTGTTATCAGGAGATGCAAGGAAACACTGGTAATGTGGAGGTTGTTTTGTTCTTCTGAGGTAAGACAATACAGCTCTAAAAGTATCTGAAGTATAGAGTTCAGCCTTTGCAGTAGATAGAAGCTTTAAAATTAGCTGTAAGCAAAAAGACTTTTTAACTGAGTGTCCAAGATTTTTTGAGCCAAAATTTAGGATTATAATAAAGAATAATTCTGCCTTTGCTGAGGGTTGGTTATTTTGGGACCATTTGGAGGTCACCCTGGATGTTATCCATAAAAAGAACAAACCCAAAAGGAATAGGAGAGCATTAGATGACCATATTTAAGACTTTGGAGACTTAGGACTGAATGGTTCTTCACCAGCCCTACCCACTTACACCTCACTGAGACAAAAGCCAGCTGGCCTTACCAGCCATACACTCCTTGTCAAATAATGCCATCAGGTACTTCAGGATCACAGTTCACTTGACCTGTTTTAAATGATTATTTTAGGCTGGGAAGAACAGCTCCCAAGTCACCTTGAGTCAAGCATGACCAATCCCATCCATGGCCACTTAAGGTGGGCCACTTAAAAAGGATGGAGAGCAAAGGAGCCTTGCTCAGCAGAAGATAGAACCCAGCCTTCTCTGACATGAGACAACAGGGTGGCACAACTGGCTGAAAAACAAGAAGCCATCTTCAAGGGAAATCAGAGTAGAAAAGGAGTTCTCCAAGTTGCTCCAAACATGTATTTTGTATCCTAAAAACCTGGAAATCCTGGGGGGGGAAAAAACCATCTTTTGGAAGAGCAAGACAGCGAGCCTTCAGCAGGAGCACTTTTGACAGCCCCAAGGAGACACCTGCCCCAGACCCACCACTCCCAAAGCCAACTCCCAGCAGATATACCCCAAGGCCATGGTCACAGCTCCCTCCTCTGCCTTTGGCAGCCACCAATACAGCCAGAACTAGATGAGCATAAAAATAACCAAAGCTGGAACTGGGTAACGAAGGTACTGTGTTAATCAGGCTAATAGGGAGGGCTCAACGCCAAGGATCACTGACTGGATGAAGAAGGACTTCATTAAGGGGTGCTACTGGCTTATCCTGGAGGAACACTGCAACAGCCTGGCCTTGCCCAAGAGCTGTGAGAGCTGCCAGTGACCTGCCTGTGAGTGTCCTTACGTGCCTTCCTTTCATCAGCTCTGTCTGCAGATGAAGAACCGTCTTGTCTCATGAAATCAGCCAGTCAGCGAAACGTCCCTTCCCCTCCATGCCTCCTGGATCTGCTCTAGAGGAGCTCTCCAGGGGGGGCACATCTTGCTTTTAACGCTGTCACGCTGAAATCTGCCAAAGCCACGTTCCCTGCAATTAAAGCAGCATCCTGATCCAAGAGAAGAGGCTGTGCTAGAAGGCAGCCCTCGGCTAGAGAACAGAGGGAACAGCAAGCGGGAAGCTGGGGTGCTGCTGGGAAGGCAGGAGGTAGGAATGGTTGTAGGAGAGCAGAGGGAAAGCTCAGCAGATCTTGGAAGAGCTGCTGATGCAGAGGAAAAGCTAAAAGGTACTGTGTGGAGAAGGCTTCCCACACTGTCTCAGACTGGCTGGTGGAGTGTATGACAAATACAAATGGATGTCTTCTTCTGAAGTTTTGGGTGTTGTTTTTTTAAAGCAGAACTATTGCTGATTTCTCCTCCAGCAGCCCAGGGACAGCTTGCCACCAAGCTCACACACTGAGGGTAGGAAAAGCAGTCCCTGTTGTTTGGATCAGCACACAGCCTGCGTGTAAATGGAACGAGAAGCCTGCAAAGCATCCCGTGGGAGGCTGCAATGTGGTAAAGCAGCTCAGGTCTGAGCTGTGGGGAGGGAAGAACTAATGCCAGGAGACGAAGCCTCCTAAGGCGCCTCTGGAGTACGACAAGCAGTCCAGGGTGCATGAGCTATCATGTGTCTGTGGCCGTGCTGCATGTCAAGACATCCCCAAAATTCAGGCGTGCATCCAGGTGGAGAGGGGGCGGATGCAAACACGCAGGCAGTGTGGGCTGAAGCTTCCTGGTCCAAATCTGAAGCACAGTTTGAGGAGAACTCAAGGCTCCAGAGCAACTGTGCAATTAGGAGTGTTTGGCACTTAATTGACAGGGGAATTGGTCACCGAGGCACTTCTGAAAAAGGCCACCTTATGCTCATCTTTATCTTCAAACATCTCAATACAAATAAAATGTAGTCCTTAGCACTCCTGCCCAGAAAAGGAAGCCATCAAAGCCATCAGTAATCATCCTGCTAAAGCCTGCCAGAAGATAATCAACTTGCTCGCTTGCTGGCGAGCGAGAGGAACCAACCCCCAAACTCATCTCCTTCACTGCAAATAACAGATGGGAAACCACATTTGTCCAGAGAACAGAACTGCAGAAGACTCCAGTGCCATTTCATCCCATTAGTCACTTCTCAACTAGTTCTCTTTTGCTAGTTAGCACTCCCTGGACTAACCAAGGGCTGCTAGCAGAGCGAGTCTTCTCCTCTCCTGTGCAACAGAAGGCACGAACCCACAATAGGCTCTGCAGACCCTCTAGGTTTTAAAGGCAACCTCCAGCTGTTTGAATGATCTCTCCCCACACCATGCAGCCACCAACAAAGAGGTGAAGCAAACACTCAAAGAAAATAACTGCACTCTGCAGAGCTTTGCTACTAACCTTGATCAACCATCACACGCAGGTTGGTGCTCCCCCAGTAGCATCCCCCAAGGCTAAGGCGCCGATCGAGCTGCTAGCCCCTCAGTAAGCTCAAAGCAATCCCTTCTTCACTCCTTGCCCTTGCTGGCAGAGAGAAGCAGATGGGCAGGAGGAAAGCTTTCCAGTGCCAGACCCAGTACTGCTCCTCTGCTCCCCTCCCCAGAGCAGGGTCCCCCCTCCAAGCAAGGCGCTGCCTAGCTAAGCATGCCAGCAGTGCTGCCGCCCGAGGCGAAGGGACAAGTCCTTCCAGTTGATTAGGGAAGGTTTCTTGTGCAATTTGCTGCCTCACTAGCTCCTGTTTAGACAGCCTTTGTTCCCTGTTCCATGAAAGGTTTGGATGGCTGTACATGCTCAGAGGGTGCTGTCCCCTAGGCTTGGTCGGTGAGGATGGCAAAGAGCTCACCCCAGGTTTTAACCTCTTGAGCTCTGCACGCTGATGTGCTCTAAGTGCAGCCCCAGGTCCCCTCATGCTTCCTGATGCAGGACTTCCAAACGAGTCCTCTTGGCCAAGGGAAGCCTAATGGTTTGTTTTGCCTTTTTGCTGCTGCCAGCCAAAGGCCAAACAGACCTCCAGAGTAACAGGAGCCTCCGGTCCTGCTCGCTCATTGTCTTCTGTAGAACTCAAATAGCAGCCTGGGAGGGAGCTAAGCAACTCAAAACTTTCCATTCACTGGTACCTCCTGCCCAAAGCAGAGAAACACATCAGGCCAAGGAGTTTCTCTGGGAGCAAAGCAGCTACCTCGTCTAGCAGTGATGCAACTCACAGCTGTAATGCCATAAAGAGCACAGGCTGCTCTCCATAGACTTGTAACAGATTTAAAAGCAGCCCAGTTTCCTATTGGGACTAAATATCCCAATAAATCATCATTCACAGAACAAAATCATTATTCATTTACTGCATGGCTCCATATTTATTCAGCTGTGAAAGGTCTCTCCTGCAGCCTTGCCCACGAGTTTCTGCCTCCTCTGGGAAGCCTCCTGGACAATTACAGCAATAGGAGATAATGGCTGTAGCTCAGGGACTAAACACAACACACTTGAATATAGGAAGGTCCTTTTATGCCCCAATCTTTGCATTACCTTGGCAGCATCAACATCTGAGCACAGCACAGCAGCAAGCAGGGCAGAGAAGATCATGATCCTCTGACCCAGTAGCAAGCATCTGGGACAGAAGCTTGAAACAATAAAGACAACCCTGGTGCTAGTGCCAATAGTCTGAAATGTTTTCAGAGACAGAGAGTGACACTCCAGGTGCCATGGCCTCACATTTTCTTCAGACTGAAGGAGTCAAGGTAGATCTCATTTCTCCTGGGCCAACACAGATTTATGAAGGAAGCTGCTGGAATGAACACCTTGGAGTGGATCAATGCACCCAGCACAGAATGCAGTATTTTCTGCCTTTCCTTTTGGTTTTTTATAGTATTCTGGATTTAATATGTACTAAATGCTCTTCCAGAATGTAGGGCCTGAAGATAGACAAGCCATTGCACAATCTTTTTACATACCTAACCCAGCTTTAATTGCTCAATTATTCCAGATAAACACGATAAGGTCCCTGCCATGAATAATTTATAAGCCAGCTAGCCACACAACCCATGAAGCACAAATCTATGGCTGTGGTGAAGGAAATGCCAAGCAGGATCACCAGACACTTCAGCTTCCTATCCAACACTGGCCCAAGGAGCTAGTGTGTTGGCTGCCCAGGCCAGGTCTGACCTTGCCTGAAGTCACTGGGATAGTCTGTGCCTTCATTTGGGTTATTCTGTTGCTCAAAGGGTGCAAATGTTAGAGAAATTAAATAGGCACCAAGTTGGGATATGCACCTGGCAGGAAACAGGCATAGTGCATTCCCCTTTTTATTCAGGGTGTCCCACACCAGTACAGCTGGCTGTACTGGTTTCTCATGGAATTTCAGTAGATGATCATGAGGGAGCTGAACAGCTGCAGTGAAGCCCAGCAGGACATGGTGCACTGAAGGATGGAAGCCTGGTGGGGACAAATACAAGGAACAGTACTCAGGACCTCACAGAGGAGGTAGAGGAAAGAAAAGGTCCTGTCCAGCCAAGAATCACCACATTCAGATAGGAGAGACCCTTCCCTTGGAAGAGAAGGACCTGGAAGGTGTCCAGAAGGAGGCTTAATCCTCAACCCATGATAAAGCCATGCCAGGCAGCTCCATTCCCATGGTAAAGGGATAATAAACTGAGCACTGCCCTGGGAAAACTCTTGTACCAGCCACACACCAATGGGTAGCAGGGGCAGGTACCACCTCCAGGCTCTGGTGTCCTCAGATGAGTGCAGAAGGCTTTCCCACAGGACTTGGGGACATGTCACATAAACCTTGAGCATCTTTGTGACTCTACAAGAAGCAGACAAGAGGCACTGGTGGGTTTCTTCCAGCCTGGGCACCTAGCTCTACCTTTCCCTGCCCTGCTCCCTGCTTTTTCCAGCAGATGCTCCTGAATTTTATTTACACTGCTGTTTCATTCCAATAAACTCACATCAAAGCCTTTGGGATTTTGCCCTGATGAAACAGCTTGTCCAGTCACCAGCTACCTATTGTAATAAGTCAGAATTTATGCTTTCTGCATTGGAATTCCTCTCCTCACCCAAATGCACCTGGAGCCAGCTCATAAGTCATCATCTATGTATGCAAAGTCATAATCTACTATGCAAAACATACCAATCTAACACAAAATCCTGCAATTAGAACAGATACCTGTTAAAATCACACCACTGTTAATTGAGTTTTTATAGCCATTAAACAGGCTCTAAGAAGGAGATGCTTAATTGCAATGCAGTCTACAATAACAATCTCTCTATCTTCAGGGGGAAAAAAAAAGCTAGTAGCAAAGCAAGAACAAAATTGGTCACCCAAATCCTGATTTCTTTGCTTGCTGACCAAAAGTCATTATTGCCATGGAGATCTGAACTGATACAGCCCAGAAAAGGTGGATAAACTCTTAATCAGAAAGATTCCTGCTACTCAAAAGGCTGCCTTCTTCTATCATCATCCAATCCAAAATGTGGATTACCCAATTTGGGGAGTTCTCTACTGCCCTCCTAATGGGGAACTCAAAGGATCACCATAGAGCAACCTACCTTGGACCCCTCAAAGCCAACACAAAACCCTGGGCAAGCTTATAATGAAAGCTAGCTTCATTCTGCTCAAAGGAGAGGCTGAGTCCTTGATTGCAAAATGAGAAACTGTTGCAGAAGAGAAAAAAAATACAAGTGAAAACCACTCAGTTTAACAAAATAGATCCCAACAGAAGAAAAAAGTCTTTCCTCCACCTTTCTGGGCTTCTTAGCTTTTCTTTGAAGGATGTCCAAACTGCAGCAGCTTTGGGTCAACACAAAAAACCCCCCTCTCAAATCCACCATGCAAACATTGTCTCACAAACAGCCTTCTTGGGCATGCACACCACTGTCAACCACTAGTTTCAGGTTGCTTTTAGCCCCTCATTGCCCACACAGCCAACTGCTAAACCTACTGAATGCTACAGCAGCATTTCTAGCACTGGTGGCTGCAAAGAGAAGAAAAGAGAGATGGAGATGTATCAGACATAGTGCATGTAACCTCAAGCAATAAATACCAGAGGAATAAATCAGGTTGTTCATTTGAACAAAGTTTCAACAAAGTTGGGTTTGTTCAGCCTGGAGTAAAGAAGGCTTAGGGGAGATCTTGTCTCCATCTTCCAGTATTCTAAGGGTGGCTATAAAGAAGACAGAATCTCCCTTTTTATAAGGAGTCCCATGGAAAATATGAGAGGTGAGGGATACAGGTTACTCCTGGGGAGATTGCAAATGGACACAAGAGGAACATTTTTCACAAGGAGAACTATCAGCCACTGGAATAATCTCCACAGGGAAGGTGGTGGAATCCCCAACACTGGGCATTTTTAAGATGCAGCTGGATATGGTGCTGGGCCAGCTTGTCTAGACTCTGCTTTTCCCAAGAAAGCTTGGACCAGATGATCCTTCAGCTACCTTCCAACCTGGGATTCTATGAAAGTATTAAAGAGCTCCTTAGTGAGGGCATCCAGCCATGCCATCACAGCTGATAACTTGGTCTGCAGGAGTGGATCAGTGTTTATTTACTTGTAGATGCTGTATTTTGGACTAAAGCATAAGCATCAGAGCTGTGACAGTCAGCTATCTCCAGGCAGCCAGCCTACACCTCTGGCAGGACATTGGTGAAAGGGTTTCTGCACAGTTTCTACAGAAGCATTTCTTAGCCAAGCCCTGCAGCTCACCACATGGTCTGTAGGTGCTGACTGGGCTCAGCACCTCCATGCCAGGTGCCCTCCACTGGTGCTGACTCCACAGCCAAGGAGCACCTTGGATTGAGTGACAGGCAATGCAAGCTGCAAGACTCTGGGAATGGCAGTGCTCTGCATCTCTCCAAGCAGAAAGAAAACTACAGAGGAGCAAACTGCACAGGCCAAGCTGATTTCATCCCTCTTTAATTTGCTCCAATGCCAATTAGAAGCCACTTTGGGAGAGAAACAATAAATCTCGTCACCATGCCCTAACCTCAAACCCAGGAGACTTGAGTGTAATTACCACAGGACTGACACTGATCTCCAGCACAGTTCTCCCAGGTCAGATAGCAGGAGTTCCCTCCATCTCCAGGCATTCAGCTGGAGAGGTCTCACTCCTGATTTTCAAGTGTCATGCATCAAAACCTCCAGCTGAACAGTGGGAGCCCACACCGACTGTGAGCAATCAAACCCAAACTGCCTTAAATTGGGCAGAGATGGAACAGATTGGCTGGCAAGAGGGAAGTAGCAAGATCTGTGCACCAGGGGATAAAAAACATTTTACATCCAAATAAATACCACCTCTCCCCATAAGCTTTTATCTGCCCACAGCTTATCTGCTGGTGTTAACCCCCTGCCTGGCTGGGCTGGCTCCTGGCACTCTGCAGAGAGAGGAAAGGAGGATAAGGTCTGAACCACAGTGTGCAGGAGGTGTTGAGATGCAAAATGGCACACTATGCATGACCAACATCACCTTGGGGGATGCTGCTCCTCAGTGGACAGCAACCTACTCACCCAGGGAGAGGTGAGACCTTTGCATCCTGGTGGGATGCAGGCTGGGTGCAAATGGCCTCATGTTGTGCCAGGGGAGGTTTAGATTGGATATTAGGCAAAATTTCTTCACAGAAAATGTTGTTAGGCATTGGCCCAGGCTGCCCAGGGCAGTGATGGAGTCACCATCCCTGGAGGGGTTAAGAACAACATAGATGTGGTACTCAGGGACATGGTTTAGTGGCATGGTGGTGGCAGGTTGACAGTTGGACTTGGTCTTAGAGGTCTCTTCCAACCTTAATGAACCTGTGGGTGGTATGCAGCACCTGCCTGCAGGTGGAGGACATGGGAAAAGGGGTTGGCTGGAAGAGAAGGGGGCTTGGGGCAACAGCTTGAGCTAGCCCAAGCCATCAGGAAGAGCAATGAAGCTTTCTCTTTTGATAAAAAGTAAGGTAGCACCCAATGGTGGCTCTTGGCTGGGGGGGGTGGGGCATGGCTTTGAGATCAGTTAATGCAGCAGTGCTGGAGCTGTTCAGAGCCCTTCAAATGACATGTCCTTCAAAACTATCAGATGGTGGGACTTTTCTGGTCAGAGTGGTAAAAAACTTTACACCCAGGATCTGCAGAAAGCATTATTTCAACACATCCCCTGGGGCTCAATGAGAACTTAGCACCTAGAATTAGTTACGGAAACAGTGCTTCAGAAGTCAATGGATTTGTTTTTTTGCCTTCCCAATTGAATAAAGCAATAACCATCATCTGCTGAGAACAAGTCATGGAATCCCAGAAGCCACTCAAAGACAGATGGCAGCAGCAGCATGCCTGTTTGGGGATATTTCTCAAAGCACTCTCCAATTTAAAAGCCACAATCACATCATCTGGAAAATTAATATGGCAGGCCAGAACATAAGGTAGAGTTTGTAAAAACTCTTTTCATGGCATTAGCTGGCCTGGCCCCAGCATCTCACTACTGACTTGGGACTCAAACCCCTGGATTCCTGTCCCAGTCTGCTAAAGGTCCCTTGGGCAGGTTGCTTAGGACTAGATGAAAGCAGCATGGCTGGGTATGAGGGCTCAGTATAACTGGGGCTCAGCTTTCTGGGGGTGGGCTCTCCTCTGCCCCAGCACTGTCAGTCTTGAATTAGCACACTGTGCTCTAGCTAACTTCAAAGGTATTTGATTTTCTTGAAGCTGGAAAGGGTTTGCAATATGCAGAGTATGACTTGCCCATCATGGGCAAACCAGAGGCAGGGTGTGCTCAAGGACAAGCCTCTCCCCAAAATAAGTATACTCAGTATTTCTGAGGAATCCAGAAGTTCAGGTAATTCCACTCAATCTCAGGTCTCCAGGCTAATTTTAGCACAGACCACTATTTTTTTTTAGCCAGACCTTTCCACTAGACCTGGTATTTTATCTCCTGGGCATCATAGTCCATTCACAGGGGGAAGGAGCAGTAAAGCAGTGCTTTCCAGGAGATCAGGAGAAACATGAGACACCTCCTGGGGAAGAAAGAAGTGGTACCTCAGAGCACAGGAGGAGCTGAACAGAACCAATGTGCAGCCCAGAGCCACGATGAAACTGCTTTTGAAGGAACCCCATACCCAAGCAGTTGCAGGGACACTGCCCTTTCAGCTTCCTCCCCTGCCTATGCCTTCAGGCATTGGGGTACTCTGAAATTAAAAGATAGGGGGGAAAAACAAACCCAAAATGAAAATCCCAAGGGGAGTGCCCATTCCTAGAGCCAGGCTTAGCAGTGCCCAGCTGGTTGCTGCACTGTATGTGCACCCCTGTAGAGCTGCATCCTTAGCAGGCTTTTCCAAAGGGAATGATGCTGAGCCTGCGTTTCTTGCAGTGACAAAGCTCATTTGCTCTTGGGGGACCAGGGCTTCAAATAGCTGCTTGCTTGTGGCAATAAAAACAGGCAGAGAGCTGCCATCAGCTCTGGTAGCCTGCACCATGACTGATGCAAGCTCTGTCTGCAGCACTCTGATAAGGAGATCAGATGATTCAGAATAATCTGGGCTTTGCTCAATGTATGGAGCCTGAGTACTTGTGCTTCTGTTTCCAGCTCTTGGGAATACTGTGTCATGCTTGTTAGAAGGGGGAGAGGGCAGCCAGAGATAGGTGGGTACCCAAACTACCTCTCCATAAGATTGATGGGCACATGTGATCTGCCCACCACTCAGGTCCTTTCCACAGAGGTTACCAACTCAAGGGTCTAGCCAGTTGAAGCCTGTGGCTTGGACACAACAAGGGAGTGTCAGAGCAGGTGGGGAGGAAGCAAAAAGTCCATATTAAGTCTTCTTTCCATCTTGGAGGATTTTTTTGAGCTGTGACCCTCTGGCAGGGCTGCTGCATGAGCTGTTGGGGCTCAATTAAGATGCAGAAGATGGGCATCAGAGTGGGTGGGGGGAAAGGAGAAGAGAGGAAGAAAAGTGATACACTGGCCCTTGAATCTGCATAACTGACTTCCAGATGATTTAGTGCCACAGTATGTCCATGCCCTCACTCATTTCCACAGACCTTTAATCCCACAGACCTGCTGCAGAGTTTACTCTCATCCCATCAAGACCACATCTCCCTGTTGAGCCATCTCAACAACCTAGTTTTGACTTCACCCAGAGCAGAAAGCCCAGCCTATTTGCAGCATGAACTGAATCCAGAACTGAAACATTCCACCCTTCAGCTATCCTTCATCAAAAGGTTTACAGCCTGGATGAAACAGCATCAGAGTTCAAATAATCAGCCTTTAGAGTCCAATTAGCACCACAGCCCCTCAGATAAGGGTTGACCAAGAGCATGGCTGCATATCACATCCACAAGATGAGGAGCTGGATATGACAGAAGGGTGAGATCTGGGAGCAAGGCTGTATGAGCTTGAATTAAGGTAGTCAGGAACCCCTCTGGAAGCATGAACTGCTGACCCACAAACACCTTACTGCATTGACAGAGCTGTTTTCAGAAATCTATCTGCCATGCAAATCCCTTTTTAGCACCATGACCAAGAGACAGACAGGAGACAGGGCTAGGAAAAAGCAAGATGGTTTCTCATGATGAGAGCCCACACAGCTCTATAAATAGCAATGGTGATTGGCTAAAATTCAGGTCAAAAGAGATGCTGCTGAGATGTCACCACCTCTGCCAAGCAATGCTATCTTTAAGGAGCAGATGGACCTCATATGTCCTTAGCAGCCAGGGTAGGAAAAGCCACATCATGGCATTTCCTCCTGTGCTGGGGCTCTTGCACTGAGCACCTTTCAGCAGGTACACAGCCTGACACCCTCCATTGTAACCATCCTGCTCTCTGCTGCTTGTAGGAAGACAGTAAATAGAAATTAATTCAGCTGCTGCTAACTCAACCACTGTTGAGGCACTGAAAGCACTTGAGGTTTCCTCCCAAGAGCTCCCTGAAGGCAGTGCAGTGTTTTACCACCCAGCACAGACTGCAAACAAGAGCATATCAGCAAGGGCTGTAAGCCTCTGCAATTGCTGCTCTCTGGGATATTGTGTGTGCAGCGAGCAGGATGCAGAGGAACACTCAACCATGTGTGAGATTTCACGTGCTCCACTGGCAGGAAAACATTAAGCAGCATCTGCATATCTGCATGAGCAAAACAGCTCCATCCACTACAACTGAAAGTGATCTTTCTCCTCTGCTCAGGGACATGTAGAGGAGGAAACAGTAGTAGACACAGTGAAGCTTTCAAAAACACAGGGAGCCTCTGACTTGGTACCCTGCTCTGGAGATCTTGACAGCTGCTTCTGATCCTCAGCTTGCTTTTTTTTCCCCCCCTCTCTGATAAAGCAATATGTGAGTTGAAAGCTGGAGGGAAATCATGTCTGGTCCAAGCAAACAGCTTGTTGTAACTTCATGTACCAAGGGAAGGACGAGGCAGGGTGGTGGTGGCTCAGCACATGCAGCTCGCTGGGCTTGGTATTTATCAAGTGGCAGAATCATAGAATTGTCAGAGTTGGAAGGAACCTTAAAGATCATCTAGTTCCAACCCCCCTGCCTGGCATGGACACCTTCCACTGGATTAGGTTGCCCAGAGCCCCATCCAACCTGGCCTTAAAAGCTTCCAGGGATGGGGCTTCCATAACCTCTCTGGGCAACCTTCTCCAGTGTCTCAGCAGCCTCATGGTGAAGAACTTCCTCCTCATATCCAATCCAAACCTACCCTCCTCTAGTTTACATCCATTCCCCCTAGTCCTATCACTACCTGCCATCCTAAGAAGTCCCTCCCCAAGGAGATCACAAGCCATGAAGAACACAGGTCCCTTCCCACCTCTCAGAAGTGTTCTTCCTCACTTGCAGTTGTTCCTATTATACCTCTCCACTGCAGCATCGTGTGGGATGTCATGCTCTCCCACCCCCTCCCAACAACTAGACACATCATTGTGGACCCTTTGATGTCCCCCCAGTCAGGTCCCTCCTGCCATGGCTCTTCAGAGCCAACCATCAGCAGAGGGGAGTCACCATGAGCAACACCAGCCCTGCCAGTCACCTGGGACCGTTTAGCCAAGCTACTGTTTGACATTTCCCACAAGTGATTGTTACATTATCTGAATCATCTCTGCCAAGCAGCATGAAACGTGGCACACCAGGAGGAACAGCCAGGATTACTCATGAGCTTTTTGGTGGTTGTTGTTGTTGGCTCTCACTGCAACTGCAATCTGTCGAACAGACAAGTCCCACCTCGCCACAGACGGCTGGGAGCAGACCCTGCTCGGGCTGCAGCAGGGGTTGAAAAGGCCAACGAGTCATTTAGGTGGAGAAAAGCCTCAGAAAGTACAAGTGTGCTACTCTCCAGCTTTGGATGAGTTGCTTTATTCAGGGCTTAATCACCTCATTAAAAACAACAGAGCACAAATAACTAAAGTCCAACCAAGAGGTAACAGAAGCATCCTTCCCTGCAACAAGGCAGACAGGGGATGAAATGAGGGCTAGGATGCCTGCTCTAGGGATAGGGGGATGAAGAGGTGAAGGGCAGTGGTGAGGAAGCACTAAAATGCAGGAAATACACACACAGAACCTGTTGGGCTAGGGCAATAAATTCAAGGTTCCTATCAGTATTTTATCATCACAAAGAAATACAGAATATCCATTGCAATCCCATAGAGCACATTTTCAGTGCCTGGCTCATGAGATGTTCTTGAGGAGAGCTGTAGGGCTTCTTCAGGTGGGTCCATCCCTAGGGAGCACCAGACCCAGCCAGCCCATCCTGCAGATGCAGCCTTGAGCACTGGGGACAGGACATGCCTCATGGCAGCAGACCTGGCCAAGCATCCCTGCTTACAGCACCAATCCTACACCTTTACCTCCCCAACTACTCACTCCACCACCATGGCCACAATGCCTGGGGATGAAAACCCCTAGGGGATACCAGACCATAGAAGCATTTACCATTAAATATTATCCCACTACAGGATCTGCTTTTTGAGATCCAGCATTTTCAGGCCATTCTTTAGGAAGAGGGAGAAGGACCATCTCTAAACACAGCATCACATTTCTGCACAAGCACAGCAGAACACCTTGGAGAGATGGTGCTGAGCCTGGAGGCTGCTCCAGAGCTGGAAAAATGAATAGCCAGGAGGTCCCAAGGGGAGGATAAAACCTCCTTGGCTTTACTGTCTAATAACAGAAGAGACCACATAAATGTAATCTGATGGCTCCTCCTCTGCCATCACTCCCATGCCAAAGAGCTAAATCCAACACAGAGCTGACACACCCAGAGAAAATTTGGGAATTCAGTAGGAGATGCCATGCTGGCAGCACCCTGCAGCTTCTCCATGAAGAGCCATGAAAGAGAGGGACCACTGTGGCTGTTTGGAAAGGCAGAGCTAGCCAGGGGAGATTAACTTCCCCATAAAAACCACGTTGAATTATCTATCAGTGAGTAGATAGATATCCTTTGTCATCCAGTCCTCCAGTGCTCACCCCTTGGTGGCTCTCCAGCTCACTAGACACAGAAACCACTAGATTTAACATCCAGGAACGATGAGGCAGCATGTTAGAGCACAACAGTTTAAAAACATGGCTTCAAGCCACAAAATTACAGCAACATAAATCACAGTCATACTGCAAAGCCTTCAGTGCTACCCAGACCACAGGAGACCTATGCCCAGCTACTCATCACCAAATAGTTTCAGCATCTAGTAGGCCCCAGGGTAAAATCACCAATGGCAACAGGGATTTTGCCTGTGCTTATGTAGCAGGCATCAGAGACCTGTAAATGTTTGGATGTTTAGTGAATCCCAGAATGGTGAGGGTTGGGAGGGACCTCTGAGGATCATCTAGTCCAACACCCCCCTGCTAAAGCAGGGTCACCCACAGCAGATTGCCCAGCATCATGTCCAGTTGAGTTTGGAATCTCTCCAGAGAAGAAGACTCCACCACCTCTCTGAGCAGCCTGGGCCAGGGCTCTGGCACCCTCACAGCAAAGAAGTTTTTCCATATGTTTAAGAGAACCTCATGGGTTCTGGTTTGTGCTCATTGCCCCCTGTCCTGCCACTAGGCACCACTGAGCAAAGTCTGGCCACAGCCTCCTGCCAAGCATTCAGCAGATTCCCTCCTGGTATGTTCTTCTCCAGGCTAAGCAGCCCCAGGGCTCTCAGCCTTTCCCCTCTCACAAAGAGGGCTGCTGAACCAGCAGTCAGGAGTCAAGCCAAAGCCTCCTGAAGTGTAAATACTTCAGAGCCTGGGCTTTCCCCAAAAATGGGAGGTTTTACTGAAAATGGAACACTAACCTCCTGCAAGGTATGAAACTGAGACAATAAACCAAATGGGAAGCAGGCTCTTAGGAAAAGCAGCATATGAACACCATTTCTGTGACATTCAGTCTTTATCAGGTTTTTCAGTCATTTGCTAGATGAACAAGGTGATGCTGCAGGCAGGCACCATGCCTGCTGGTGGAGCTGGGCTGGAGAAGGCTTTGGGCCATCCATCCTGTGCTGACAAGCCCTGCTCCCACCACCAGAGATGATCTGCTGAGCATCATCCCTCTGCTTCCCCTAACTCCTTCTTTGCTCCCCTTTACCCACATTTTCTTACACAGCTGAGCAGAAAAACATCTCCTGTTACATTCTCATGAGCTTAATTCCAGCCCAACACTGTACATTTGTACTCAGACTGCTTAATTCTCATCTGAGATTTAGACTGATTGTTAGAAATAACTTTCTTACTCAGAGGGTGGCAAGACACTGGCACAGGTTGCCCAGAGAGCTTGTTGGTGTCCCATTCCTTGCAGTGTTCAAGGCCAGGTTGGCTGTGGCCATGGGCAACCTGGTCTAGGTGAGTGGCATCCCTGCTCATGGCAGGGAGGCTGGAACTAGATGATCTTTAAGGTTCCTTCCAACCCAAACCATTCCATGATTTTCTATTAATGCAATTTAAACAGTTAGCCACAAAAACAATTTAAAGGTTTTAGCTATCTCCTTCTGCTACAGATAGCTCAAAAGCTGCTGAGAGGTTTTCTTCTCCTGACAAATAATCCTGACCACTGTTGGGAAACCAACCAGCAAAGTTCTTAATCCTCCCTGAGACATTTTATGTTTCACTTGCTGAAGGTCTGTGATCAAAGGTTGGTGATGATCATACATGGCATGGAGCATGTAGGGAACAAATTTATTCTCAAATATGTTAAATATTTCATATCATATTCCATTCATAATGTAAAAAGTGCAAATCAATCTCCCTAAGTAGAGCTAAAAGTGTGAGCCAGAATTGAAAGGTAACACATCACCACAGCATAGAGTCACAAACACAACAGACACACTCCAAACAGCTGGAGGACAAATTAAGGGACTTCAAAAAGAAAGTGATTTGGTGAGGAACATCCATGTATAGACATGCTGCTTTCATTCAGGGGGGGGAGAAACATCTCTGTTGCTTGCAACTGAAGAGTTATGAAACTGCACTGGAGGCACACAAACTCAAACTGGGGGAAAAAAAAGCACAGTAGAAACATCAGGAAAAAGACAAATTTGCTGTAATCCCAAACAGTTCCAAGCAAACCTAGCAGGCAGCTGGACATTTTGAGTCTCATTCCAGCACTAACTGAAGCAGATCTTTTAATGCTGAGCTGCTACTCTTGATTCAAATCAAACCCAAGTGCTACATTTCTTTGGTTTAGCACTTTGGATAAGGGAAGAAATGAATCCAAAGAAACTCAACCAATTTGAAGAGAACACCAAAGAAGAAATTAATTTATCAAATTAGCAACGTGCAGTGGCACTTCAAAAGCCCAAAGAGAGAGAAGATGCCTGCAGGTTACTCCTCACAATACCAAACAGAGCAAATCCAATCAGATGAACATGCTGCAGGAGCAGTCAGGCGAAAGGCACAGGAGCAGCATCACAAAGTGAAAGATATCTAAAAAGAGGATTTTCTAAACCTATTGTACTACTTTGAAATGGAGCTATTCCCCCCCCAGAGATGACAGCTTTGCTGGTAAAGCCCTGCAGAACAAGCTGTCCAGAAAAGCCCTCAAAAGACAACAGAGAAACACTAGCAAAAAAAAGTTTTAATGAGAAATTAAAAGTTCTCCTAGAATGTTAGGGGTACAAAAAGGATTAGGGGATTTGAACATCTCTCTTATGGGGAAAGGCTGAGAGAGTTGGGGCTAGTTTAGCCCAGAGAAGACTGAGGGGGAATCTGATCAATGCTTATCAATACTTCATGGGTGGGTGTCAGAAGATGGGGCCAGGCTTTTTTCAGTGCTGCCCAGTTGCAGGACAAGAGGTAACAGGCACAAGCTGGAATATAAGAAGTTCCACCTAAACATAAGGAGAAACTTCTTTACTTTGAGTGTGGCAGAGCACTGGAACAGGCTGCCTAGGGAGGTGGTAGAGTCTCCTTCACTGGAGACATTCCAAGCCTGCCTGGATGTCATCCTGTGCAACCTGCTCTAAGTGAACCTGCTCTGACAGGGGGGTTTGACTAGATGATCTCCAGAGGTCCCTTCCAACCCCTAGCACTCTGATTCTGCTAAAGCTGCAATATTGCATTTAAAACTACACATCTCCTTTCAAATCCCTATTTCCTACACAGGAGTGTAAGCAAGCTGAGACTTTCTACCACCAAGCCATTTCATAACCTGTTGTCCTTAATGGTGCCATCATAACTCCATGCTTCACATCTCCCCTTGCTTAAAATAACCTCCTATGGCACAGAGCACTGGCCTTCAGGAATAAAGGAATGAATAAGAACACTGGCACACCAGCATGCAACCAAACTGAGGACCACGACAGCAGCGAGCAGGGAGAGCAACAGAGGGAAGAATACAATTAGCTGCATGTAAAATACTGAGTGACACCAACAGCAGACAGGAACTTCTGTTTGCTCAGTCTTGTGAAACAAGAATGAGCTGGTGCTCAAAGGAATAGAAAGGCAGCAAATAAAAAAAACCCCATAAATATCTATGTATTTTTTTCCCCTGCTCAGCAAGAGATCAACTCAAGATGCCAGAGGCCAACTGCTTCGTCATGATGGAAATTCATTCCTTGCCTTGAAGATAAAATGACCATCAAGCCATGTGAAAAGGAATAAAATAGAAAAGACAAAGAAAAATAACATTCCAGAGGAATGCATATGTTTCTGAGCTGAAGGGATCACCTAATTATCAAGTTAAGGTGCTCAGCTAGGAGGTAGAGTTAACCCTCCTGTGAAAAGTCTGCTCATGGTATTTGTAAGTGGCAGGGTGGAGTGTGATGGGCTACAGCTCATGCAGTAAGGCTGGTTTTATATATATACACACACACACAAGCTATCTTATAGCATATATATATATATAAACAAAAGACATCAAGCTTCTATAAGCACTTTATTTTCAAAGCTAGGCTCACAAAAGGGTTCCAGAAACAAGGTCTGGACTTCCCACTTCACCACATTGGGGATTTCTGGCAGCCCCACAGACTGTGCAGGAGAGGATGTACCAAGAAAACCAGTTTTAGTTTTCTTAGAAAATGGGATATTTTTGATGATTTAGTTCTGCTAGAGAGCCTTGAAAGCAGAAAGAAGTTATAAATCCATATCTACTGCAGCACGAAGTAGAAACATCAACTATTCACATGAAAATATACCCATAAGGAAAGGCAAATGGAAAACAAAACCTTCCAGATCACCTCAGCAACACTGTGCAGCCATCCTGCAGCTCCTGGTGGCTCTGAGGGACCAGACTGAACATATGTTTTTCCCTGTGAGGACAGCCAAGCAGTGGGGCAGGTGGGACCGGCTAGGACCAGCATGCTCATCCTTGGGAGTTTGAGACCCAACCGGATAAAGCCCAGAGCTCCCTTGCCTGACCTCTTCTTCGAGCAGAGGTTGGACCACATGACCTCTAGAGAGCCTTTCCAATCTGGTTCCTACCATCAAGAAAGAAAACCCTCCAAGCTGCCTTCCATTAACCCTTTTTAAGGCCACCAGACTGCTTCAGATGCCTTTTTTTTAATGGGACTCTGGAATAGCAACACACAAGTGATTATGCTGAGGAAAGCGAGCCACACTTCAACCACCGCTGCTCTCTCAGCCAACCCATCACACAGGCTGCCAACACAAGCTGCAAACACTTCTCTTGGACAACTGTTTTCATCCCCCAGCTCCCTCAGTGACCTACTTACAAGTCATAAGGTTGCTTGCTATTGAAATGCATATTAAATGCAGAACAAACAAAAACCCTCATCTTTTTTCATCCTGGGTCCATTTTTTTCCCTTTGATTCAACATTTCAGAGGGCACAGAGACCTAGAGATGTTAGGAGATTGTCCCAAGACCCCAGGGGATGGCCTTGAGATGCTAAGCAGAAGCTCTGTGCACACAAAACATTTTAAGGTGGGTATCTGCAAGAAGGACTCTGGGAAAGCTTTTGGGATAAGGTAGAGGCAAAGTCCAGGCTGAGCAGAAACTGAGCCATTGGTGCATTTTTGTTTGTTTATTTGCTGGTTAACTGATACTATTCAGAGGAACCTTCAATGCAATGTTTGGACAACAAAATAAACATTTGGCAAATCTATTTAAAAGTGAAACAGAAAAGTGACCCAGGCCATTTCCTTGCAGGAGCCTCAACTTCTACCTCAGAGGCCTTTATTGACATCTGAAAAACTTACACCTGACCTTCACAGGGGTAAATACCTCTTCACAGGGGTACAAGAGCAGTGGCCAACTAATTACATCTTGCTGTACCAGGCTTATGGGATACCCCAACTCTCCTTTCCACTTGGAAAAGGGGCTGGAAGGCAGGAGGCTCTCTCAAACCTCTATGCCTAGTGTCAGAAGCAAGCATTGCATGCTTACCACAAACTGCTACTGGCAGTAAAACTCAGGGGACTTCAGTGCCTGAAGCCTCTTCTCTCACCCTCTGGAGTGGCACAGTAGCTTTCTAAAGCCTGGCTTAAAGTTTCTATTGTTAAGCCTGAGAGTAGGAATCCCCATAGTTTGGCTTAACAGCTGCAAAAAGCATCCACATCACTTCCCACCTTGCATGGAGGTCTCTGACCTGCCCAACTGGCACAGGGAGACCCCACATCCCACCAGCCCCAGCACCCCTCGCTCACTGCCAGACTCACCCCCCCAGGAACCCTGTGCATCCAATGTCACACATCCCACACAATGCTCCCCCCAGCAAGGCATCATTTTGTGCACAGTTCTTTGCACCTCTCTCCTTGCCACCAAGCATGAAGCTGTCTGAAATTCATCTCTCACCAAAACCTCACCTGGGATGAGTCAGGGTCTCAAGATGCTCAACTCCTTGGGCTTGCCAGCAAGCCCCCTGCTCCCTTCCCACTGTTAAGTCTTTTGATTTCAGGACAGTTTCATACATTTAGATCTCATCTTAGCCAAGCATTCTAGGGTCTCAGCAACAGAAACTGAACCTCCCTGGTGGTCTACCATTTCTCTTCAACTAATTTACCTCCCCCATCTCATTAAAGCTCACATTATTGCAATTATCCTCTGATTAGCCAGCAGAGGCCTTGTTCTTACTCAATGCTCTGCAACTGCCAAGAGCAAAGGGGCAACTTCTGTGCCTAGACAAAACAAGAACCTCTCCTTACAAACCTTAGTGCTGGCCACCCCACCCCCAAATCGGCCAGGAAAGATGCTCCCATTACCTGGGTGAGATGTGGGTTGGGGTTGAAGCCACACTGGTTGCAGACTTTGCTGTGACACTGGGTGCAAGCATTGAAGTTAGGCTGGCCAGAGGAGGAGGTGAGCTCTGTAGTCTTGCAGATGGGGCAGAGCGTGCTGCTGGGGAGCGGGGCGATCTGCGGGACCGAGTAGGGAGAGGTGGGAGTGCTGCCTCGGTCCGGTGACACAGACGGGGACCTCCCCGAGCCCTGGCTCCTTGCATCCACCTGCAGCGTCCTCCGTGGTCCCTCTCCTGGTGGCCCGGGCTGGCCCTGGCCCCGGCCCCTCATCTCCCGTGGGCTCTGAGAGCTGGGTGCAGTCTGTGGGAGGGATGGGGATGCTGAGCGTTGGCTCGTGGCTTGATCCAGCTGCTCCGGTCTCCTCGGTGTGCTGAAACATCACGAAAAAGACACATAGTCAGTGCAAGGTTAGTACGTTGAGATGATGCCAATCAACACAGAAACCATCGAAAGCACCTTCTCTGCCCCTGAAGCCCCAGCTCAGCCAAGGAGGCACGGTGAAAGCACACTGCAAACAGGGGCAATTGTTCAGATCAGCAGAAGGATATGCTTCACCTTAGGAAACGAGGCACAACTTCAGCCTTCTCTTCTCTTCTATCACCCAGCAGCAGAGATGTAATTTAATTATTTCAGGTATTCCAAGCTGAACCTTAGCCAGAAAGTTACACGTAAAATGTGACTGAGAAGTTTGGGGCAGCTCAGCCTCCTGCCAGCCCAGAGGCTCCCTGTTAGCACTTCAGCAGAAACTAGTGCTCAAGAAAGCAGCAGCAAGGTTGGTTTACAGACTGCAGGGTCCTTTCTGCAGGAGACAGCCAGCCCACAACTGAACCATCTTCTCACAACCTACTTTATGGGTTGCTGTGAGAAGAAGACAACTGCAAAAAGACCTATTGATTAGAGAACCCCTCCCAAGGGGGCAGAACTATTTATGCTTTCCTGACTGTCCAGCTGCCCCCATTCAAGTCACAGCTGAAAGCAATTGAGGGCTTGTTTCCCAGGGGCCACAGCGGTGGGGAATTAAGAGAAAGGACATCAGCTCTGCTTTAGTAATCATTACTAAAGCAAGAAGCATGGGGAATAGGGGCTTGTGGGCTGGATGCCCCCCAGCTGAACCCCCTTTTGGGTGATGTGAGTCTTGGCTGGGCAGAAAACCAGCTGAGATGCATGAGGTTGCTAGGTCAGGGCTATGGAACCTCACTGTGAAACCCGAGGTATCCAGAGGAGCAACCCTGGGCTTGTCATTGCATCTGCTGCTGGTCAGGCAGCAGCCACATAGCTTGTGTAGCATGCTCAGCACTCCACAGCACATACTCCCTGCCACTCCAGAGCTCAGGGAGAGGGTCCAGTGGCCCCAGGGAGTTCTTGTGTTGGAGAGCACAGCATGAGATCCCCCACACCCCACCTCCCATGTTATTTCAATGCAGGCACCCTGCAATGTGCTGCTGACAGACCACAAGTGCATGAGAATGAATCTGTGATGGAAGACATTTATCTAATTACAGAATAATTTGGTGCCTGTGTTTATTAGTAATGCCCACAAACATTTCTCAAGGAGGTAGGAGCCCTAATGCTCTCACTACCTGTGATCTACAGCTGTTTAAGGAAAAATATTTCTCAGAATCTCAGATTTAATAAATTGTTGATTTACCCAAGCAGGGTCTGACCTTATAAAGGTTTAGAAAAGGAACTTAAATGCATAAAACTAATGAAATTCAAAGTGCACATTGCCACTGTAATAGGAAGTTGGATGAAAATAAATATTAAAATATCACTTTGGGAATACTTTCCAGCTGCAGATTGAAACCTGCTTCTCTGAAGGAGGAATCACACAATAATAATAAAGCAAAGCAATAAGGGAGGAACTGCTCTGCTCCAGATGCAAGAGCAAAGCACACCTGACCCTGCAGGAAGTGTGGTCTGCATGCACTGCTCCTCCATCCTTAACGGGATGGGAGCTCAGAACTGGGATTCACCTGAGGCTAAGAGTTTCAAAGCTGCTGCCCCATAAGACATGTGGCACCTGTAGCTGGTGGAGATGGGAGAGTTCAGTCCTGGACACTAGCAGAAAGTACTGTCAAGAGAGCAAAATGCATGTTTTTCTCCTTAAATTTACTTCTTACAAACCCAGCATTTATGCATTAGAACACATACCACCCTAACAGAGTACTAACCAACATGGAAATAACATTCTTTGGGAAGATTAACATATACAGAGTTAATCAACTGTTGTTTGGAAGGTGAGAATGGTTATTCTACTGCAAATTTTAAAATTCAATTTTTTTTTTGTCCAAAAATGTTTGCCACCAAGTGGGAATTGTGACTCTACCCAGGCTCTGACCACAGAGGTATCACTCAACCACAGTTTCACTTCCCAGCTCAGTGGGAAATGGGAAAACCTGACAGCAGCTTCCCACCACAAAAGTGTTTAGCAGTGTATTAGCAGTTACCACCTATTTCTCCAGCTGCTGTTAGTAGTACTGGCAGTCTGGCTTACTCAGTTCAAGCACCTTTCTTTAAATAAAGAGTGATTTTGGGGTGTTTTTTTGCTTAGTGACTTGTTTGCAGTCAATCAGTGTGAGGAGTGCATAGCCCCGAAGCTGTGCTCCATCAAGAGGAGCTGTCACACAAGGCACACACAGGTTCAATACATTTCCTACCCAAAAGAGAGTCTGTAGCTCTCTTGAAAAAGCAAAACCCCATGAGAAAAAAAAAATACACAAGGTGCTGTTATTTTGCCTCAAGCATCATTCCTGGTGGAGCAGAGAGGATGCTCTCCCAGCCCAGGATGAAGATCCCTTTCAGCTCCCTTCACCTTTTCAGGTGAAGAGAAATGCTGTGTGCCATCTCCATCCTGTCCCAGCACTGGGTTTGCTCTGTGCACTTCTATCATCACTGCACTTCTTTATTTTACAGTTATCCAAGATGCCTCAGTCATCCATCCCATGACATGGGCTGGGCTGTCTCTCGCTTCCACCAGTGGAATATGACTGTGAAATGTTAAGACCAGAAGGAATCATCTGGTCTGTCAAACACAGTAACTAAATACAGGAGAGATGCTCCAGGAAAGATCATGAGAACAGTCATATGGCATCAGAGGCAAACCCACACTCACTGCCTCTTTTGCTAGGATGCTCCAGTGGTTCTATGTCCCATATCTATCTACAAATCCTTCTGTTGTGGTAACACAAGTCCAAACTGCTCATCCCCTTTTTTTTTCCATACAGCTCTCTTGCTCATTGATAAAAATATTCACTAGCACTGGGCTGCTCAACTGTTCCAAAGGAATTCCCCTTAGTGCCACTAGATTGTTCATTAACAAATAAATGTTAAGATGTCTTAATAAGGTAGGATCCCACCTGTTCCATGGGGGCTCTATTGATTTTGCACTGCCCTAATTGTTGAATTAGAAATCCTGGGCAATGCTGAAGCATCTCTGCAGGATCCAGATTCAGCAGGGCTCTCACAGTTACCAACAGAGCTATAATTTTGTCCAAGTAAAGAATACCAAGTGTGTTTGACTAAGCTTATTAACAGTTCTACCATGGAGGTTCCCATTTATCATATTCTATATTTGCTCTATCAAGAGCAGGTCAGGCAGGCAGCTCTGTTAATGTGCCTGCAGTCAGTGGCAGGTTGGGCAGCCAGGAAGATGCCATTTTCTTCCTCTTTTGTTTGTTTGTTTTAATTTTAAATTGAAAACCAATGGCTTTCTTCTTGCTTTCTCAAACTCCCTCCCTTTTCCAGCATAAAGCCAACCCACAATCAAACCAAGCCACAACCAGCCTCCTGCCCTAGTGCAAACAACACCCACCACAAGCCCTCTGCTCCACCACCTTCTGCCCATCCTCCTGTGAGTTGTTGGGGCTGAACTCTGACCATCCTTCAAACACAGGGTATCAAACCAGCCATAGCAGCCCACAGCATCAGCCTCTGCTTTTTGTGGAGAGGAGTAGAGCATTTCACTGTCCATAAACACATGGGGTAGTTGCAGGTCTGCAACATCAGACACCTGGGTTTCATCCTAGCTTTGCAGTGTCTCCCTGCCACCTCTCAGGGTGAAAGAAGCATCTGCCTGTCTCCTGACACTAGGCATTGCAAAACACCCACACAGATTAACTCTCAGCTCCATGCAAGAGAGGAGGCTGAACTGCAAGGTTGCTCACCATGAAGGCCAGAGCTACAAATCACCCTGAGAGATTAATCTGTACCCAGGTCTGCTTCACCATCAGATATTTCTCCTGATTGAAAAGGTGCAGAACTTCCCTTGTTCCTCTCAGGAACAGGCACAGATATGAAACCAGCCTTTCTATTTAGGGCTGCTGAAAACATCCTGGCAGGCTGGGAGGAGATGGAGAAAGATTAGAAGAGAAGAGCTGACCAAGAGGATCAGAAACATGAACAGCATAATGAAAAGCAAGGGTCAAAGCCATTCTCCACAGAGCTCAGTGGTGTAAGATGTCACAACCACCTTGGATTTTTTATGCCTGACTTTTTCCCTTCTGTAAAAATGACAGTTCTTCATGGAAATAATAAGAATGGGGAAGGCTTGAAAAAAAACCCTCCTCTTCACAGGCAAAACAAAAGTTAGACTGCTCCCTGATGAATGTTTAATTTCAGAAAGAAATCATCTGTCTTAAACCTAACTTTTTTGATGCCCTGGTAGTGCCAGTGAAAAGATGTCAGCAGCTTTAGGAAAGATGAAAGCAATCCAGTGACATAGGATTGGTTTACAGCCTTCTTGTTTGGGAATTCCTAGGTAAAGTCAGGCCTGTGGAACAGACCTGCTCTAATTTAGCTCAAGGAGGTGCCACAAAATTTCACAGACAAGACCCAAGCTTGGAGCTAGCATCCCAAGAGCTGTCACCAGCTCCTTTTTCACACAAGATGCTAACTTAGGAGCAACAACCATTGCAAGATAAATGCCAACACCATTAACATCTTTGCTCTAAAATCAAGCACAGAAAAGTACTACACAAAAACTACATGCATGGCTGCTAACTTGGGTCTTTTTCAGGCATGGTGTGTGGAAAAGATCAAGAGAGAGCAGATGCTTTGGGTTTTCTCCTCATTTATTGTTTTTCTCCTAATTTCATGTTCTCCCCTTCAACATATTGGTCACATCCATCTGCTCAGCTGCCACAGAACCCCAGCAGTGCTCACACCCACAGGGGATTGGCAGTTTTGGTTTGAGGAAATCTTTCAGGAGCTTCAGCCCTTTCATGCAACTGGGAAACATGGATTGCATCCCTTTCTCTGCCTGCTGCCAACTGCAAAGGGTCCCTGCTCACTGGGCAACAGATCTAATTACACAGAATCACTGAATGAAATTACTGCATTACACTCCATAAAAAGAAGATGAAAACAAATGGCACCATCACTGTCCAAAGGGCACACCCTGCTCAGGTGTTCCAAAGAAGAGCTGGGTTTGCTCATGGAAGGGAGAAGAGCTGGACTGGTCCATGGAAGGGAGCTCCTAGCTTCACAGCCATAGCAAAAATAAGCAGAATGGGGAAAAGCAAATCTTTTCTATCAGTAGAAAAAGAGGGGAAACAAATGACTGCTTCCCTGCAGTAAAAGCAAGGGTATGAGAAGCAAACAAAACAAGATCAAGCATGAGAGAGAGGATGTGTAGATGCTCACACCCAAAAGAGGGAGGCTGGGTTAATGAACAAGAATTAGAGCTGCTCAGCTACGAGCAGAGATTTGACCTAGTTGGTTTGACTGAAACCTGATGTGAACATCCACATGACTGCTTTTAAGAATCACTGAATATAACCTATTTAGCAAAAAAGAGGTAGCTAAGCCAAAGGGAGATGCACTCTAGGTCAAAATAGCACTGGGTTTGACTCAGAAGAACAGAATTCCTAATGCTTATAAGAACTGTGTGGGATAATATCAAATATTAGCTGGTAGATACTTGCCTGTCAGCAAGTCAGGCTAGAAAATAGGACATGCAACCTTTTAATAAAGAAAGAGAAAATGAGGTGTCTGACATAGAGGGCTTCCACTTTCAGCTACATGCCCTGAAAAATCTGACACTAGCAATGCTAAAACTTCCTCTGAGCTTGGGAGTTTTATTGTGCTACATCCAACACGTGGGATCCTGTATCACACACTGGTTTGACAGAACAAGCAGCAGTGACAGAATTAACATTCAGCACCTGCTTAAATCCAAGTGCCCCTAGCTTAATTATAATTATATCCATGCAGGAAGAAGTTCATGCTGGAGCTGTGTGTACTGTGTGGTGTAGAACCAGCGAGTGCCACACAGCTGAAAACAAACCAGAAACTATGAAATGGTGACCAGAAGCTGTAAGGGAGCACTTTATTAGATGGCAACACAAGCACTCTTCTGAAAGGTCATGGTGTTTAATAACCTGCTTTTGTCAGCAGAGGAAAACCCCTGTTCTCCTGCAGCTTTTGTGCTCCAGGGCTGCTTTTTCCCTATCAAACAAGATGTAGCCTCTGTCAGGCATTTTCCCCATGACCGAGGCATCACTAATGCATGGCTCCTGATGCTCAAGAGAGTATGTGAGCTCCTGCTCAAGGCTTTCACCCAATCTGGGCAGTCATTTGGGTCCTTAACCTCCACCCACGCACCTGTTCTCATAAATAAGAGAGGAACATGATGTCCTTGAGTCCTCTACCTCCCTGTTCAGCCCCACTGGGGCTGCAGTTCAAGGAGGAGCTGCCAGGCAGGAGGTGGCATAAGCCACACTCAGTGCTGTGCCAGCCTCTCCCTTAGTTTAAAAAGCAGAGGTTGATGCAACCCATGGGAAGGTAACAGGATCCAGAAGTTTTCCAGTTTACATCTATATTATAGGTGCATGACTCAGTATGCTGCAAAGTTAAGATCAGGAAAAGCCTCAGTCCACCATAAACCAGTTATCTCCATCTTATTAGCTTCATGCCTAGGTCAGCTGAGACTCAGCAACAGGCTGGCACATCAATGTCACTCACAGATGCTGTATGAAGCATCTGCCATCTTATTAGCTAAATCCTACATACCCAAAGAGGGGTTTATGATGGATTTAAGGTCTAAGTAAACATATATTTGCTTATTTTCATTCTTGTGCCCTTTTGGTAAGGGTTTGTGAACTGTTATCAACTGCAGTTGGACTGAAACGTGCAGCCACTGCTATAAGGATCTTGACCAAACCCCTCAGAGATACTGGCAACTGGCATGACAGGAGAGCCTGCAGGTAATGATCTCAGACCAATACATATCAAAGAGATTTCTTCTGAGATAGCTTTACAGAAGCAGGCACTCTGAAGGTCAAAAAATTTGAAGAGGTCTCCTTTTCAAGTGATATAACTGTTGCTAAGAACATTTACAATCTTGAACTTCAAAGCATTCAAATCTCTCAGGGATAAGTGGGGTGTCTGATATTCATTCTGCCTCAGCATCAGGGAAAAGCTGTGTCCTCTGTGATAGCAAAAAACTACATGTAAATCTTCCAGAGATAGAGTAGAAGCCACTTCTTGATCATGATGCAATGAGCTGCATGGTGTAAGAAGAGCAGTAAAGGTAGCTGCTGGGAGCCAGGAGGGTGCAGATGCAAAGCAGGAGCCCTGGCTCTGCTGTGCCTGCAGAAAGGCTGCCCCTAGGGTGAATGTTCAGCTATTAGAAAGGTCCATGAGATTTCTGATCCAGCATTTGCAGCTCTCTGGACACTTAGGAAGTTCCTGGGAGATATAAAGCAAGGAGGAATGGTAGCTTTTGCAGTGAAGGGGTGCAGTCAGTAGGTCAGCTGCAGGCAGGTCAGTAAAGCAGGCTGCTGCCTGCAGAGCTCCTCTCCTCTTTACTGCAGAACTTGGAAGGTCTGCAAGAAATGATGAAGAGCCCTGCCACAAGGATACAACCCTGTGACCAACACCAGGGAGAGAAAGGGCAGCTGAAATGGGGATAAATGTCCCCAAAGTCACAGGGAGGGGTAGTTTGGAGCTGATTCTCCAGTCTGATTTCCACGTGGTTATTTGATGTGTGGTCTCCAAATCCTTCCCCACTCCAACTGATGGCTATAAGCAAGTCCCTGGTGCTTGTTAAAAATCATATCATTTTTAAAGGATTGTGGCAATCTTGAAAGCACTGTGGCCACCAGAAGGGACAAGGGTGATGGGCAGAGGACCCAGCCAAAGAGCAACTGCTCCCCTCTGCCTCCATCCACTTACCTCTTACAACCCAGCTCTACAAATTAAACAGCCAAAGCTGATTGTCACAGTCAGGGTTAACTGCAGACCTTTGTCCCAGTAAAGCTATCAAGATGAATTACTGGGCTGTGTTTATGAAATGCCAGCAAAGCCAAAAGAGAAACCATGGCATGAAGCTAAGGAATTTCTCTTGCACATGGTTCAGGAAGGCTTATCTAGTAAATCTGTGATTATAAACCCCCCCCCCCACTCTTGAGAGCCTCTTTAATTGGCACAATTTTTTTTTGTTGAGGGAAGTTTCCATGGTACCTGTTAGCAGATTAAGGCCTCAGGCAAAACACAGACTATAAAGAAAGGGTTTGAGACATGGCCATAACAATTAAAGATAATTAAAGCATGGAGGAAATAAGGCTACAGGAGTAAAAGGAAATCCTTTGAAGAGTAAATAGTGTATCTAGATGAGGAGAAAACAAAACAAAAACACCCAAATTTTTGGCAAATGAAATTTAAAAACCTAATAAAGCATACAAAAAAATAATCTCTTAAGGAACAACTTGTAAACTGGGCCAAAAAACCACCTTTAGAAACAGGAAATCTGCCAAAGAATCTTGAAAACTGAAAGAAGACTGAAAGGAGAAATTGATGAAGGTTCCCACACCAGAACTGTTCCATTTACAGGATTAGTCTGAAAAATCAGCTCAGGAAGAGAAACATTTGGATAAACATCTAGAAAGAAAGAAAGGAAAAAAGTAAGAGATGGTGAAATAAGGGGAAGCCTTCTTGTGGGTTGATAACTGACCATGATTTAGGAGGCCAAGGATAGAGGTAGATGGTCAGTTTTTCACCAGTAGAGCTGCAGAACCCTGCCATGGGATAATTGGGATATATTCATAAATGGTCTGGGAAGCAGGAGAATAATGAAGGGACAAGTTTGCTGAGCCATATGAATTTATTCAGACTATTCAAAGCTAAAACTGAATGCAAAGAGCTTTAGAGGGCTCTCCTGAAATGGGTGTCTTGAAATGCAGTGGCTGGGGAAATCTAAGGTCAAGAAATGCAGAGTAACACACAGAAGAGAAGTCAGCCATAGCCACACATAGTGATGGGCTGAAAATGAGACACTGCTGCTCTGCAAAAAGTTCTTCAAGCCATTTTGGCCAGTTCTCAGAAAATGTCCATTTAATGCTCATCAACAAATATAGAATGATCTGAAAAAAAATAGCCAATTCAGTTATTTTGGGGAAAATGTCTTTTGGAAAGCAATTCAAAGAGAAGAGCATAGGCAGCCTCTTCCTTTCACTTGCTTCTGGCTTTCCCCTCCCCCTCTAGAGACTGGCACAAAGGTCTGGTTTTGCAAGGCTTCCTTTTGAGTCTCAGGCTTGATTTGGGCCAGGAGTTGGTGGGACTTCTGCAGCTCTTGGCCTGCTGTGGGCAAGGGCTCTGGTGTGAGAATGGTTTGCTGCTAGCGGCTAACAAGGAGTCAGTCCCAGGAGTCTGGCTCCACCATAATTCATGATACTGTCCCCAATGCTTCTATAAAACCTCCAGCAGCAAGAGGTTGGTAATAGACCATTAAGAAGCTGGAAAGACTGCAGGGCCCTCTTGTCAGTTAAGTTCCACCTATGCTCCAAAATTAAAAGCTGATGCAAGAGAAAAAAACAAAAGTATCATTATCCATCTTGGTGACAGCCTGAGTCAACCAAACTCAGCCCAGAATGAGGAACAACACTCATTGCAGGCATAAAAAATAGTAAGATCCATCAGAAAGAGAAGTGCTGTTAAAAAAGAGGTGGTAATGACATACCAGAAAGAAACCAGCTTGTATTTTTAGGTAAAGGAAAGCAAAGCCCAGTTAAACCAGCAATTTCCAGGAGAGGAAATCAGAGCACCCTACTGTGGAGAGACAAACAGCTCCTGGTGACTGCAGTAAGCAGCAGCAGCAGCAGCAGCAATCTCCTGACTTTGCACCCCTGTTTGTTTGAGCCTGGGCAAATGAAGCACAAGACCTAATTTTGAGTTGGTTAGTTGGGGGGTTTTTTTTGTATCTGTGAAAAACTCCAGCATTTTTATCCATTCTGCAATTCTGCCTTTGCACCTCACAGCATTTTAGCCATCTCATAATTGTTCAACTTCTCCTCAGGCCATTTAGGTCCTTAATCCTTTTTTGTTGTTGTTTTTTTGCTGCCTCTTACCAGGAGAGCTAACATCTAAGGAGTGGAAGAGCAACCAAGGGAAGGATCATTTAGGCAGGCACTGAGGACACACAGGGATCAATCCATGTCCCCTCAAAGAGCTCCAAGTACTGTGCACATAGAAGGGTACATGGTAAAGCTGATGAGCCCACACTTTCCTGCAGGGAGAAGAGCTTTCTATCCAACATGGCCAGACACCATTTGGCAAGAACTTCACATCAGGTTGTGCCAGTCAGAAACAATTCCCAGCTGCAGAAGCTTCTCCATCCCTGATGTCCTCCACACCTTACTAGGGACAAGACTGTGGTTGCAAGTGCCTGCTGGGGACACTGCCCTGGCACTGCCAGCAAACTGCCTTGTGCAGGACAGGGTCAGCAGAATGGGTTGTGTGGCTTAGATTTGCACTTTCTGGTTTCCAGAGATCTGAACTGGAAGCTCAAATGCTAATAACAACCCAAACTTGGAATGAATTACATTTTGGGGTGTTCAACTTGCTATGGACAACAGGAAGGATAAAGCAAACCCAAAGAATAATACATTACCGATACTGACAGGGACACACCATCAACTTCAATGTTTCAAGCTGCTCAGTTTCAAAGTACTTTTGAACTAGAGGAGCCTGAAATTCCCCTGCCACATTCTTCACAGGATCAAAGGAAAACACTTCTCCAACATCTGCAGTTCTTCAAGCCACCTCATCCCCATGTGCATTTCCCTGCCACATATCCTGCAGAGCAAAACATTTGGCCCCAACGAGACTGGTGCATCTGCATATTTGATGCATCTGTCCTCATAGTCCCATGGAAAGGCTAAACTTGGCAGAAATGGAAGCAGGTATAATTGAAGGTTGAGAAGTTTATTTGCTAAGTGAATCAGATTTTTAGCTCTGCTGATAAGCATTTTCCTGCTACCCAAAGCAGTTAGCTGGTTTGGTTTGCCTGTTTCACAGATGAAGAAAGGCATGATAATTTGTTAATTGAGAGTGTTCAGGACTGTATTTTTAGTTAACAATGAATCACAATTAAGTCAGTGATTATCAGCATGGGTTGGATGAAACCCAGTTGTATAGCCATCAGGAACCATATCCTGATCCATGAATCAGTGCAGCTGGGAGATACTTCAAGGTGAGAAAGGCAGTACAAGAGACAGCTCAGGAGATACTTCTGAGGTTTCTCCCAGAGTGATCATTTCTGGACACTTTATTTTGGCCAGGTTAAGGTACCAGTGGCATAGAACATAACAATAGGGACCATCTTCTCCACCCAAACCACAACAGATGTTCTCTCATAATTGTAGTGCAACCAGTCCAACTCTAACCTCAGAAAGTGGTAAATAGATTTAACTGCTGTGACAATCACCCCCACAAAAAGCTCCAAGAACAGCAAGGACCACACACCCCCCATCTGCTCTGGAGCCCAAGGCGGTGGGATCTGCCCCAGAGAGAGGAGAGCAGGTCAGGGGTGCACCTGCAAGACCAGCAGATCCAAAGATCTCAACTTCTTTTCCTTCTGTGCTGCCCAGCTACAGGATTCTCAAGCAAAATATCAACATCAACCTGCAGACAGGAGGAGAAAAGGAGAAGGCTTGGAAATGTCAAACCCTTGGCCTACAGAGCAAAGGGTGAACCAGGGCAGATGCTGAGCAGCACAGACAACGTAGAGTGATGTGAGCAGAACCCAGGGTCACCTCCTCAGCATCAGCAGTGTTTATGGCAAGGCACTGATGTCACCTGGCCCCAACACAATGTGCTCCAGCAGTGTCTGCTGCAGACATCCCACGAGTTCATATCGCAGCAGATGCAGCACAGGGCTATGTTTTAGAAGCAGCCTGACAGTGGTTTCCTTCCCCTCCTAAGAGACCTTATCTTTTGCTGTGAACTAGTAAAAACAAACCCAAAATACAGTGGCTTACCATCCATGGTGAGAAGATGCAGTTCAGAGGAGAGATGGGAAAGATCTATGCACTTCAAGGACAACACAAATATAGTTCACTGTGTCCTATTGCTGCCCTACAGGGTTTACATTAATGGATCCCAAACTTGGAGCCTTACAATGAGCCTCCACACTTGGAGTCAATAACACAACAGAAGTTACTCTAGATAAGGTATTGAAAAAGCAAACTGCAAAATTACAGCATCACAGAATCATTTAGTTGGAAAAGACCCTGAAGATCATTGAGTCCAACTGTTAACACTGTCAAGTCCACCACTAAACCATGTCCCTCAGCATCATATCTACATGTCCCTCAAATCATTCCATCTATGGTGACCCTGGGCAGCCTGAAAAATTACTACTCCATCCTGCAGACTTGCAGGTTATTGCCAAGCACTGTTTAGGCTGTCACCATCTTGGATGACTAGACCAAACCCAGCCTGGTCTGGGCAACATGTGCTAGCATCATGTGGCCCAACTGCAGCACAGACATACCTGGAAAGGCTTCAAGCCATCAGTGTTTACTCTAGTAGTTAACTGGGAGTTTAATGTCTAAAACAGGATAAAAAAAGAAAAAGCAAGAAAAACCCAACCCCAAGCAAACAACAATTTGTCTCCCTAAGAAGATTAATAGGTGCATTTAAAGAAATCAGTCTGTAGGCTTAATGAGAAAGAGGCAGCAAAATCCTAAATGTGAGACCTCCTACAGTTTTTCAGTCCAGCTGTACAAGCAAATAATAGTTTATGTAACTAGGATTGGAACAAAATAAATTAAAAGTAATTTCATGTTTCATCAAAGGAGAAAGTACAGTTTGGAGGCAACATGGAAAAAGATCTAGTTCAGCACTGCCTGCTCCCCCAGCTTTTCATAAGCTCCACACTATCAGCTGATTTGGTGTTTTCACAAGAGGAAGGCAAATTACCAAGTCCCTTAAGAACTTATTATACATTTCTAAATTTCAACTATTCCTATTTTATAACTTGTAACTTCACATGAAAAAAAAAAGACACGAAATGTCTTCTTTAGGAGATGAAAGGAGAGAAAAAAAACACAACCCACAACCACCCTGTTTTTCCCAGGCTGAAATCTGTTTTTTCTAGTCAAAAAAAAAAAGAAAGTGGTTAACAGCTACAACATGTCAATCTTTGAAAGTAATTCCCACACACAATTTTGTCCTTTTGCAGACATCAGATATGGCAAAATCTCTTTGTACTCCTCATGTCTAGACTGATGAAGGAAAGACACAAAACACAGATAGACTCTTTCTCATACTGAGGAGCACGCAGTTGGGTCTCACACAGGCTGGCATGAGGGGCAAGACCCCTCTGAATCCATTTAACAACAGAAAAGACATATCTAACATTGACTTCATGTTCACATAGACTTCCAAGGATAGATCACCCTGAGGAGGAGCACCCTGAGATCAGGAGACCCTCAGGAGAGGTCACATATTCCAAGTGTCTCCCAACAGAGCTCAAAATCCATAATAGAAGCCCAATTCCAAAATAAATTCCTACATCCACAACACTACAATCCTCAGGAAGGCACCAGTTCTGCAAAGGGACATCCACTGGAGCCAGGCTCTAAGCTCAGCATCAGTCTCATATCCCTCTCAGCAACTGAAGGAGCCTGGGAGCCTACATTGCCAGGAAAGACTCAGACCAGGCTGAAGGACAATGTTCTACTGCCAGGGAAGAACCAGAAGGGAAAACAGTTCAAAGGCTTCTCTCAGTTATTGACAGCTCTAGAAGTCTCCCTACTCTGTGGTACCTACATAGACATCCATGCCTCTGGCACCCAGGGCTGGATGGAGGAGGGCAAGTCAACCTCAAACCCAAAACATTGAATTTTGTCACATCTGGACCAGGCAACATCTTGGTCCACAGTGATTTTCTTCTTTTTTTCTTCCTGTGGCCCACAGAGGAGCAGTCCAATCCTCATCTGAAAGCCATTCAGCATAGGAAACTGCTTTGTCACACCTGAGAAACTGTGGTCCCTGGCAGGTCAATGGTCTCCAAGTGGAGATGTTCATCTTGGTTGCTCTAGGGTAAAGGTGTAAAGCCTCTTCCCAAGCAAGAGGAGGACAAGAGCAGACTGCTGAGGCAACCTGTGAGCAAGGGGTTTTCAGGAGACACTGCTGCTGCAAGTGACAGGGCTGTCCTTAGACTAAGGACAGGGTCAGGAGAAAGGTCTGGGGACAGACTAGGCAGGAGAGGGTTTGGAGTTGTTTGTTGTAGCTCTTCTTAGAAGATGCTTAATACACTTGACCACATTAAACACATACACACTTTTCTTCTACAGACAATGACCTAGAAACACAACTAAATCATCTCTGACAAAAAAGAGAATGCACCAAACTACTCCATCACATCTTCAGGGGGAATAAAGCCAGCACAAGCAGCTAAGCTGCTGCACGTTGCCCAAACTATAGTTCTGGGCTGAGGGAGACTGGATATTTTTGGAAGTGAAGCTTTGATTCAAGCCTTCTGTGATCATCTATCCCATTACACCCCCTAGTACACTGCTCCCACGCTTATTTATGCTGACTGTTTACATATATTCCATTGCCATTCAGCTAGCTTGGAGCTCTCAACTCCAGATTCTGTTCTGCCTCTGATGGCCATCATAACAACCTCCACCACCCAGGGCCAGAAGTCAGGCTGGGTGGCAGACCAGCACTTCTTATCTCAAGCCAAACCATGACACTTGCCCAAAAACCCACAAAGAACCAAAAACCCACAAACAAGGGAAAAATCAAACACAAAAATCACATTCAGATGCAGCTTGTTTTGACTTGATGGAAGATGTTCCTCTGTCTCTGAGGAGTTCAGCATGGGTAGGGCACTGCTGCCTCCTGCACATCAACCCACTGTCCCCAGGCTGTTAATGGAGCCTATCTTTGATATCCAGCAGACACTAGCAAGCATTAAAGAGGCCAAGAGTCACTGAGATAACATCACCAGTTTAGATAAGCCATCTCTGACACTGAATATGAGCAGGGTACAGGTGAGGAGCCCCCCAGGAACATGTCCTCCAGCTTCATTGGAAGCACAGGCCAGTGTTAATAGGATGCAATGACACTGTTATCTCATGCAGGCTCTTAAATAGCTGGTTGGAGGTGCTTGAGTGTTCTCAGAGAAGAGCCAGCTGATGGTATCTCCTAGAACTTCTCAGCATCACTGACATGAAAAGCATGACTGACAGGCTGCACAGCAGCACTTCAGGGTCACGCTGTAGCTCAGCACCTCCAGGCACTAAAAAAGACCAAAGCAACCTGTTCATCAGAATAGTTGTGCCCATAGCTTGATGCAAAAATAACAAATCTGTCATTCAAAGAGACATTTGGAGACACAGTGGCAGCTTGACAGCAACGATCTCGATCTCAAGAAAATACATGCAACACCCAGAACACTTCACAACGTGTGGGACTGGGATGACCACCAGCACTTGCTGCCACTCACCAGGCAAAAAACAACCCAAAGAGCATCCAAGAGCAGCAGCACTCATCAGCAAAGACAACATGATGACCTTATGTCCACATTTAGTGCAAAACCACAAGGACTTTGCAGTGGAGCCCATTCCATCAGACCTGCCATTGGGAAATGCTGTGTGCACCTTGAGCTGCCTTCACATCCTTCCCAAGGGGCACCTTGTCTGCTGGGGAATGAGCCTGATACTGCCAGAGGATTGCTAGAACACCACCCTGGGTTGAAGGTGAGCCAAGGTGCCAGCCTTGGCTGGGGAATGGGTGATGGTGGCTGCACACAGAGGCAGCTGTGAGACAGGCAGGCTCTGATTTCCTGGCAGGAAGGTGGCCAGATGCACACTGAGCACTAGTATAAACAGCAGGACTATGCCACAGTACTGAATACCTGTTAGTACTCAGTTGGAAACATGATGGGAATGATAGAATCATTAAGGTTGGAAAAGACCTCTAAGATCATCTAGTCTAACCATCAATCTATCACCCCTATGCCACTAAACCATGGCACATCTAGATGTTGGCTGAACCCCTCCAGGGATGGTGACTCCACCACTGCCCTGGGCAGCCTGGGCCAATGTCTAACAACTCTTTGGGAAGAAATTCTTCCTGATACCCAATCTAAACCTCCCCTGGTGCAACTCAAGGCCATTTCCTCATGTCCTATCACTAGTAACCCAGGAGAAGAGACCAACCCCCACCTTGCTACAACCTCCTTTCAGGTAGTTGTAGAGAGAGATAAGGTCTCCCCTAAGACTCCTCTTCCTCAGAGCAACCAACCCCAGTTCCCTCAGCCACTCCTCATCAGACTTATTCTCCAGACCCCTCACCAGCCTCACTGCCCTTCCCTGGACAAACTCCAATGCCTCAATGTCTTTCTTCTAGTGAGAGGCCCAAAACTGAAGCCGGTATTCAAGGTGTGGCCTCACCAGTACTGAGTATAGGGGACAGTCACTTCTCTGGTCCTACTGGAATACCTGCTCAATTCACACAGCAGAGAAAAGAAGTATTTAGTATTATTTAGGCACATGGGAGAAGCAGAACCAGCCCATCAAGCTGCTTGGCACGAGCCACAGCATGGACAGACCCACCAGCCCCCAACAGATGTTGTCACTTGAGCTGTGGCACCACTGAACATCAGCAGAAGAGGCTGACCACCAGCACTGGGGATTTTGGGGCACAAAAAGCAGTCCTGAAACAGCTGCAAACTGTGCAAGGAGGAGCCAAAGCCCTCTCCAATGTTTCAGCCAGCACGAGCCAACAGAGCAAAGGAAATCAACCCTTCCAAATTCTTCCACATGGTTGTCTCTCAGCAGAAGAGGATGCTGCAGGCACATCCAGGAGTCCCCTTATGTAGCAGAAGGGAAGGGAGGAGAGGCATGATGCCTTCAACACAACAGCCAGGCTGGTTGCAGCAGTGAGAAACCCCAACCTGTGAAGTGGATTGCAAATCTGTGTATTTGTTTTGGAAATAAAGGCATTAATATTTGATGCCAAACGTTTTGAATATTGATGAGCACCGTTCACAGATGAGGTTTTGGAGTTACTTAAGCACCCAGGATTGTGCCATCTCTATTCATTGGCCTAACAGCTGCTGTCAGAGCTATCAGGAGTATGTAAAACACCACTTGCTCAAGGGAAGACATGCAGCAGCTGACACTGCCTGCCCATCATGGGAGAGGAAGAGGAATCAAAGCCCAGTAGGATATTGAACACAGCAAATACTTTGACTTGATCCATCAGGCAAGCCATTTTGTACTCCTCCTTTTACCTGTTCTTTTGCTCACCTGAGGTTTCTGAGCCTGAAATGCCTATCTGTTCTTCCTCTCCTCAGCTCCATCCTGACCCTCCAAACACCTTATACCAAATATCTAACACTTATCAAGGGTGGGCATGGGAAAGGCTTTTCCAGAGAGCCAGTCTGCAGTCCAGAAGCTACATTAATATTTGAGGAAAAGGTCTAACAGTGACACCTCTGACAATAACATCTTGGCACAGCCCCACTCAGGGCTCAGTCTCTTGGAGGATGACAGGAGGTGGAAGCAAATACAGACCCTGGTTCTCCAGCCAAACACCAGCCTGGTTTTCCAACCCATCACATCCCACAGCCTCCTTTTATCTCCAGCACAGTCATATGGAACTGGACATTGACTGCTTGTTTCTGCAAGCTTGTGAAAAATGCCCATTTAAGAAGAAATGGGGAAACTTGATTCTTTTTTTAATTTATTTTTAAATTGCTTTTTTATGTATATACTTATTACCTATTATCACTCTGGAACTTACACAAGAAAACAAGCCAATACCCAGCAAACACAAGGGAGCTACCAACAGGGCAGACAGAACATCTGAACCATGCCAACATTTTTTCTGAACTTGAGCTGTTTCCCCTAATTTGAGGGCTCCTCCCTTCAGTTTCTACTGTACTCTTTCCTACCTGATTTTGTTTTACTTCAAGCTCCACCACCTGCCAAACAGACTGATGCTAAATGTATAACAGGGTGAACAGGATCAATGCTTGACTTGTGCTTCCTAGGCAAGAGAAGGCTTCAGGGAAGCACTTCCAGCACATGCAGGAGGTGCTGTCACTCAGTACTGGAAACTTCCCATCTTGGTTGCTTTGAGACCTTCAACTCACAGCAAGTCTACATGGAGCCTTGAAAAATTCTGGGGTATTCAGTAGAGCAGCTTCATTATGATGGAAAGCAAAGGTCCTAGCAGTCTTTGTCATGGGAGAAAGCTCCCTGCTGACCTTGAAGTCCAGCAGCCAGCCTGGCTGTTTGCAACATGCATCTCCCAGTGATGCTAAAAGCACCTGTGCTCCCAGTGACAGCCTGTGTATTTGTGGATGGTCCTCAATGCTTCCCAGGAGACCAACTCTCTTCACCTCTCCCATCCTTCAGACTTAGCTCATGCATCCAGGCATCAGAAAAAGTCCTTTATGAGCTCCACAGCTGAGCACACCAAAAACCTGAATGAATTTGGCATAAATCAGGCAGAGACAAACATGACCAGAAGGAGCAATAAAGTCTCTCTTCAGGATACCAGGAAAAGCAGCCACCTAAAGCACTGTGTCCCAGGCCACAATTCTGCACTTAGGATTGCCCTTGCTCTCCCATCCAACCCCTTTCCACCAATCCATCAATGGCACTGTAAAATGAGCTTGTCCCTTGTGCTTAGGGGGTCTCTCTGGAGAAGCAGACAAGGACTCTGCTGCTAGGAGGACTCACCTAGAAACTTTTCAGTCTGAACGCATCCACAACCAATTTGTGTTCCTTTGATCCTGCACCTTAATAATGCTCCATCTTCTCACCTCCTCTCAGGCAACAGAGGCTCTGTGTGTCCAGGCAAACTAGCAGCATCCCTTCCCTCCCTTCTCCAACTCAGCATCACCCTGCAATTGCCAGAGCTGGGCACATCTTCCCCTGGGAGACTCTAGCAGCACATTGCACAGGGGTGAGGGCTGCTCATCGGCGTTGACAATGCCTCATCTGATGCAACCCTGCACCACATTGGCCCTAATCCAAGCTGGCAGAGCCTAACCATCTCCCAGATGAGAGCTGCACCCACCTCCCCCTTCACCCTCCAGCTCCACCATACCATACCCAAAGCACACAGGCAGAAAATCAAAGTTTAAATAGCAGTACATGGTGGAACCCATGAAGAGATGTTACTTCCATAGGATGCCTTCTATTCTCTGAAGTCTCTCCATGGTGTACACATGGTTTCTCGATAACAGTGATTAGGAGTTTAAACACAAGACCCCAAAATCCAGCACACCACATCTAAGGGATTCAGGCTATTTCCCTGTATGACACAAAGCAAGTTGTGAAAAATTATACAGAGAAGTAACCCCACTAGGGTTTTTGCTAGCCTTATCTACAGATTTAAGTTATTTAATTCAGAAAAGGAAAGACAAAAAAAAAGGAAAGAAAAGCCAGACATAGAGAGAAATTCACTTCCCTTTCCCTTGCCACTTAGGATTTCTGAGGCACCACTGTCTGCACCGCACACCCGCTGCTCAGCCAGCACGAGCTGTGTGCTTTGTTAGACCTTGTACAACACCTGGTCTATTTTATGTGCCCACTCCTGTATCTCACAAAGATAACTTTCTTCTTGAGCCCTGTTTTTCCTTTCATTTCCACTCTGTTACCTTGAATTAAAATCCCTCAGTGTTATCTCAGCTCCCCACACCCCTCCCACACTCCCTTCTTAAACACCGCTCCAGATCAGCATCTTCCCCATCCCACCACCGCTCCGCGGCAGCCTTTGCTGCCAGGCTGCAGAGCCCCGTGCGGCCCACCTCTTTAATTGCCTTAATTAATTGCGAGGGAGGGCAGCTCCCCAGGAGGGGCAGAAGCAGCAGCAGCTCAGCGTGTGAGGGCTCCAGCATGGCCAGAAAAGCCAACCAGGTGTTCCTGGCAGGAGAAGAGCTAGCAGGGTCAAGCACTGCGGGACTCTGCTCTTCCACCCCACTGGCCCCGTGGACTCTGGGAATCCCAAAACTTCCAAGACTCTGGAGACTTTCCAAACCATTCTGGACATGATCCTGAGCAACCTGCTCTGGGTGAACTTGCTTTAGCAGGGGGATTCGACTGGATGATCTCCAGCCATCCCTTCCAACCCTGACCATTCTTGTCATTCTGTGACCCTCAGTCCTGGTACAACAGCGAAGGCAGACCCTGGGGAAGCAATAGAGGAACTCCATGGCAGTACCAAAACCAGACAGAGACAGCAGATCTGCACAGCTCCCTTGGCTGATCTTGTCACGTCGGCCTAAACAGCCCTGCAGGTATTTCATTTTACATCATTACGAGCAAGCTATGGCAGAGACCGAAGCAGAGCAGTTGGTGACTCTTTAGCAAGGGGAACTGGAAAAAAAACTGAAGAAAAATGAGAATGATTTCACTTAAGAGTGTTTTTTACATTCCTTATATAAAAGCTAACAGTGATTTTATAAAGAGAAGCCTGCCCACAGCTCAGCCACCCTGGAGGATCCCTGAATCCCATCTGGATGTCACGGTGCAGCCTTCATCAGCGATTGCAGCCCGCTGGCTAGGAGCAGGAGGAAAGCAGTGCCAGGTGAGCCCACAGTCTCCTAGCCAGGCTCTCACTTGCATCGTCCCTGTGTGAAGGAAGGAGACCAACCACACTAGCAGAGCTCATCCTTGCACGGGCAAGGTAGAGAGGCTGAAACACTGTCGCTGCCACCGAGGCCAGGCGCCGTAGGCAAACCGTCTGCCAAGGCCCCTGTGCAACTTTCTGCTCCTCCTGTTTATTTTTCCAGAGAGGATTGTATTTTAGGATGGGCTTTTTTTTTTTTCTCCTCTTGAAGGAATAACTCCAATCCCACACCTGCCTTGGAAGCATCTCCCTCCTGGCTGGAGCTGCCTGGCTCAGGGAGAGCAGCTCGGCGCCGTTCCCCGCCAGGTTTTGCACCGATGACTCCTGGCAGGGCTGCACGTCCCTCCTGTTACATAACGACCTTTCCTAGTCGGTGCTGGCTCTGGTTTTGGTGGCCAGGGTTGGGGTGGTCGTGTTCGAGGTGCCCACATGCCCTGGTACTGTCAGACGCATGCTGCCAGTCACTGTCCCCCCACCCTGATCAGACCCTCCCAGCACAGGCTCCCCAACCCCAACCTGTGTCCCCCCCTAATCCAACTCCACCTGCAGCTGCCCCAGCCCTTGCTGCTGGACCTCTACCTACCAGGATACACCCACCTTTCTCCTACTCCACAAAATCCTGCACTTTTCACTGAAGGCATACCACCCCTCTCCTGCACTCAGCCCCAAAACACACCCGTGCCTTCCCCCAGCCCTCATGGGTGTCCCTGAGCTGCCAGCTCCCTTAGGGCTGCACCCTCCAGCAGTGACCTGCCTGGAGTGTCTCTATCTTCTCAAGCTCCACCTCCCTTGCCTGCCTGCACCCTCTGCCTTCTCCCTGCCTGCCTGCCTACACCCCACACAGCAGCACCCTGGCCTCCCATCAGTTCACCGTTTGTACACCCCTCTCTTACCCTACCTGCCTCCATTTTCCCCGCATGCACTCTGCAGGCTTACCCCCTAGCAGCACCCCAATTTGCACCCCACAAACCTGCACCCAACCAGCACCTCCTGCTTGTGTGCACCCCAGCATCTCAATCCACAGCCCGAGCAGCACCTCCTGTCTGTGTACACCTCAGCCACCCCCTATCCCCCAACCTGCACCCCATAAACCTGTACCTAAGCAGCATCTCCTGCCTGCATACTCCCCAGCACCCTAACTTGCACCCTACAAACCTGCATTCAAGCAGCACCTCCTGCCTCCATACACCTCACCCCCTGTACCCCAGTCTGTATCCTACAAGCCTGCACCCAAGTAGCACCTCTTGCCTGCGTGCTCCTCAGCACCCCAACCTGCAACCCAAGCGGCACCTCCTGCCTGCCTGCTTCTCAACCCCCCAACTGCACCCCACAAACCTGCACCCGAGCAGCATCTACTGCCTGCGTGCCTCTAGCCACCCCCTGCGCCCCAACCTGCACCCAACAAGCCCCAGACACGCACGCCCAGTGCATTAGCACCCAGCTTTGCCCCGCACACTTTACCCCACGCACCCGCACCCCACCCACGACCCTAGAGCCCATCCGCTCCCGCAGCCGCGTCGCCCCATACCTGCTTGCCCCCGCCTGCTGCACTCTCCGTACCCC
>VWZX01010409.1:281143-313567 GCA_013399015.1 Galbula dea
CGGGCACGCGCGCCGCCCCGGCCAATCGCCGCGCACGGCCCCGCCCTCTCCCGCGCGCCCCCTCCCTCGCCCCTCGCCCCGCGGGCCTGCAGACGGACAGCCAATGGCGGCGCCAGGCGGCGATGGGCGCGCGGAGGCCGCCCCGCCCCGCCAAACCCACCGACCAATCGGCACGCCGCAGCGCCCAGCGCCCGCCAGGCGGCGCCCTGCAAGCTCACAGCCCGGCGACCAACGACCATCCAGCCTCCCGTGAGGTCACACCCTGATAGCCAATGAGCATCTGGTCTCTATGAGGTCACACCTCGACAGCCAATGACTATTTGGCATCTGTGAGGTTACACCCTGTCAGCTAATAAGCACCCACTCACCTATGAGGTCACTGGCTGCTGCAGGATGTCACATATTACCGACCAATGAGGCTCCCCCTCCCCTATGAGTTCATGTGCTGTTCCAGGATAGCACACCCTGACAGCCAATAGGTTCTCAACTCCCTTGGGATGTCACTGTCTGCCAGCCAATAAGCACCCTCTTCCCCTATAAGGTCATGGGCAGCCCCAGTATAGAATACTCTGCCAACCAATAGCCTCTCCCTTCCCTTCAGAAATCATTGTTTGGCAGCCAGCGAGCACCTTCCTCCTCCATAAGGTCCTGGACTGTCCTAGGACATCACACCCTGCAACCAATGAGTGTTTCTGGCCCTCATTCATCCATGAGGTCACACACTGCCAGCCAATCATTATCCTGCTCTCTGATGTCACAGGCTGCCTGATGAGGTCACAGAGCACAGCACAGCCAGTGGCTCTCACCCTGTACCTCAACAGCACAGTCACCTCCCTCCATCTCTCCCCCCCTCCCAGTTAACAACAGGCAGCGATAATTAACACTGCTGGTAAGAGTAGAGCATAGCTCTCCCCAGCAGAGGGCACGTGGTACCCCCAAGGCTCCTCCTGCCACCCCACCATGCCCCAGAGGCCATGCTGAGGGCTCCACAGCCCCTGCTGTCCACCCCCTGGCCCCATTCTGCTAGGACCATGCCTGGCCAGGGGAAGCACTGGATTTTCCCCAATCCCTTGGTGCAGCAGGGACAGAACAACCTGCCCCAGGAGCCCCATCCCTGAAGGGGGTGCATGATGCTGCTCCCAATATCTACCACCAGCAGCTGCTTTTTATAGGCTGTGACTCAACAGCTGCACTACACCAAATCCCAAAATAAATGTGAAAGCAAGTCCAGTCTCACCTCTGATTCCACAGAAAGAAGAAGTGGCTCTGACAAGTCCCAGGGAGATGGTGACTCTGCCCCCTCTCTGTCACATCCCTCCAGCCCTGGGAATGGCTGTGCCAGCAGCTGAGGCTCACTGCTGTCCTGCTTGGGGCCAGTGTGTAATACAAGAAGGTTTTGAGGAGGTGAAATCATCACCCAGCAAGAACAAAATAAAGGCTCCAGGTCTGGAAGGGGCATAAGTGCAATAAAGCAGAACAAAACCACCCCAGAAGCAACTTCCAAAAGCAGCAAGAATGGATGAAAGGTGATCAGGGCTGACAACAAGGCTAGAATAAGAAGAAAAACACCCCTGTTTTGTTTGGAGTTTTTGTTGATTACTGTTTGGTTTGGTTTATTTTTTTTTCCTCCCAGACAGAGAACACTCAAAAAGTTCACCTGAACCTCAGCAGAGGTTTGGGCACCCCACAGCTTCCCCTGCTCAGGCTCTGCCCAGCCAAAAGGTACTGTCTTGGTGCCAAAACCCAGCAACAGCTTAGGAAATAGGGGGAGATGGAGGAAAATGCCACCCACCAAGTGACACCCAAATTAAGGTCCTTTCTCCTGCTAAGACTACAGTGAGAAACTTTTTGGCCCAGGATGGAGTTTATCTTCAAACAGAAGTCATGGAGGCAAGAGATGCAGCAGAAGTCAAACACAAACACACCAGCTCACACAGACACAGCTGTCCCTGCTGGAGAGGACACTGGGCCACTCAGTTATGGGGCTGAGCTCAGTGCTGTAGCTGAGCAGGGGACAGGGCTGGCTTGAACAGAAGCAAATACAGGTCCCCAAGCCAGGGCTAGAGCAGGACAACCCCAAAAGTCATTCTCCATCCCTCCACTGCAGGCTGGGACCAGATCTACCTTCAGAGGTGCTAACATCACCAGCTCTTCAGCACCCCAACATGCTACACACCATGTACACACACACATATGTCTCCCACCAGCTACACACCCAGACCTTCACTGCTGCCTTCTTAGGAGGCTCTCCCTGAACTTGCTTCAGGCCAGAGAGAACTTTTTTCTTTCTTCCTTTATTTTTTTTACCCAAGTAGGGTACCTACCATGAAGGGATGAGTGCACCATGCAAGATGGTCAGTAAAAGACTCCCTGCAGCCTCTCCCAGGCTTTTCTTCTCCAGAATTAACTTTGCTTGATCAAGAACCCCCCCTCAAGCTTGTTTGCTAGCCTTCTGAACCCTCTTTTCATGCCCCTTCCAAGACTCCTTACCCATTCCTCATCATTGAGCAGTCAGCCCCAAACAATGCAGGCAAAACTCAGCTCACATTCTGCAGGCATTGGCCTTGCTTGCTGCCCTGGGGATTGGCACTTTAACCACAGCTTTACCCCACCACAACCCTTCCCTGCAGCACAGGTCCATCTCCTCAGAGTTGACACCAAAGGTTTCAGAAGGGTCAGGCACATCCAGCACCCCAAACTCAGCACCCAAGTTGCAACAGGGAGGAAACCACTCATAAGCCTTTTAACAGGTGCACACAGCAGTATATTTTATTCCTTACAGACACATTTTTAGCCAGCCCAGGTACTGAGGCTTCCAGCCTGAAGCAGCTGGAGGTGGAAAACATGACAATTTTTTGTTGTACAAAGCTCTGTAGCAAGGTACTTCACCAGGTCTGTTGGTCTTGGTGACATGGGAACTCCTGTTCCATGTCTCCAGCTGAAGAACCCCAGAGAGGTTTAGCCCCATCAGTTTCCCCCTCCCATGAAGGAAGCCACTCTCCAGCACTTCTTCAGGCCATTCCAAACCCTCAAAATCACTAGATAGACCAGCAATAAAAGAACAAACCCCCTACAATCTCACTAAAACAACAGACATTCATACAAACCAGTTTCACACCAACATGTGCTAAGGACAGAGGTCACACCAGCACACCCATCTCCCCATTTCCAAGCAGAGCAGGGGTTCACCCCCACACCCTCCTCCCCAAGGCAGCAATTTCAGTGCCAAGCCTGCAAAAAACACAGTGGACTTCACAGTCCAAGCCATGTAGAACATCCCCCAGGCTTGTCTGTGGATCTCCCCAGCCCTGCAACAGAAGGAAGATGTTTTGATGATGAACATGCAGCCACGCTGCAGCAACACTGGCCAGGGCTGCCCTGTCCTGTGCATGCTTCTTCCTCCAGGAAACTCTGAACTATTTACACCAGTGTAGAGCTGGTCCAGGTCCTTCCTCCCTGCTCTTGCTCCATACTGACATCCAGATCCCCTTCCCACACTTCTAGCTTGCAGCTACATCCAAGAAGTGCAGTTCCACCTGATGTCAGAGAGCCCAACAGCAGCAGCAACTGCAGAGCTCTGGGCAGGCATGATGTGTAAACCCCTGTTTATTCTGCAGGAGAATAGGAGGAAAGAGGAGTAAATTGAGGAAGGTAAATCAGTCCAAGCATGAGCCAGAGGCTTGGTCTCCTGTTGGCTTGCTGGGAGGTCAGGATTCTCCATGGGTCAGGTCATCTCACCCACAACACAGAACTGGTGCTCTGAAAACAGCTCCTTGCACTGCTGTGGTAGCACATCACTTAGTGCCAGGTGCTGGGTGAGCATGCTCTGCCCTGCAGCTAACCCCCTGGGAAGGCAGAGGCTCTCACTGCAGGAAACTGTCCAGTCTGGCTTGGCTGCTGCTGGAGGAAGATGTGGAAGAAGCTGCAGATGCTGGCCTGGAGACCTTCTTCTTGCTCCTCACTGCTAATGGACGGATTTCTGACAGCTTGGTCTGGAAAGGAAACTGTCAAGGAACTTACAGAACAAGGCACTGGGGACACAAGTGAGCCAGGTACTCCCTGCTGCAGACTAGCCTGAACCACAGCCCTGGAACTTAGCCATACTATTTACATCCAAAAACTCCCCCCTTGCAGGATAGGCTGGGCTTTGCTCCCTACTCACAGCAGCAGAATTTGGGGATGCTGCCCACTGCTGTGCTACCTCTGCACATAAAACAGTGTTTGACCATATGTGTTTGAGCATATCCCATCAGAGCTTCAAGATCTACTCTGCATGTCAGAGCTAGGACACTGCACTGGGATAGGCACAGCAGCCAGAGTCTGCAGCCTCTCAAGGCAGAGCCACCCCAAGAGAAAAGCCCTTGGAGCAGCAGGTCTCTTAACTCACAGGCCATTCAGAGACACAGAAGTGGCAAAATCTAGACCTGCAGCACTGAAGGGCAAGTGCAGGCCTTGCTAGCAGAGCTGCAGGGTTGCACAGACCAGCATGCTTGCAGCACTCAGGCTTAGAGAAGGGAGCTGCTCCTCCATCAGCTTTGTGGGACCAGCTGCCCACCTCCCCATTCACCTTAAGCTGACAGCATGAGCACATCTGGCCCCAGAGATCTGCTCAAGGATGCTCAGAGATCATCTCCAAGGATGGTGACTCCACCACTGCCATGGGCAGCCTGTGTGAGGGCTTGACTACCCCTTCAAGTGAAATTAAGGTTCCTCACCTGCTGCAGGGCTGCCCACTGGGACAGGCACGGCAGAGCAGCAGCATCCCACAGGGATGAAGGCATTTGGCTGCATGGGCTGGCAAGCATGGAGCCAGGAAGAGGCTGCTCTCTGCTGAGAGATCCCAAGGGCATTGACAGCTCCTGCAAATTGCCCTGATTTCCAGTGATAAGCTCCTCTGAATGAGCCATCCCTGATAACACACAGCAAGTTCAGGTACTTGATGCCTTTGCTGAGCTCAGACTTGTTCAGAATCAGATAGAGAGAAATCAGAGTTCCTTCAGGATTCCAGCCCACTTTTAGTTGACTGGGGACAGGACTCCCCAGGATGGCCAAGACTGAAGGGGAGGAACACATGAGGTCTTCATTGCTTCACTACTCTCATGTGAGCTGCAGGAAAGGATACAGGTTGGATGAACTTTGTTCTGCCTCCCAAGCCATCGTACCCCATCCTCACCTAGGAGAGAGAAAGAAATGAGCTTGGAGCAGCAGCATGGAGCCTTGGCTACCTTTTCTTTTGTTGGTTATGGGGAAGGAGGAGCCTTGCAGGTCACAGCTTCAGGGGAGGCATTAACAAGCACCTGGAAACACTCAGTATGACAGACCCAACAGTACAGTTTTGAGTATCTTAGGTACTTTCTGAAGTAAGCTGAGCCTTCCAAACAACAGTCAGGCTTAAGATTGTCACTGTGCCTGAGGAATAAAAGGAAAGCACCCAAAGCTCCAAGGAGGTGGAGGAATGGGACATGGGAGGACCATTTAGTCTGCTGCCAAGAAGGGAATGAGCATCTGTCATCCCTGGAGCTCTGCAGGACTGGGAAGCAGCCACGTCCTGCTCCAGGATTTATTTACCACAGACTGTATGTGGCAACGTAAAAGCTTCACTGGCTTCCTCCTGCAGGGTCACTTCAGGACAGAGGTGTGCAGTGCCAGCCCTTGACAAGCTCACCAGCTGGACAGTCACACTTACAGTGCCTGTGTTCTTGTGGGGACCCAGCAAGCTACCCGAAGATGGCTTCTTGGAGAGGACAGAGTTCCTGATGAATGCTGGCAGCAGTCCTTTAAGAGCATCATCCTCCAGATCATCTGCCCAGTTCTGTCCCCAAAAAATAATGAGGAAAGCCCTTTAAACCAGCACAATCTGCTGAATTTAGTCCACATACAGGGAGCACTAATAATGCCAACAGCTATTTAGGGTAATGGCTACTGCTGTACCACATGCCAGGCCAAAGAACAGCAGCTTCAAGCCTCCCTACAGGGCTCTTGTGGAACAGTGCTGGAGGAGGCAAGGCTGGGAGAAAAGCCCCACCTCAGCCCTCATGGTCCTCCCCCAACATCGGGTTTGCCAAGCATACCTGTGGCAAGATAATCAGCAAGAAGCACATGGGTCCCCACCCTCCCTTCTCCTGCCCAATTCCAGGTGGCCTTAGGCAGCAATACAGTGTTTCTAGGAGACTGTCAAGCAAAGCACTTTGAAGCATGTACTGTGCTTCTATAGATGGGCTGCTCTATGGTCACAGCATCTCCTACATGGAGAAAATGTGTCCTTTATCCCAAGCTTATTAACAGCAGAATCAAAGAGATGCTATGGCAAATGAAGACTGGTCCTTTTACCTCTACTGTTTCCTTCAGAACTTTCTTGGCCAGATTTACCACAGGAGGCCTGTAAGAAGCCCAAGGAGCAAATCAGCAGAGACTTATTATTCAAGTGGAGCTGACAAGGACAGACAAGGCCAAAACAAATGACAATGAAGCTTGCAGCATGACATCAGGCAGCTGGAAAGCTCTCTGATATCACACAGCAGCTTCCACAGAAGTGTGACTTTGATCATTTTTAGAAGCCAAAAAGAAGGAAAACTTACAGCCTTTTATCCAGCTTCTGCCTTTTTGCAGGGCTGCAGAGAGATCTGCAAGACTCATGGTCAGGAGTGTCCACATCAAAAGCAGCATCTAGATTGATGTCCTCGCTGTGGGCCGGACGGTGGAGCTTTGGATGCTGCAGTTCTACAGGAACAGGGCTGCAAGGCCATGCAAAGTGTCACCAGCAGATGAGAGGAGGACAGCTGCATGTCTGAGTTGCAAGGCAGCAGTGGGACTAGGAGAGCTCAGTTCTTCTTGCAAGTCACAGAAAAGACAAGCTGAATCCCAGAGTTCGTGGTCATGTCCCAGGCTACTGTTCACCCTGGAATGGCCTGTGCTGTAACAGCAGCACTCAGAGGCCTGGGAAAGACACTGGCACACTGCTGTGTACACAACCCAGCTGGCTGAGCTGGGGTAGTAGCACAGGCTCCTCACAGTCAAGAGCTTCATAAAAATGTGAAATATGCTATTTTTCAGGCTAGGTTCCTCTGCCTGGCTAAGAACTCTTGTCCCCATACACCACTCACTGAAGGCCAACTCTGAGGCAGCCAGGAGATATTTTCCTGGCACAGTGACAAAGAATTTATCAAAACCTAGCCTGTTCTTCCATCCCATCCTGACCCAAGCCCTCCAAAACACATGTTTTTTTCCAGGTACACCAAACACCACCTTGTCAGCAACAAGAAAAATAAAACATAGGATACAAGGACCAAAATGACTACTTCAGTGCCTGCCAGACCAGCATGTCTCTGCTTCCCCAGCTACTTTAACTGCCAACTCCTACTTTGGACTTGCCATCTCCATCCTTGGCCTGTATCTGAGGATGGACTTCACTAACCTTTCAAAGACTAGTCGACTGAGTGTCTCTCTGGTTACAGATGGGACCTTCAGAGTATCCTGCAGGATGTCTATCTTCTTCTTCAAACTCTGGAGGGAAAAGGGAAAGCAGAGTGTGGCTTTGCAGCTGCAGGCCATGGCCAGCTGCCAGTTACTGCAGACTGAGGAATGATATTCTCACCAAGATCTCCTTGTCTGCATTCTTCAGATCCTTCTGGGTGCTTTTTAACTCCTCATTTGTCTTCTCCAACTCTGAAAGAGTTTTCTGCAGCTGCAGAATATACCCCCCCCCAAAAAAGAGCAGGGTGATGGTTACAATAGGTAGGTAAGGAAGACTGCAGATCTGCTGTGAGAACAGCATGCTCTGCAGCACACACTACTTTCCCCTGTTTCAGGGCTCAATCTTCCTGTCTGACCAATCTCTCCTGTATCAGAGCAGCCAAATGCCTGCTCATTTCCTCAAACTGCCTGCAGAGGGATCTCCAGGGCTGCTTGCCTAAGACAAACCTTCCTTTCCCGAATATTTATGCCTGATGGTGACAGCTTTTCCCTGCTCTAACACTTGGTGGCTGCATTCTGAATTCCTGCAGGACTCTGAACACATCAGAGAACAGGAATTACAAACCACAGGCTGAAGGATGGTTGTGCCTCAGCAGGACTGGCACATGGACAAGCCTGATTCAACAGGGAAACTAGCCAAGAGCTGAGGTGAAGAAGTGGACTGCTACCACATCTGAGACTTTGGTGGGCTCAGGAGTCTGGGCCAGCCCAGGGTGTTGGTACAGTCAGCTCTTCATCAGCCAAGCCCAGAGCCCTGAGTGCACTGACTCGCATCCTCCTGACGCAAGGCAGTGGCTGCAGCTCAGCACTAACTCAGCCTGATCCCAGCAGCAGCACCTCATGTAGGGGGTTAACTCCCTGGAGGAGAAACACAGCAATCTGAGAACCTCCTGCTCCACTTGAGAGGATGACAGTAGCTATGGCTGAAGAACAAAAATATGCCAAATCCACCCACAGTCTCTCACTTTGTGAGCTTGGACATGGGGATGCTCCAGGGAACACCTGTGCCTTGGGGAGCAAGGCTACAGCAGCACATTCTTTGCATGAAAACTTGCTACCAGAACTGACAAAGTGATTCCTAACTGGAGCTAAGAGAGGCAAGCCAGGCCTGGAACAGAGAGAGCACAGCAACAGCAGCTCCACACTCTGGATCAGGTCAGGACCAGCTCAGGCAGGCCCTGTGCAGTGCCACCTGCATGTCCACACCACACTTTGGGAAACATCTCCTGCTTGGGCACAGCATCATGCTGGAGCCCTGGCCCAGTTCAGTTGGCTGAAGGCACAAGGCTGGGTGTGACTGTGGTTGTGCTGAACCAGGGCTAAGCCCTGCTCAATTTATACTGGCTCCAAACTCCTTCCCCACCTTTCCTAGAGGCCAGATTCTGCAGGAGGGGCTAACAGCAGTGTTGCAAGATGAAGGCAGGACTGCTTCCAGAACCCATTGGAAGCAGCAGAGCACCTGCATGCTGCTGCCTTCCAGTCCAGGCTCCCTGCCAAACTCTGGCTGGCTCAGCAGATGCTGCCCCACCAGTATCCCCAGAGACTGTACACCTGACAACAGCCCATGAGCTGCTCACTCACCGCAGCATCACACTCTGACCCAGAAACCCAAGCCTGACACTTCCACACCACCAATACCACTTTAGTAGTACTCTTGTGTGGGAGGAAGTCATTGCACAGGGCTTGGACCACAGTTATGGACAGGGATCTGCAGACCAGATGTCATTCTGGCAACGCACACTCTCCCCTTACCTTGCTATTGACAGAAAACAGCTCCTTCTTCAGTTTCTCTGTCTTCTCACTAGAAATCTTCCTAGCCTCCTTTAAGTTTTCATATTCCCTGCAAAAAGACCAGAAGAGTCATGCTGTTTGTGAGAGGACTGAGCTAAAGCTTCTCAGAGACAAGCTAAGACCCTTAATGTGAAACTCTGCCACTCCAGATCCACCATAGAAAATCCAGAAGACAAAGCCCTATAAGAGAACAGAGCTGGGGGTGCCAGCACTGACCAAGTGTGCCAAACACCACTACACCATGCAGGAGAAAAAAGCTGCATGAGACACCATGCCTGAGAACAAGACCTGAACAGATTTCACCAGCAAAATGGAAACCAAATCCAGAGACATTTCAGTTGCCAGTGGAAAAGACAGAGACAACAGAGCAGCCTCCATGCTGGCAGCAAAAAGGGGACTTGGCTTTAATTGACTTTTCAGAGACTTCACACTCTTGGCCATGCACATTCATTCCCAATTATACCACAGGGACACTTGCCTCATTTCAGCTTTGTATCAAAGCTGCAATTACTCAGCTGCCATCAGAAAGGACCCAAAAAAGCTGTGGTTTTCTCCATCAGGACCAGATGGATTTCCAGGTAGGGGAGGGCAGCACTGCAGATTGGCCTTGCCAGAGAGTGCTTGAGGCCACAGCTGCACCTCAGCATGCTGCAGCAGAGGTACAACCCCCTCAGCCACTCACATTCCCCCTGGAGATGAGAAGGGAATGGAGGGAGTAACCCTCAGCACTTCATAGGTGCACTGACAACTCTGGAGACAGTTCCTATGGTGACATGCATGTCACTACAGTGACAACAGGAACACTTCAGTGTGAGAGGCTCCAATATAAGTCCCCAGGATCTGTCAGTCAAAAACCACTGGAGGCCCAAACAGACAGTGAGAGTCCTGCAGGGTTTGTGTGCCTGCTGGTACTTAGCAGAGGGTTCTCCCTGGGACCACCCAGGTCAGCATAAAGCACCTACTTTTTCAGTGAGACACAGTAGATCGCAAGCTGTTCCACCGCTGCCTGCCCGACTCCCATCTCTCTGATCATCTCCTCCACTTCAGGGCGCTGGCTCTGAAGCAACAGCTCAATCCTGCACCAAAAGAAAAAAAGCCACAACAATACCCTGAGCTCATGAGTCACAAACAGAGCTGGGAAAGAGATTGGAGCCCTGCCTCCCCCCAAGGAGCTGGTGCAGCCTAAGTACTTGCCGCAGGCACTCTGGATGTCGTGGGGAAAGAAACATAACTGCCCCACCACAAGTAGGGAAGAGCAGCACTACGTGGACAAAGTAGAGAAGTGGCTGCTGTACACACAGACTGCACGTGGGGCTGACAACACAGCTCTTAGGCCCTGTAGCTGACTGTATTCTGGGCTGGGATTCTGCCCCAGTGTCCTCTGATAACAGAATAACCCACAGTCATGTTTGGAGCACCAGAGATAAAGCCAGTCTGCACACAGTTCCATGCCTTGCTGCTGTTTAGAGACAGCAGCTTCCTGGAAACATCACCAGGGCAAGCAAATAGACAGCCAAGGGGCCAGCCTGCTAATGCAGTGGTTTCCAACCTTATTGGGTAAGACAAGCCAGCATGTGGAGATGGCTGTTGCAGAAGGCACAGCAGGACCCCTCCCTCCCTCTCTGAGAAGGGAAGGGGTGCGCAGCCTGACCTGCAAGGCCCAGGAGAGCCCAGGATCTCACCGCTCCAAGGTTCTCAGCTTGTTCCGCAGACGGCGGGCCTCCTCCTTTGAACTTCTGTTATCCTCCTGCTGCTGCTCCAGGAATTTCATCTGCTTCTGCAGAGAAGCAAGCAGACACAGACCGTTAGGAAGGCTCCAGGGATTGTCAGAGAAACATCCTGGCTTATACGCACTGCGGGCAGCTGGGAGCGTACATTGGCTCTTAATGCTATCACCACCTCAGCAGCCCGGGATTACAGTGAGTTTAGCTCCCTCCCTGCTGCACCCCGAGCTCTGCTCCCTGCAAGCACAGCAGGCTCTCGGTGCTACTGGCAAGACAAGTCTGCCACTGAAACTGCACCAGAGCCTCCTCTCTGCTGGGAGAGCCTGTGGGGCTGTGCAGTATCCTGGCTGCAGCAACCAGTGGGGTTTTAAAGCAAAGGAGTCCACAGTAAGCAAACCTTGCTATTGCTTCCTCCTCTGTGCACAGCTGATCCCTTTGCTTTTGCCTCCCAGTTCTCCTTGCTGTTATCTGCTTAGAGCAAATATAGGAATGCTGAGTGGGTCTCTTCTGGGTGACCTCAGCCAAAGCAGACACCCACTCGGGCTCTTCTGTCACCTGCCTGGAGCAGCTGAATGCCTCTGGCAGCCATCACCTTGCCAGGCTCTCCAGTAGCAGGCAGCAGTTAAGAGAGAAGCTCAACTAAGCAGCAGAAGCACAGATCTGCAGTGTGACAGAGGACAGGGAAAAGCTGGCCTGAGTTAGCACCATTCAAACACACCTGTGCAGTCTTGGTTTAAGTGCTCCTGGGCACCTCACACAGCACCTTCAAAAGGCTCTGGGTCTGGTTTCAGCACAATACTGACTCCAGGGAGAGGCCTGGCCAGAGACCATCACCTCATAAAGCTCCCTTCCATGTTAAAGGATTTTAGCTGCTTCCTGGCACAGAGACCAAACAGTCTCTGCTGAGACTTTGCAGAGGGGATAGTGTTGCAGGCTCACATGTTGCTGTTGCTTAAGCTGAGCCCATGTTTGGCTCTTCCTAAGCTGAGCTCTCTGTGTTTCAGCTCCCCAAAGCAGTGTTTTGTGCCAGTTTGGAGCAGAGTCCTACCTCAGACAGCCTGAAACAGCAGTAAAATCTTATACAAAGGTTCAGCAGCAGCTGCCAGTGCTAGCAGAAGACAGGAATGGCTTGCAGCCTGTGGGCTTGACCTGCGTCAGAGCTAGTTAAGCCTCTATTTTCACTGCAGAAGTTTAGTGCTTTAATCTTTAATGATGCAGTAGAAGACAGTGCTTGGCATTCAGTTGGGAAACCCTGTACACTACAGAAAAGATACCTCCAGGTCCTTAAATCCTGCCCTGCCCAGCTTTCACTAAAAGGACTGAAGCATATACAGAAGGTTTTGCAACAGGCAAGATAACCACAGAGCCTCCTCTTGAGGTGCCAAAGCTGGTAAGCCATCAGAGAGATGTTGGGTTGAGCAGCAAGCACCAGCTTCCACTGCCAACAATTGCTTCTGCAGGAGTAGGGAGCATCAGAAGTACCTTGTGACACATACACCCAGGATCCCAGGAGCATCCCTGGCATGGCACAGACCCAGGCTGCCTTTACACCCAAGCAGATTGGATATAATCCCATAGTCAGGCAAAATAAGTTGTGCTTGCTCACAGCAAGGCCTGCCTGGCATTAGATCCTTTGTATCTCTCCTTCTGCCCTGTGAGAGCACCATGTTGCTAGTGTCAGGTAAACCTCCTGGTCTGGTTCCTCTCAGGAGGAGGCCAGTTGCATAAAGCAAGATGATCCCATGACAAGCTCTCCCTGGGCCACTTGGGCTTGCAGGTCAAAGGACAATCAAAGAATCATACCACTCTTTCAGTGAATAAATTTCTCCTAATATTGAACCAAAACCTCCCCCAGCACAACTTGAGGCAGTTTCCTCTTGTCCTATTGCTAGTCACATGGGAGAAGAGACCAACCCCCACCTTGCTACAACCTCCTTCACAGTAGTTACAGACTGAGAAGGTCTCCTCTGAGCCTCCTCCAGACTAAACCCCAGTTCCTTCAGCCACTCCTCACAGGACTTGTTCTCTAGACCCTTCAACAGCTTCACTGCCCTTCTTTGGATATGCTCCAGCACCTCAGTGTGATCTCACCAGTACCCAGTACAGGAGGACAATCACTGCCTTAGTCCTGCTGGCCACAGTATTGCTCAAGCAAGCCAGGAGGCTGTTGGCCTTCTTGGCCACCTGGGCACACTGCTTGCTCACGTTCAGTCCCTGTTGACCAACCCCTCCAGGTCCTTTTCCACTGGGTAGCTTTCAAGCCACTTTGGCCCAAGCCTGTAGCATTGCACAGAGTTGGTGTGACCCAAGTACAGGACCTTGCACTTGGTCTTGTTGAACCTCATCTCATTGATCCAACCTGTCCAGATCCCTCTACAGAGCCTCCCTACCCTCAAGCAGATCAACACTCTTCCTTAGCTTGGTGTTATCTGCAAACTTACTGAGGGTGCAGCACTTGTCCCCCTCATCCAGACCATTGATAAAGATATTCAACAAGACTGGCCTCATAACTGAGCCCTGGGGAACAACGCTTGTGACCAGCTGCCAACTGGGCTATTTGGGTCAAATCCACAGTCCAAGGGGCAGAGATCTTGGGAAGTGCAGTTGACTCCTGCCCTGCCTTTCAGCCTGCAGGTCACAAGCCCACCTGCCTGAACCCCATCATCTTGTGACAGCCGCAGAATGCCCAGCCCAACACCAAGGCACAGCCACTCTGCTCACTATGAGATCCCAACAAAGCAGCTTCTGCTCTTATCCTTTTCCTCTTGCTGTTTACACACAGTACATGACTACACCCTGAGTCACTGCACACTCAGACACAAAAGGAATAGTTGATCCCTGGACTTCACACATTACTAACCTAATCGAAGGAAAACCCTGGCAACAGCACAGAGACAGGAGAGTTAGCTGGATCAAATCCTACTCAGCTGAAGCTTGCAACTCCCCCTCCATACAATTCAGTTTGATTTCTCCTCCAGTCAAACTGAGGAACTAATTTTCCTTGAATCCCACCTGGCCTAAACCCATTTCAGAAGAACATGCTGCCGCAGGGAGCCAGTGTTTTGCCAATGGGGCACTGGGGCCGGTTCTCACACTCGCTTCATGCTGCTACCTTTACAATCAGCACTGCCACTTCATTAGCCAGGCTCAGCCAGCATCCCCCCAGGCTAGGATGGTGTCTCTCCTCCACACCACAGCCACCTCTGCCTTGAGCACAGAGTCACAGGCCTGGCTTTTATGCCTCTGAATCACCCCCGGGTGGAGCATGCTTAGGACTGAGACTAGCGACACCACTCGCTTTGGGTTAATGAAACCAAAATGAGAACTCAGCTCCACTCTCCTCCTGCCATTCAGGGATCAAAGAGACAGGAGTCTTGAGGCTCCAGATCCAAAACTCCACCAGCACAATCTCTTTCTTAGCAGGGCCTGCAGAGATCTTCAACAAAACTAACACAGACTGTGCAATGCTTCGTGCTGAAGTCCTGCCAGGGACAGGAAAGGTACCTTGAGAGAGGAGCACAGCATCTCTGTCTCTCCCAGCACCTTCTGGAGTGACTCTATGGTGGCATTGCGCACATCCAGGGTGTCCCTCAGCCCATCCACAATAGCCTGGCATTCTCGCTTTTCTTTCTCTGGAAAAGGAAAAGAAATGGAAAAGGTCATGGCCTGGTAACCCAGAATTTAGCTGCCCCATAGCAGGAGGAGCACAAATGCACTCACAAGTTCCAGGCTGCTTAGAGTTGGCTCCTCCTGTACAGAACCATTTCCTTAAGTGCTGTCTGCACCAGGGTCTGTACTGAGCAATTGCTTCTCCCAATGCCAGCAAGCTTCAAGATTTTCTTTACTAAAGATAACAAGTTGCCTTTAATACTTTTCCAGTGCTAGCCTCACTAGCATTAAGCTGATGTATCTTAACTCTTGCATCCTCTCACAACCAGGCTTGCACAAGGAGAACTGTTCAAGTCACAGCAAGCTGTCTCAGAGCTGGAGAGCTGAGCCCCCAGTCCAACCTCTCCACAGAGAGCCCTACATGGGGGGAAGCCCTCTGAGGGCACTGAGTGCCTGCATACAGTGATCCAGCATGCTGCCCCCTCACCAAACTGCTGCACCTACCCTCAACCAAAGCACTGATACTGAAGGGCAAGAGGCAGCAAAGCAGAGCTCTGCTGGTCACTGGGGACTTCACAGGACATGGGACAGCTTCAGCAGATTCCCCAGAGTGGCCACTTTTTGCAGGTCAAAATCTTTTGTGTCCTCCAGTCCCTCCCTACAAAGGCAATCTGGAAACAAAGGACATGCCTCTGACCACCATACAGAAGGTGGTAGAAAACAAGACCAGATTTCAGTTTGTTTTGCCTAGACAAGGGAAGAACAGCTCACAAAGCAACAAGGACCATCAAGAGCTGACAGATCTAGGCAGGGAACAGCCAGCATCACTGTTAATCTCAAAGCAGTTGGCCAGTGAGGAAAAGCAGCAATTCACTCATCTAACCCTGCTGAGAGCAGGGTAAAATCTTCAGCTCAGCATCTTCTGTCTTTGCTAAAATCACCCATGGCTCCAGCCTGATCACAGTGAAGAGCTGATCAGTGCCTTTCCAAACAGCTCTTTCTCCTTGCAAGCAATGCAGTTTCAAATTGTGACAACACATGCCATGGAAGCATGACCTGCAGTGCAGCTTCACTGCTTGATCACACAGTAGAAGACCCACGTGGGGCTGGAGAGAGGAACATACCCCAGTAGATGAACCCAGGTGGTTAGGGAAACATACTTCTTTCTTAGCAAAGTATTTCTTCTCCCTGGATCTGAATAATCCCTCCCCACCAGAGGCAGCACAGCCTGAAGATGCTCCCCTGCATTTGCAGGGACTCCACATCCACCAAAAGAGTTAGGGCTTCCCCCTCCTCCGTTCCCAACCACCCATAGGCAGATGGCAGGAGTCAAACCTCCCCATCCTGCAGGAATGGGTTTCCAGCTCATTCAGAGTGCCTCCCACAGCGCCTGCTGGGTCTGCTGGGAGCTCAGCACCTCTAGAGCCATTTGCAAGCTGATCAGAGACTGGCAACTGCACAGCTCCTCTACAGCACACAGCACATCTTTAAGTGAAGAATTTATACACAAGAACCACCAGAGAGCAGAGTGCCCACAGCAAAGGAGGCAGGAGGTGGGAAGGAGCTTCTCAATTCCAATATGGAAAGAGAATGGGAGAGGGAACATCAAATCCAACCTCTACTCACCAGCAGCTGAGATGAGCAGGCCTTCGAGCAGTTTTTCTTGGATAACATCCTAGCAAGAATCCCAGCCACCTTCCCCAGAAGATCTGGCTCCCTACCAAGTCACTAAACTCAAGCAAGCTGGCAAGAGAACAGGCCTCAGCACAGAGACGTGCAGCCCATCCAATTCTGCTCTCAGGCGAAGGACCGAATCCTCAACCTACTGGCTACTCATGTCTGTCTCGTGCAGGCAGGGAAGGCAGAGGAAAGACAAGTCTCAGGGCGTGGGTGAGCCCCCAGCATTCTTTCAAGATATTTTATTTCCCCTCCTTCTGCCAGTGTGGCTTTGGATTTCTGTCACTCAGACTGACATTTTCCTTTCGCTGCTCATGACTCATGTTCTGATGACAGGCTGCCTACAGACGATGCTTAAAACCCATCGACAAGTCTCCAGGGCTTCTGCTTTTCCTGCCTCCCTCAAGCAGCCTCTAAAATTAAAGATGGGCAAGTGGAAGTGTGCACACTGAACTCCCTCTGCTCTTCACACGACACATGTGGCACTGCAACAGCCAAACCCACTGCTGCTTGGGCATCACTTTTACCCCTTCCTCTGTTAAAAGGAATAAGCCTTGAAAGCAGTCACAGGCAGCTGTGAGTTTCCCAGTAAGCAAACCAAGTGTGATGCTTTCAGCAAGCCTGCTCCAGATGTAGCTGGGCTGCACTTCTGTAGCTTGTGGTTAGGAAGAGAGGCAAAAAACAATTGCATGGATGTGTCTAAACTTGCAGAGAGCTCCCCAGTTATAGCAGAGCTGGGCCAGGCTGTGAACTCTGCCTTTGTCATGCAAGTCTTTGTACACCTTTGGGTGGCTTTCCCTCAGATAAAGCTATGAAGCAGCTGCTCCAGCAAAGTGGTTTGCAGCCTGGACTATGCCCTGGGCTCCAGAGAGAAGTGGGCTCTGCATAGGGGTGGCTCAGATCCAGGCAAGCCACCTGGCAACAGAGCAAGCCCATGACCCACAGACCATTGGCTGCTGATCCCCTGCAGGCAGCTGGAACTCACCTTTCAAAGAGAGCTGAGCCTTCACCTTGTCCAGTTCATTCTGAAACACAGCACAGAAAAAACAGTTAGGAAATGTCCTGCAGAGGAGCTTTCATCAGATCTTAAAAGGACTCAAGAGGTTTCTCAGCAGGACATGTGCACCAGGCAGGTGCTGAGAAGGGAACATGATAACAGCAAGCACCAAGTACTATCAGAGGGAATGCAAAGAGCACCTCCAACTGGCATTCTGCAGGGGGAGAAGAGAAGATCCCAGTTTAGTCTTAGCCTTGTCAACCTTATGTTTCTCACACTGTCAGTCATCTTGTTTTAGCTGAATAATTTTGGAAGGCTCTCAGGGAAACACAGGAAATCAGACAGGAACAATTTTGGTAATGTTTTACCTAAACAAGGCAATAAGGCAGAGATGTTGCCAGACTAACTGGATTGAGAGTTGCCTTGAACTGAAGTGAACTTTAACTGGGTGCAGTTAATGCCCTGGAAGGGCATGTCCAACTGTCTGGAAAGGTAACCAAGCATATGAACCAAAGGCACTAGCTAGCATTCTAAATCACTGCAGATCAGGATGCTGATATGAGCTAACAGCTCAGTCGAGTGGCCATAAGCAGATCACCTATAAACCAGACTGAGGGCTCTAGCATCTCCTGAGTGCCACAAGGGTCTGGGGAAGGTCAGATGTTTCCAACACCTTCAATAAGGATCAGAAAGAAGGACCAAATCCCCCCAGTTAAATTATAGATAAAGAAGTGATATGACTTACAAACACTGGCAAATAGCCACAGGAAATGTAGAGAGGTTACAAAGAGAGACTAGCTATAAATAATGCATTTAAATAAAAAAAAAACACAGTGAGAAAGAGAAATATATACAGGAAAGAGTCAACAGAAGATGACTTAAAAAGCTGTGTTAGAGAACTGCAGAGGAAAGCATGTAACAAGTCAGGAAGGAACTGCAGTGGAATAAAACCACAATAAAATGCCAACACAGTACTGAAGCAGAGCAAATCTGTGCAACCCGGAACACTACATGCAAATCTGAGCTGAGAATAGCACTACCAGTGACCACAGATCTGACAGGACCAGAGCAAAAGCTCTGCTAGTGACAGGAAAAGCAGGAAAGAGAATATGGGATGTAAAGCTCTGTAAGCAGAAGGGACTAAACACAAAGCCTAGTAGAGCTGACTCGGATTTACCCCCGGGGGCACAACAGCTAGAGGGCTGACATGGAGTTAACTCTGCTGCAAGAACTATTCTGGAGTAGCTTCCTCAGGAACGATTAGTGAGCTCACAAGATGTGCTAATTAGCATGACAGAAAAGAAATCCGGGGCTACTGCGGGCAGCTATGTAACATTACCTCATTCATCAACTTAATCTGAAATCCTTCATCCGCTGCCACAGCTCCTGAAGGCTGCTCCCAATTTTCACTCCTCTAACAGAAGCTCTCCTCTCTCTGCCAGCCTAGTTCCAAGGCTACATTTTCCCCAAGATCAAACGAGTTTATCCTGACCACAAACAGACAGCTGTCCTCCCAGGTTTCTACTCTCCTCAGCAGGTTTACAGGCAGGAATCCTCCTCCTTCTGCCTCCTTTTTGCCAAAGTGAACAAGCCAACGTTTCCTTCTCTTCTCTGGAAGAAGGGCTCTCAGCTCCACAGACCACAAGCAAATGAACTGCCAGGGGCCAGATGGCCACACCAAGGTGTTACACCATAAAAACTTCACACTGCTGCTCTGTGAACAGCCACACAGAGACTGTTGTGATACTGAGGACCATCTTTAAGAGCAACAAAGGCCAAACCCAGGCTCAGCACCCAGAAACACTTGGCCATGTCACAGTTTTCAGTCTGTGGTCTGCAGCTACTCCAAGGAACCAAGTTCTCTCCAGTGTTTCAGCTGAAGCTGTTGCCTGGTGGCAGGAAGCAAAGCAGCCCCAGCACTCCTTCAACTGTAAACATTGCAGAGCAGAAGAATTTGGATAAATTCTGCAGTAACAGGAAGAGGTTTCATATTATAAGGGAGCTTTTCCAACCACTTCTAACTGGGTGCATAAGGCTGGTTCTCAGAAGAGCATCCTAAGCTTGTCTCCCCAAAACAAGCAGACCACAGCCATGCACTCTTTCTAACACTTGCCCCAGTCCAACCTTCTCATGGCAGGAGGCCAAATGCTCATTTCAGGACATCTGTGGGCTGCACACAGACAGCACCAGTTGATTATGGAGCCAAGTACCACTCTACAGCCAGGCTCTTAGAGGAACAGGCAGTTGTTGGCAACAAACCTTTGATTTGGGAGCTTTTTCAGGTGAAATCACTTCTGGCAGAGATGTTATCAATTCTTTTCTCAGCCTCTAAAGTGTCTGGAGATGACCCACCATGTGTTTGCTTTGCTAAACTACCCAGGCCAGAATCAGACACCCCATCACAGACAGAACTCCAGTCTAGATGGACATTAAATCCCACCCAGGACAAACACTTGTGTTCTTAAGGTGCTCCATGTCCTCCAGAAAAGGCAGCACAAAGCACAAAACTGGTGACAAACCAACATGAGCCCAGCAGCAACTTGAATCAGTGCACAGGGCAGTAAATACCCATAAAAACTAATTACACTAATCCACACAGAAAATATTTGGTTCTTTCCCTCAGCTCTCATTAAGAAAGCTGCACATTCAGGGCTAGGCATTGCTCTGATGACCACACAACAAACTTCGTAGGAGCATGGTGAGTTACCATCAAGCTTGTTGTGCAGGAGCAGCTTCACAGCCCTGCCCTTGAACAAGTGAAGAACTCTTCAGCACAGCCTGTCTGGAGGGGTGGAATAAGAACCACCCATCCTAGATCCTGGGGGGAGAATGAGAGGGAACAGAAAGCTTTTCTAGGGCAATTTTCCCAGTCAACCTATTTCCCAGTCACTCATCTATTTCCACTTGAGAGAACAGATCTGAATATGTACTAGAAGCAATGTTTATCTGCCCCCAGCCATCACTTTGCTTCTCAGGCACACAGCTTCAAGTGCCCAGAGTTGCTTTTGCATTTCCTCAGCACACATACTTTGGCCTTCAGCTTCTTTATTCCCAGCCTTGGAGAATGCCAGTGCTACTGACATTCTAGTCTGGCTGGCTTGATGTGAGAAACATACGATACACATATAGCATTGTCATGGCAACTGCTAATTATGGTAATTGCTGCACATGCTGATTCTAAACACAAGAGGGTACAAGCATCCCATTACACCAAGGTCAACCCATTACTGGGTTTTTTGGAACAGATTAACTTCAGGATATAAGGAACCATGTTTCATCCAGACTACACGAAGGAGGACAACATGGAACAGCCACCCTGCCTTCAGCCCTTCGCACCTCCCAGCTCTCTGCACCTAAGGGTGGCACTTGGAGAACATCAGCTAGCATCCCAGCTTCACCCAGGGACCCAACCTCAGCACTGTCCACCACTTCAGGCAGTGCCTTTCCTAACTTATCTTGGGGAGCCACAACTTAATCTGATCTAGTTGAAGATGTCCCTGCTCACTGCAGGGAAGTTGGAATAGATGAGCTTTGGTCCCTTCTAACCCAAACCAATCTCTGATTCTGACTTTATCACCACCCTGCTCCACTTCCTTACAGTCTGTGCACACAAACCCACCTGCACAGAAGTGAGAAGGTGGCACTTCTTCTAACAGCCCCTTCTTTCCAGAGGAGTTTGCAGGGTTCACGTGTAATCAAGCCACAGACACCACAAGCAGTTCATTACATTTGGGGTCTTCCTGCTTCTGCCTTTTGGAAAAGTTCTGTAGCCTCATCCCCAAGGCTTTGAGACCCAGGGGAAAAGCAACAGTTGGATGTTTATTTAATACTGCTTCAGTGGGTTTCCAGGTAGGGTGAGAACAAGAAGGAAGAACAGTGAAGTAGGAGGCTTCTTGAGCCACCATGTGAGACTTGGTCAAGGGCAATGCTATACCCACCACACAAACTTCCTCACAACAGAGCTGAGACTGGGTGAGGACCAAGAGGAAGAAGAGACAGGCAAATGTGCTTCAAGTCTGAAACATGAGCACATCACAGCAAGCACTAGCTCAGGAAGCAGCTGTTGGCAGAGGACCGGCAGTCCAGGCCACGCTTCCAAGATGCTGAAGCATCAACACCACAAGATCCACTCAGTCAAATTACCTGCAAGGACTCTGCATCCGGTGCTGCCTGCTCCTCCAGGGCAACATCAAAAAACAGCTTATTGATGATGTGTCTTTTGCTGACCTAAACACAGGAGACAAGAAGAGGTTGATGGGCACAGATATGGCAACACAACAGATATGGAAGACAGATGGAGGGAAGAAGGTGCCATCTAGCCAAAAGGCCAGTCAAATCACGTGCTCAGTGCCATTAGTGATGATGCTCTGCTTTGGTTCATCAGCACAGGCAGCAGACCCCCCACTCATTTTTAGGAGCACATCCTGAACTGCAGCAGAAATACTCAGGCATTTCTGAATCGAGCGCAGTCTGTTCTCTGGCAGCCAAGGCCCAAGCAGCTGACGCTGAGCTAACACGATGCCAGATCCTAAGACAGAAGTACGTGCTGCTTTCTGCAGGCAGAAGGTGCTGTAATTGAATTTGATAGCTCTCCACACCTCCCCCATGCAGTTACAGCTTTGTGTTTTAAGTATTATATACAGTCATGACACCAGCTAATTGCATAGTTACTGCTACATAAGATGTTATTTCGCGATAACTCCATGGTAACCCAGAGATGTAAGAGGCAGTGAAGAACAGAGGGAATCAACAAGTCAGTGAAGGAACAAGGGCCAAGACCTTGAGAGAGAAAAAGAAGCATGAACATAGAACAAGCCCAGGCTGCAGCTGGCTAAAAACATACAACTGAGCATGAGGCAACATCTGCAGCCACAACGCACCAAGATGTACTGGCAGCATCCAGGCTGGGCACAAAAGGGACTTCAAAGAAGTTCAGGTTTCAATTAAGCCACTGAATCCCCAAGCCTTGGCTGCCCACCTCAGAAGCAGAGCACATCGTTCCTTCCCTCCCCAGTCTTTGCTTTTCTCAACTAAGGGCTTAGTGCTGCAAAGCAAGGACTGGATTATAATGACCAGGAACATCTGAAGGAGCTGCTTACCTGATAGCAAGCAGCAGGAGATTCTAGGAACGCAACTCTGATGTCCTGATTAACCCCTTCCAGCCCTTCCTATCATTATGCCAATATTTACTCAGTCTAAACAAAAACCATGAAAATCCAGAGACCCTTCCCAGAGAAGCTACAGTATGGAGAGCACCAGTGTTCCCTTGGACCACCCCTCTGATCAGAAAGGTGGCTGAGGGGAGTGCATCCTCGAAGTCTTCAGGGAGATATTTTGAGGGAAGAAAGTTCTCTGCTCCACAGCATGCTATGTTTTCTTACATCACCACAGAGCCAGGGCACAGCTTCTCAGTGCTGGTCAGCAGAGCATCTTGCCATAGAAACACACAGGTGTACAGAAATGATGGTTTTACCTGGATTCTGCACTGTGGACAAGTCCGGCTGGGAGCTGTGTCAAACCACTGGGTGAGACTGAGAAAAGAAAACAAAGCACATGATAAAGCCTTAAAATCCAGGAGTGCTGCTCCCAAGGGCAGGAGACAGCAGGATGGGACTCCTTTTTACAAACTAAGATCAGGAAGGCAAACATTTAGTCCAGAGGTGCAGCTAACAGGAATGCTGTGTTCCAGCACATGCGCTCCACCTTCGCCTCCAAAACAATTCTCAGCTGAATGTAGCATGAGAGCTTATCTTTACCAGGGCAGAATTCTCACAGAGCTCAGATCTCCCTGGGAGAGAGCCTTTGAACAACTGCAGCTTCAGAGGAGCCAACGGATCCACATGCAGAGCAGCGCAAGAACTGCTATATCAGTATTCAACAGCCAAGACATCCCCAATTTGGTCAGCTCCAAAGGGTGCCACTGACACTAAACATGCATCTGTAGAGTGAGGCAGATTAGGCTGGTCTCTGCCCAGAGATGATGAATTCAAACCCATCAGGCTCATCAGGAGAGCTACAAATGCATTCTGCAACCAAGCCATCACGTCACACTCGCAGTGGTTTATTTTTGGAGCAGGATAACAATCTGGAGCTGACAGGTTACCTTTGGAAGCTCTCCCTCCTCCACAGTTGTTACAGGACAGCAAGCCTGAGCTGTGCTGCTGGTTGAGAGGTGACCATGACACCTATGAGCAGTGGTCCCTCTTCTGGTTAATCAGCCAGAAGAGCAAATGCCCACTCCCACCTCACACACAAAATTTATTTCTTCAGAAGAACAACTTCCTTCCAACACAAACACTTGCAAAACAATTCCAGTAGAAGCATGAAATTGCCTGGGAGGCTTCACTCCTAATCTAACACCACTCCTTCCGCATAATCACCCTGTGTAGGAGCAATCCGCTGGCACCGGCCCTCCTGGAGAGGGGAGACCACAAGCAGAGGAGTGACAGCACAGCCGATGCTCTCCTGGGAGCTTCATCAGCTCCTCTAAACCACTGCAAAGCGGAACCGCTGCCACTACGGCTGCCAAAGCGGCGGAGGCCTCCGTCGGGCAGGCGCAGCGGCCGGCACACGGCAGAAGCCAGTTGCGCAGCAAGCACCCACTTCCCCGCGGAAGACGGCGGCCTAGGGGGCCAACCCTAGTCAGGACTGCGAGGAAGAGGCTGCCGGGCGGGACGGCTGCGGGCTGCTGCCCCACGCCGGACCCCGCCCCGTTCCCTCCGAAAGGCCCCGGCCCGGCAGCCGGCGGGGGCGCGGCGCTCACCAGGCATGATGGAAGGTGTGCCCGCAGGGCACTGCCGCCACATCCCGCTGGTTGTCGAAGAAGTCAGAGCAGATGGTGCAGTGGGCGCGTATGGGCATGGCGGAGACTCGGGCGGGGCCGGGCCACGGCCCCAGGAACGGAGCAGCCGTGCGGCGCCGACCCGTTCAAATCCCGCCGCGCGCCCGGCGCTTCCGGCCCGGCCCGGAAGTGACCTCACGGGCCCCGCTCAAGGCTCCGCGCCCCCGCTCCGGAGATCAGGCTGGGGGGCGGAGCCGAGGGAACGTGTCCTGGAGGACGGGGAGGTCCGTGGTCTGCGCGCCCCTATACTCTGAAGCCTAACGGTGGCAGCTGGGTCGTGACATTCCTTCCCGGGGTTGCGACTGGGACGAGCTGCCCCGGAGTCCCGGTGCTCGTACTGCTTGGGCAGCAATGTTAACTCCAGCCTGCCCGGGTCGCTCTGCCTTACTCGTGCCGTGTGCCGGCGGCAGGCGAGGCAGCTAGCGGCATCCCAGGCCCCACAGAGAGACAGGGCAGGCGGCGCTGGTGCTGTCTCAGTTTGTCCTCAGCGGGGTCTTTATTTGCCAGAGATACAGTGCGGGGGACGCGGGGCGCCGGCGGCAGCCGCAGGCAGAGCCGGCCCTGCAGGCATGCAGCTGCGAGGGAGGGAAGCGGGAACTGGGGAGGGGGAGGCACAGGGGGAGCCATTTGGGATCCTCCAGACACGACGCGCGGGGGGCTTTGTGGGTGCCCCCGGGTAGGGGGGGGGCCTGTGCTTCCTCGCTTTCTGCAACGTGCACACCCCGGGACCCCTGGTCGGAGAGGGGGTGCCCAGCTGGGCCCCCCCCACCCATCCCACACGGACCCACACCTGCGGTTCCACACGTCGCGAGGGGCCCTGTGCGACACCTTCTAGCCCCACGGGGCGTGTGGCCAGGGGCGGCTGCCCCGTATCTCTGGGCATCCCCGGGGGCGGGGGCGGACAGCGGCGGGGGACAGACTGAGAGAGCAGGGAGGGACAGACCGACCGGCAAAACCACCGAGGGGGCCAGTGGGGCTCTGGGGTGCCGGGGAGGACGGGCTCCATGCAGGGCTCTGCCCCGCGGCCGGCTCTCCGTCGGGGCACGTAGAAAAGGGGGTGCAGGCAGGGCGCGGGGGCGGGGGAACCATGCCGGGAGCTATGTACAGAGGAGGGGTGCGGGGGGCTCCGCCGTTCAGCCGGTCTGCTCGCCGGGGGCCTCGGTGGTGGCAGCGGTGGCAGTGGTGGCAGCCTCGTCTCCGTTACACGTGGTGGCAGGCGGCGTGCCGGGGGCCGGTGGCTGCGAGGTGTCAGGCGGTGTGCTGGAGGCTGCGGGAGCCGCCGTGTCCGTTGCGGCGGTGTCAGTGGCAGCAGTGGCGGCGGTGGTGGTGGTGGCAGTGGCGGCGGTGGCAGCAGTGGTGGCAGTGGTGGTGGCCGATGCCGGTGCCGAGACCGAGGCTGGTGCCGAGGCTGCCTCCGTCTGCTCGGGCGCCCGCAGACGTTTCATGAGCGTGGTCACTCGTACGGCTTTCTGTGGGGGGACAGGCGGGAGGCCGTGGGGTGTGGGCAGTCCCCTGCCCCCTGGACCCTCGCTGGGGTGTCGGCTGCCTCACTAGGAATGCCTGCTGGGGACTGGCAGGGTCGCAGGGGCTCGGCTGAGAAGGGACACTGAGGCATGGGGCACTTCACCCACCTTCCACTTGGCCCGGGCAAAGTTCTTCTCAATCTGCGCGCAGACACCGTCCTTGATGTTCTTGTCAGAAGCAGCATTGCCGGAGATCCTGGGAAGATAGAGAGAGGTGAGCAGCCCCTGTCAGTCCTCCTGGCTCCCCATCTGCCCCCGCTGCTGCTCACCACTCATGGGAGATGGCCTCCTCTGCCGTGATCCGCTGGTCCTGCTCCACCTCCATCAGGCGTGTCACCAGTTCCTTGGCTGAGGTCACAAGGGGGTGGAAGTCAGCACTTGAGGAAAGACAAGGTGGAACACCATGTTCCCCACTTGGGGTGTGGCTCACCTGCCTGTGAGATGTCATCCCAGTATGGTGGGTCAAACTCATAGTCCCCAGCAAGGATTTTGCGGAAGAGGTTCTTGTCGTGGTTCTCATAGTCATCCTCATCTGCCTCCTCGTAGAAGGGAGGGTTACCCGACAAACTGGGAGACAGGGCAGAGGGGTCAGCCTGGTCCCTGGCCCCAATCCCCCACGGCTGCCTCAGCCATCACCCCGCACTCACAGGATGTACATGATGACGCCGATGGCCCAGCAGTCCACCGGTCTCCCGTACCGCTGCCGTCCCACCACCTCTGGAGCTGCGGGGGACAGGAGAGCAGCCCTGCTCTGTGGCCCTCAACCCCCCACCCCGGTTCCTCATCCCCAGGATTATGGGGAGTGGGAAGGGACCCACCAGGAGCACCCAGAGTCAGCCCTTGGTGTGATGGGGAAAGGAAGGATCCTGCAGGGAGCACCCAGGATCAGCCCTGAGGTGATGGGGAGTGGGAGGGCCCCCCTAGGAGCATACATGAGCATCAGGAGGGACCAGATGGGAGCCCCCAGGACTGGTTCTCAGAGTGTCAGGGAGCAGCTGGGACCTCGGTAATGCAACCCACCCCTGTGTGCCCACCCAGCTGGCTCACACCCACCCAGGTACTCAGGGGTGCCACAGGGCTCCTTGATGAGTCCATTCTCCAGCTTGGCCAGGTGAAAATCACTGATGACAATCTTGGAGTTCTTCAAGCGGTTATAGTACACCAGGTTCTCCAGCTGTCAACACAAGGGCTGTGAGCATCAGGGCAGCAGGCATGCCAGCACCCATGGGTGCTCCCACCTCCCCACCACCCACCTTGAGGTTCCTGTGGACAATCTTGAGTGAGTGCAGGTAAGCAACAGCCTCTAGCACTTGCCGGATGACGTTGCTAGTGTCCTTCTCTGAGTAGTAGCCCTGGTCCAGGATCCAGTCGAAGACCTCCCGGCCGGTGGCCCTGCCAACAGCAGCTCTGCCAAGACACCTCCACAGCGGGCGCACCTCTAGCCAATCCCCCCAAACTTCCCAAACTTACAGTTCCAGGAAGATGAAATACTCCTTGCGGGTGATGTAGACATCCACCAGCTGCAGGATGTTGGGGTGCTTCACCCTATAGAGAGATGGGGGCATGGGTGGGGGTCTCTGCTTTGCCTGGCAGTACAGGAACCACTCCAGCCCCAGCACTCACATTTTGAGGATGATGATCTCATTTTTGGCTGCCTTACGCACTTTCCGCCCATCCCGCTTCAGAAACTTCTTGCAGGTGTACAGCTTCCCGGTCGTCTTCTCCTTGGCCCGGAAGATTTCACAGAACTCCTCCCTGCAAGGGCACCCACAGCCGTCACCTCCCTCCATGGACTGCTGACCTTGGGGCACTTGGGTGGTCTCTGGGCCCACCAGCATCCCCCATCGCAACAGTGATGGGAGATGCTGCAGGGGTGGAAGGAAGCTGTGGCTAAAAACCTCCCCGAAGCAGAGGGGGAAAAAAAAGGCAGTGAGGTAGGACTGACATGGAATAAGCAAATCGATAGGGGAGAGGGAAAACTTGCTGATTACAAAGCCCCCATCCCCGTGGCCACCAGGGTAGGACCTGCTGCAGAGCCACCCGTGCCACAGAACAGCAGCACAGCTGACATCGATGTGAGCACCACGGCTGGGAAGAAAGAAGGGGAGATGTGCTGGTTGCCTAGGGATGCTGAAATATTTCTGTTCTATTATTAATGGTGCTTGAGCCCATCGGCTGGGCCAGAGCCACAGGGGAGCCCCCGGCATTGCTCCAACAAAGCCTTTGGTTTTCCAACTCCCAAAATCCTCATGGCTGCAGCACTGGGTGCAGGGGAACCGAGACCCATGGGCTTTGGGGCAGGCTGCCTGGAGGATGGAGCAAAGCTCTGAAAACACCCAAAAAAGTCCCCACCACCACCTAGCAACACCCCACCAGGTGTGACCCAGGGGCCAAGTCGTCCTGGTGTTTTGGAGGCCAATGGAAATATTGCTGGCGCATATTTTGGGGTCAAACCACTCATGGATCTGCGGGCTTCATTTTGTGGAGCACTTGCTAACAGCTCCCCCCAGCAAGGCAATAAAAATTGGGGGGAAGCAGCAGAGCTCCGCTTCCCACTAATGACATGTCCTTTTCCTCTGCCGGAGCAGAGCCCTCCTGCTTCCCAGGGGAGCCAGGATCATGCGAAATTGCTGCAATCCCGCAGATCTTGTGGGGAGGAGGAAGGGATATGAGCCACCACCGGGAAACTTCGCTGCCCTCCTCAGAGCCAGCGGTGAGGGAAGATTAATTAGGGGACGGCCACCCCAAAATGCACCCTGCCCATCCCAGCTGGAGACCAGCACCCTAAAATCCCCCACAGACAGTGTGATGCTGCTCCCCAGCACAAGGCACACAGGCAGTTGGGGTCCCCAGGGCACCCCCAGGGCCAGGGAGGGACCAACTCACGTTTTGATGACCTGGCCCAGGTCATATCTGTCGGTCACCTCGGACGGCTGGTTATAATCTTTCTTTTCTCCCAGCGTCACGCAGCCAAACGGCATCGCAGGGCCCGGTGCTGGCAGGGCAGGGAGAGGCGGTGAGCACCCTGGCACCACCGGCACCCTAGAGCCGCGCCAGGCCCTCCCGAGCCACCCTAATTAACGTAAAACCTGATGAAGAGCAGCGGCAGCTCATTCTCCCTGGCTGCCGCAAGCCACCATGTGCCCAACCCCACGGACATGCAGTCATCCTCGTGGCGTCTGGCCACTCTGCCGAGGCTCGGGCCACCGGCATGGCCACAAGTCAGCTTCTCTGGCCCTCAATTGCGCATCACTAATGATTTATGAAGTAGCCAAGGCTAGCAGAGAGCCTGGAGCACCCACTGGGGAGGCAAGCGGAGGTGAACTGATCCTTTCCATTTCTCAGCCTGGCTTTGCCCCATGGTGACATTTCTGTAGCCAGGGCTTGCCCAGGCAGAGCATTGTCACACACTTTCACATGTGTAGCAAGTGACACCAGCCGCAACTCCTTGTCCCCTACCAGCCCTGACAGCCTCACTGCAGCACCGGGCAGCTGGACACTGTGGTTTGGTGGTGCTGGCCCTCCTGCCGCTGGCAGTGGGCAGGACACCAGCACATACTAGCTCCTCCAACCCTTTAGGAATGTTTTGCTCCTTGCTTTCCTGCTGAGAACGCTTTGAATACAAACCCTGCTCAGAAGCTTCCCAGAAAAAAAAATTGGTTCTATAGAATGATTTTTTTCCCCTCTATTTATCACCCTGTTACGAGGAGGAAGTTTCAGCTGATGTTATTTTCTGATGGTTCAAAAAGAGACAGGCTCCCCCCAGCCCTCTTGGACGGGGCTGAGCCGGACCCCGTGTCGGGATGCTAACACGATGCTGGAGGCACCTATTGCCCGCCTCTGAAGCTTCCAAAAGCTCACGCTGCGATGTGCCAGCCTCGCCGTGCCGTGCAAGCAGCACCCGAGCCCCAGCAGCGAGGGCTGCGGGCAGGATGGCAGCGCGGGATGCGGGAGTCGGCATCGCGGGTACCCAAGCTCCGAGCCTGTTGCTATGGCAATAGGAGCTGGAGATGCAGAAAGCGGCACATCCTTCGGAGGGGGCAGGGACGGGCAGCACCCGGCAGGACCCGACCAACCTGCGAGTGCACGGCCCCATCCCTGCCGCACGGCTCCGGGAGGACGATGGTTCTGCCTGCAGTACCCAGGGCATGCACTTAAGCGCTCCATGGGGAGCTTGAACCCAAATCCTAGTGGGATGTGGGTGCGGCAAGCTGGGGAACGGGGGGATGCACCTTCCTGCCTTCATCCCTCGGAGATGACCTGCCTCTGTGCCTGCCCAAACGATGCCTACATGATGGGTTCTCCCACCTCGCCTGACACTTGGGCACGAAAGCCCATGCCAGGCAGGAGCACTGGTCCCCGTCCCGCTCAGGGTGCAGCCACTCCCGAAAGAGAATCGAAGCATCCATGGGATGCCCTTCCCTGCATCACAGATTGGGTGAGGGTTTCTAGCCCACGCTCGGCTCAATCCAATGGCCTCTGTCAAACGTGCCCTGACTGGTACCTATGTGTCCCTGTGCTACACGATGCCAGCTTTGCCGTGCCGGCTGAGGGGGCCGAGGGCTGTCCTGGCAGATGCTGGCCTGGTGGCAGGCTCGGTGTCGCAGGCCGGCAGAGGCAGGGCTGGCCTGCGGGCAGGCTGCCAGCACCAGCAGCGTGATGCCAGGATTAGCTGAGAAGGGGACCCGGGTGGGATGATATATCAGGGTTTTACTGCTGCCTCTGCAAGTGCTCAGCTAATCTGCGCTCATAAAATTAGTTCCCATTGCTTTAGCGGGGACCCATCCTGCTAGGGCTGAGCACCGGCACCCTGAGCTGGCTCAAGGAGGGGGGCTCAGCACACCTGGAGTACCCCACAAGGGAGGCTGGCACTCAGCCCGACACTGGGGCCAGCACCTGCACCCCACAGGTGACAGCATCCCCGTGGTGGCAGGAGTGGGCAAAAGGGTGAGTGCTCCCTCCCCGGGGTGCTGAGGGGGGGAGGTTGGGTGCTGCGCTGGCACCCGCAGTCAGCCAGTTCCCCCCCTCCAAAGCACCTAATTTGGGAGCAGAAGCAACAGCGAGTGTAAGACAATAGCGGGTAAGTGGGTGGCCGGGTGCGGACGGCACGGAGGGATGACGCAGCCGTGCAGCCCTCGCCAGCGGGGCCCCCCCAACCCCCTAACCCCCGCTCTGCCCCACGGCGTGGTGTGCCACCGGCCAGCGACCCATCTCCGGCCCCGCTTCCGCCTGAGGCCGCCCTGGACGTGTCTGTGGGGAGGGGTCCCCGCTGCCATCCCGCCCCCCACATCCCGGGCGATAGGATGTACCGAGGATAGGCACAAAGGCAGCGGGTCCGCGATGGACCGAAATACGGCTAGTGCGGACAGCGGGGAGGTGCACGGGAGGTGCAGGGAAGGCGGAGGGCCCATCTCCGCCCCTCGCTTCCCACAGGAGCCCCTGGGCCGGGGCTGGGGCAGAGACAGGGCTAGGGGAGCCCCGGGGAGGGAGGGTGCAGCCCCGAGCGCGCACCGCAGCGGAGGGCTCGGCCGGTGCCGGTATGGAGCGATGCGGCAGCGCGACTGCGGGAGAGAGGGGCATGGGTCCGGGAGAGGATGCTCGGCGGGGCGAGGGTCCCCGGTAGTTCCTGCCACGAAGGGCTTCACCAGGCTCCACACCGGCCGCGGGGGCGTCCTCGGGGGAGCGAGCAGGGAGGTGCAGGGGGAGAGCCGGGCTCCAGTAGCTCGCCGGCGCCCGTCGGGGCTCGGTCTCTGCGGGCCGCTGGGTGCCGGTAGGGCCGGGACAACAGCGCGGGCAGCCGTCGGGGCGGACACGGACCCGGCAGGGGCCGCGGNGAGCCGAGAGGAGCCGAACCGAGCCGAGCCGCTGGTCCGTCGCGGCGCGGCCCCGCGCGCCCGGCGCGGCAAGTTGAGGTGGGCGGGACCACGGTGCCCCGCCTCCATCCAGGGGCGCCCCGCCCCGCCCCTGACGTCACCACAGAACTTCATGTCCCGCCCGTCGGGGAACCCGCGGGGACAGGACTGGCTTGGACGGGGCGGGCGGGGCACCCTCGGGGCCACGCCGAAGGGAGGGGGAAACACCGGAACCGGGCTAGGGCAGTGGNAGGATGCTCGGCGGGGAGAGGGTCCCCGGTAGTTCCTGCCACGAAGGGCTTCACCAGGCTCCACACCGGCCGCGGGGGCGTCCTCGGGGGAGCGAGCAGGGAGGTGCAGGGGGAGAGCCGGGCTCCAGTAGCTCGCCGGCGCCCGTCGGGGCTCGGTCTCTGCGGGCCGCTGGGTGCCGGTAGGGCCGGGACAACAGCGCGGGCAGCCGTCGGGGCGGACACGGACCCGGCAGGGGCCGCGGACCGGCACGGACCCGCCGGGGTGTCCTGGGCCACCGAGGAGAGTGCAGAGCGGGGGCAGCCCCGGGCCAACAAGTGCCAAATCGCAGCAACGACCTCCCCCCAACCCCGGGCCCGGCCCCCTTTGCCCACGGTTCGGCCCGGCCTGGCTCGGCTCGGGGTGTCCCGGCGCGGTGCCGCGCTCACCTGCACACCTCTCTGACCGCAAAGGGGGGCTGCGGCCCGGGGCCGCCGCTCGGGGGGGGGCAGCACGCCCCTCCCGCCCTCCCTCCCGCACGGGGCCGGGGCGGAGCCGAGCCGAACCGAGCCGAGCAGAGCCAAGCCGAGCAGAGCCGAGAGGAGCCGAACCGAGCCGAGCCGCTGGTCCGTCGCGGCGCGGCCCCGCGCGCCCGGCGCGGCAAGTTGAGGTGGGCGGGACCACGGTGCCCCGCCTCCATCCAGGGGCG